>CM070030.1:17790960-18110960 GCA_036247105.1 Cirrhinus mrigala
ACAATATTTTGGCCACTATTTTAAAACATTTTAAATATACTGACCAAAATTATAAATGCAACACTTTTGTTTTTGCCCCCATTTTTCATGAGTTGAACTCGAAGAGCTAAGACTTTTTCTATGTACACAAAAGGCCTATTTCTCTCAATATTGTTCAAAAAATCTGTCAAAATTTGTGTCAGCGAGCACTCACAGGTGCAGCATATCAAGATGCTGATTAGACAGCATGATTATTGCACAGGTGTGCCTTAGGCTGGCCACAATAAGAAGCCACTCTAAAATGTGCAGTTTTACTGTACTGGGGGGGTCCGAAAACCAGTCAGTATCTGGTGTGACCACCATTTGCCTCATGCAGTGCAACACATCTCCTTCGCATAGAGTTGTTCAGGTTGTTGATTGTGGCTTGTGGAATGTTGGTCCACTCCTCTTCAATGGACGTGCGACACTGCTTGATATTGGCAGGAACTGGAACACGCTGTCATATATGCCGATCCATAGCATCCCAAACATGCTCAATGGGTGACATGTCTTGTGAGTATGCTGGCCATGCAATAACTGGGATGTTTTCAGCTTCCAGGAGTTGTGTACAGATTCTTGCAACATGGGGCCATGCGTTATCATGCTGCAACATGAGGTGATGGTCGTGGATGAATGGCACAATAATGGGCCTCAGGATCTCGTCACGGTATCTCTGTGCGTTCAAAATGCCATCAATAAAATGCACCTGTGTTCGTTGTCCATAACATATGCCTGCCCATACCATAACCCCACCACCACCATGGGCTACTCCATCCACAATGTTGACATCAGCAAACCGCTCACCCACACAACACCATACACGCTGTCTGCCATCTGCCCTGTACAGTGAAAACCAGGATTCATCCATGAAGAGAACACCTCTCCAAAGTGCCAGACGCCATCGAATGTGAGCATTTGCCCACTGGAGTCGGTTACGACGACAAACTGCAGTCAGGTCGAGACCCCGATGAGGACGACGAGCATGCAGATGAGCTTCCCTGAGATGGTTTCTGACAGTTTGTGCAGAAATTCTTTGGTTATGCAAACTGATTGTTGCAGCAGCTGTCCGGGTGGCTGGTCTCAGACAATCTTGGAGGTGAAGATTCTGGATGTGGAGGTCCTGGGCTGGTGTGGTTACACATGGTCTGTGGTTGTAAGGCCAGTTGGATGTTCTGCCAAATTCTCTGAAATGCCTTTGGAGACAGCTTATGGTAGAGAAATGAACATTCAGTTCACGGGCAACAGCTCTGGTGGACATTCCTGCAGTCAGCATGCCAATTGCACACTCCCTCAAAACTTGCGACATCTGTGGCATTGTGCTGTGTGATAAAACTGCACATTTTATTGTGGCCAGCCTAAGGCACACCTGTGCAATAATCATGCTGTCTAATCAGCATCTTGATATGCCACACCTGTGAGGTGGATGGATTATCTCAGCAAAGGGGAAGTGCTCACTAACACAGATTTAGACAGATTTGTGAACAATATTTCAGAGAAATAGGCCTTTTGTGTACATAGAAAAAGTCTTAGATCTTTGATTTCAGCTCATGAAAAATGGGGGCAAAAACAAAAGTGTTGCGTTTATAATTTTGGTCAGTGTAATTAAGAAAATTCCTTTTTAAGGTTCTGCATTATCTCTAGGTCGCTAACTAAATAAAGTGCAACACTGATGTGTTTACAGCAGTTTTGAATTTTTTAAACATTTTTTATAATTAAAAAAATGTAAATAACCCCCTTTTAAGCAGAAAATTTTTTAAACACACTAAAAAACTTGTGTAAGTAATTTTTACTTAAACGATTAAGAAATAGTAATATTCTTCATTATTTCTAGGTCAAATAAGTATACTTGTGGCAGTGATGTGACATTTACAGCAGTTTTTAAATAAATAATATTTAATCATTTAAATAATTACATTTTTTTTTAATAAAAATAAAAAATCCAGGATTTAATCTGAAATTATTTTTACTCTGACATTGCTAGTAAGTTTACCTGAAAATAAACACAATTTTAGTATTTTAAACATTTTTAAACATTTTAACAGTATTTAAAAATTATATTCTGCATTAATTTTAGGTTATGAATCAAATAAGTAAATTTGTTATACTGAAGTGACATTTACAGCCGTTTTAAAATCATGCCTGACGAAGCTCATGGATTGAAACGTGAGTTAATAAATATTTTGATATATCTGCAAGTGCAGATAGTGTGCGGGATTTAATCTTTTTTTTTTTTTTTTTGAAGTTGGTGATTGTTGATTAAAAAAAAAAAAGAAATTATTTTTAATGATTTTTATTAAAATTATTATTATATTACATTTTTTTAATAAAAAACATGTAGGATTTAATCTGAATATTTTTACTCAGAAATAGCTAGTACATTTATCTAAAAATAAACAGTTTTGGGATTTTGAACATTTTAAAACATTTCAAACAATTAAAAAAAAATAATAATAAATAATAATAATAATAATAATTGTAATAATTACATATATATATATAGAAATTGCTAGTAAATTTACCTGAAAATAAACACAATTTTAGGATTCTGAACATTTCAAAACATTTGAAACAATTTTTAAAAAATATATTCTGTATTAATTTTAGGTCATAAATCAAAAAAGTAAATCTGTGACACTGATGTGGCGTTTACTGAAGTTTACTGTAGTTCATTTTTGAAATGATAAATAATTTTTTAAACTATTTAAATATTACATTTTTGTAATTTAGCTGCTTTAAATTTTTTTTAAATAAATCTATTATTTTAAATAATTTAAATAATTATTTTTAAAATAAAATTTTGAATTTAATTACTCAGAAATTGCCAGTACATTTACCCAATAATATACACAATTTTAGTATTTTGAACATTTAAAAATATATATATTCTGCATAATTTTTATGTAATAAATCAATCGGTAAATATATTTATAGGTTTGTAATATTTTTTTTTAAATGATTTAAATAATTCAATTTTTAAAATAAAATAAACATGCAGGATTGAATTGAACATTTTTTTAGTAAATTTACCTAAAAACAAACACAATTTTAAGATTCTGAATTTCAAACTATTTTTTTCAATTATATTCTGCATTATTTTTAGGTCATGAATCAAATAAGTACATTTCTGACACTGGTGTGAAATTTACAGCAGTTTTTAATTTTTTTTTTTTTTTAATTGATTTAAATAATTAAATTTTAAAAAATAAAGCAGATTTAATCTGAAACAGTTTTCACTCAGAAACTGCTAGTACATTTACCTGAAAATAAACACAATTTTAGGATTTTGAATATTTCAAAACAATTTTTTTATTATAGTCTGCATTAATTTTAGATCATGAATCAAATAAGTATATTTGTGACACATGTGACATTTACAGCAATTTTTGTTTTTTATTCTTTTTTTTTTTTGTAAAATACATTTTTTAAATATAGTTTAAAAAAATCCCTTTTTACTGAAAAAAAACCTCGCTATTAATTAACTATTAACAAAGGCTTTTGCCTCAATCAACTCCTAATTTGCTGCTTATTAATAGTTAGTAAGGTATTTGTTAAGTTAGGTAAGATTAGGGATGTAGAATATGGTCAGGCAGAATAGGTGCTTTATAAGTACTAATAAACAGCCAATATGTTAATAATAGGCATGCTAATAAGTAACGAGTTAATTGTGAGAATTGTTCAGAATCAAACTGAAGCTGCCAGCTGTTTGACATGACATGTCTTCACATGTAGTGAGACAATGTATACCTATCATATGGGTTTTACTGCTAGAAACTTTCATTGTCCAGAACGTTGTGTTAGGATGATTTCTGTCAAACATTAATCTCCAGCATTACTAAACTGCCTGTACACAGAGACAGATGACAAAACACAGTCCTCATATATGGGTCAAGTACTGGCTTGCAACAACAGCTTAAATAAGATTATAGTTCCGCTGGAAGTGTTGAGTGGAAAGGCCGCTTTAAGTCGACCGCTCCAGGGTAAGCCAGCTTGATTCTCTATGGATTCACAATGCATTATAAGGCTGTTTGTAAATATCCTAAACAGTGACTGCTGGGACAACAAAGACAACATAAACAGATGACACATGAAATTATCCAAGGTTAAAGGCTGTTTCAGTAAGGACATAGTTTACATGGAAAAGGCCATGACTATCCGTAAAGTAATAACATCCACTGTCTACTGGTCAGACAGAAATTAAACTGACTGAATTCTGATTTTGTGATTTTAGCCAGTCCCACCTAAGAGGCACAGTAAGATTTTTTGTTTTGAAAGAAATTAATGCTTTTATTCAGCAATAATGTATTAAATTGGTCAAAAGTGACAGTAAATAAATGTATAATGTTATTTTTCTATTTTAAATAAATCCTGTTTTCTTAAACTTTCTCCTGAAAAAAAAAAAAAAAAATTATCACTGTCCCCATAAAAATATAAAGAAGCACAGCTGATTTCAACACTGATTACAATTAGAAATATTTCTTGAGCCCCAAATCAATATACTAAAATGATTGAAAAATGAACTGAATTTGAATTATAATACTATTATTTCACAATATTTATTTTATATTTAATTAATAAATAATTTATTATTTATTATTATTATTATTTCATTATATTTTATATACACTACCATTCAAAAGTTTAGGATTGGTATGATGTTTTATTGTTTTTGAAAGAAGTCTCTTATGCTCACCAAGCCTGCATTTATTTAATTAATTAATTAATTAATTAATTAATTAAAATATAATAAAATAAAATAAAAATTTTCAAGCATTCAACCCTGTTATTACATGAAAAATATGATCAAATAAATATCTGATCCAAAACTAGCTCCCCCCTACTGAGTGAAAGCTTAATTCAGCTCATATAACCCTAAACTTTTGAATGGAAGTGTATGTTAATTCATTTAAAATAAAATAAAATAAAATAAAATAAAATAAAATAAAATAAAATAAAATAAAAATATTTATTTTTAAAATGGTCAAAAACAAGTAGTACAATAATAATCTGTATTTGTTGGGCTCAAGCATTCAACCCTGTTACCCATGTTATTACATAAAAAAATACGATCAAATAAATATTTGATCTGAAACTAGCTTGCCCCTACTGAGTGACAGCTTAATTCAGCTCATATAACCCTATACTTTTGAACGGAAGTGTATGTTAATTCATTTAAAATAAAATAAAAAATAAAATAAAATAAAATAAAATAAAAATATTTATTTTTAAAATGGTCAAAAACAAGTAGTAAAATAATAATCTGTATTTGTTGGGCTCATGCATTCAACCTTGTTACCCAAGTTATTACATAAAAAAAAAATATGATCAAATAAATATTTGATCCGATACTAGCTCGCCCCTAATGAGTGACAGCTTAAATTAGACGAATAAAATAAATAGAAAATTACACAGCTCATATAACCCTAAACTTCTGAATGGTAGTGTGTTTTCTTTCATTTAAAAATAAATAAAATAAAACAAAATATTTATTTTTTAAATTGTCAAAAACAAGTAGTAAAATCATCTATATTTGTCAGGCTCAAGCATTCAACTCTGTTATCAGTGTTATTACAGTACATGAAAAATATGATCAAATAAATATCTGATTCCAAACTAGCTCACCCCTACTGAGTGACAGCTTAATTTAGATGAATAAAATAAATAGGAAATTACACAACTCATATAACCCTAGACTTCTGAATGGAAGTGTATATTAATTCATTTAAAAATAAAATAAAATAAAAAACATTTATTTATTTATTAAATTGTCAAATACAAGTAGCAAAATCACCTGCATTTGTTGGGCCCAAGCATTAAACCCTGTTACTCATGTTATTACATGAAAATACGATCAAATAAATATTTGATCCGAAACTAGCTCACCCCTACTGAGTGACAGCTTAATTTAGATAAATAAAATAAATGGAAAATTACACAGCTCATAAAATAAATAAAATAAAATATTTATTTATTTTTAAAATTGTCATAAATAAGCAGTAAAATCATCTGTATTTGTCGGGCTCAAGCATTCAACCCTGTTACCTACCTATTACATGAAAAATATGATCAAATAAATATCTGATTCCACCTCTACTGAGTAACAGCTTAATCTAGATGAATAAAATAAATAGAAAATTACATTTAATATTAATATAATATTAACCTCCTGTGGCTGTACGATCAATATTTTACGGAGGTTGAGCATCTGCTTTCACTGACCATTTTTTGGAAAAAAGAAAAAAAACACATATAACCATATTTCCTACTGTTTTCATGGAAACTGCTCAAAAAGTGACTTAAATTCTTTAAAAACATTAAAACATCATACCAACCCTAAACTTTTGAAATGGTGCATGTATATATGTTTATTTTTTAATTGCCAAAGACAACTATTAAAATCATCTGTATTTGTCAGGCTCAAGCATTCAACCCTGTTACCCTGTTATTACATCAAAAAAATTATCAAACAAATATTTGATTTGAACTAGCTCGTCCCTACTGAGTGGCTTAATTTAGACTAATAAAATAAATAGAAAATTACACAGCTCATATAATATTGACCTCCTCTGGCTGTACAATCAAGATTTTCTGAATGTTAAGCATCTGCTTTCAAAGACCATTTATTTAAAGAAGAAAAAATATATTAATTTTTTAACACTTACAACCATATTTCCTCTACTTTTCGTGGAAACTGTCAAATGACTTATTATGTATTAGCAATTTTCCCCATTTAGTTTTTCATTTGCATTACATGTCTAGGTCTCAGAAGATTGAGAAAGAGAGGAGAGGGAAAACGAGAGGAACAGAGAGAGACATCAGAGGGAAACCCTAAGCTGATCCTGCTGTTCAAAACATGATACTTGCACTAAAAAAAAGACTGTGCCAGCACTGATGAGACAAGTAGTCCTTCCCTCTAAAGCAGTCTTCAAAGAAGCAGCTGCCTGTTTCATCAGCATAGTTTATCAGATGAACAGATTACACTCAAAACGTTACAAATGGCTGATAATATATCATGCTATAAATAGTGCACCTTTTTTAAAGTAAAATACAGAAAAATACAATTATTTATATAATAGAAAATAGGAATTTCTACTTTCTTAAATTTAGGACAAATATGACACATTAGGTTTCGACTAAAAATGTTGTTATATTTATGATTTATTGCTAAAAAGAATATTTTTGAAAATATTGACAGACTGGTTTATTATTAGTTCATTTGTAAATTGTAAATTACATTAATGTGTTTGTGTGTGTGTGTATATATGATTTAATAAATAAATATATTATTAAATTAATAAATGTACAATTACATTGTAGTACAAGAATAAATACTGTTATAAACACTGTGTACTGCCTTTAAGTAAAATACATAAATAAACATGAGGAACATCTACATATTTAATTCATTTTTATTTATTTCAAAGTAAATTAAAATAATAATAATAATGTTTACTTCTTATATATAACTATTTATTTGTTTTGTATATTGTGTATAATGTCCTCTACTGTACTGTATTTTATGTTGAAATTAATATTGGATTGCACTGTATATTACATTGCTACAATTAAGGGCATTTCACCAAAACAAATTTCACAAAAAAGGCAATCAACTTCAATAAATGCCCTGTAAAACGCTCATTAAACCTCCTACGCTGCTATAAAACTATAATGGGCATCGTTTACATATCATATGACTGTGTATGAAGGTATAAATTTTTCCTGGTTGGATGAATTCACCTGCCGTATTCACCACACGGACCTGATGACCTACAGTACTCACTCTATTCACAGCTGCAGAATCAGGAGGACAATAAACAGATGATGCTGCATCTGTAGACTTGACTAATGTGTCTTCTCATATAAGCAAAGAAACTACTGAAGACAGCAGATTCTTGATTAACTTTTTAAAATGTAATAAACATAAAAGTCAATTACAACTTTGAAAATAAAACATATTTAAATAAATAACTAAAGAATATTGCCTAAAGCAAATACTCTGTTTATGTTAAAAACAAATGTTAAACAACCCACATTTGCTTAAAGCACAATTATTATCGTTGTTGTTTACATATACTATAAATAAATTGTTTATATCTGTCTACTTGTTAAGATGGATTACATCAGAGCACGATTCAAGCTATATATACTGAATAATACATATACGCTAAAAAAATAAATAACTGGCCACTGAGAATAAAATCAAAAGTAGCTTGAGTTGCCCGTGCGCGTTGACAGCATGTTCTTGATCAGTGCGCGTTCCCTAAAGCCCTTTTAAACACAGATGCCACAAAATTACTGACCACACAGTAACGTCCAGCAGATATTGACTTGTACTCACCCCCAGTTTCTTACTCCGAATCCTCACGTAGCCCTGCTTCACTATATCGTTGAAGTTTGAAGCCATCCTAACAGCCTGTCTGTCCTCGTCCCCCGTCTCGGCTGTGAGTCCCCTCAGAAGTCAGCACGACATTCAGTCCTCAAACAACCTGCCTCAGTGCCACCGCCGCCGCCGCTGCTGCTGCTGCTGCTGCTGCTCGGGCAACCGGCTCGAACGGCTCATTCCACCCGAGAATGGGGAGACAGAGCGCGCGTCAGATGATTTAATTCAGCCAAGAGAGCAGCTTCCTGGAATGCACCATGAGAGGGCTGTCAGAGGGGTGGACGCTGACAACTACTCATTTGCTTCAAATAGAATAAAGAATGAATGAATGAATGAATGAATGAATAAATGAATGAATTAATGAATGAATGAATTTATTTCTATGATATTGTGGGTTTAGGTTTTCTGGGAATGTCATTTTCACTTACACATAGACAGAAAGTTTCATTTAGATGTGGATATCGGAAATTAACAGCTGTATACCCTAATATACTAAGTCAATAAAACAAATTACATTTCCTACCGATAATGATGATTATTATCAAGATCAATCCTCCTTCTAAAATCCTTTATGATATGTACACTACCGTTCAAAAGTTTGGGGTCAGTAAGACTTGTAATAGTCTTTAAAGTAGTCTCTTATGCTCATCAGAGCTGCATTTATTTGAATAAAAATATAAAAAAAAAAACAGTAATATTGCAAAATGTTTTTACAATATAAAATAATGTTTTTAATTTTAACATACTTTGAAATAGAATTTATTCCTGTGATGAAAAGCTGAATTTTTATCAGCTGTTACTCCAGTCTTAAGTGTCACATGATCCTTCAGAAATCATTCTAATATGCAGATTTATTATTAGAATGATCAATGTTGGATAATATCAACAGCTGTGCTGCCAAATATTTTTTGGAATCTGTAATTTTTTTTTTTCAGGATTCTTTCATGAATGACAAGTTTAAAAAGTACAGTGTTTATTCAAAATATAAATATTTTATAACAATGTAAATTATTTATTATTAACTTTTAATAAACTTTTAATTATTAACTTAATACATCCTTGGTGAATAAAAGTATTAATTTCTTAAAACAAAAAAAAAAAAAGAAACAATAAAAATGTACTGACCCCAAACTTTTGAATGGTAGTGTATGTTGTAATTAAACTTTGTTTGGAGTGCTACTTGTGCACAATAACTCTTAATATTAAGCCTAAAATATGTTTTAATGTCACTATTGATGAGGATAGTATGATGTTTAGATAATATCAGTCTTCAAGTGCAAAATATTTAAAGTGTACCTAAAGTATACTTGCAATAGTTCCACTTTAGTACAATCAAATATTGCAATAGTTCCACTTTAGTACAATCAAATATTGTACTTACAGATATATAAGATATATAAGTATATCTTTAGTTCAAGACTTCCTCACAATTAAAGTGCATTAAGTACAAATTAGTTGTTCCAGTTTTGAAGTATACCAGTTTAGTATACTAAAAGTAAAATTGCATGGTATTTTTATTAAGTACATAATATGTAAATGCATTTGTAGTATACTAAGCATTCAATAAATGTATTTTAAATACATTTTAGTACATTTATTTTTCACTTTTTATCAAATAATTCATATGTATATACAGTACACACACACATACACACTTGTTTCTGTGTATTTAATTGTTAGTCCTTGTAATTTTATTTTATTTTAAATGTAAATGTGTGATGAGTAAGTTCACAAGAATTGTTATGTATTTATTTATTTATATTTATTTATTTAGTATAAATACTAGGGTATGGCTGCATTAAGAGGTTTTGGGAATACATTTCATTTTCATATTCATTTTCAACAGCTTAATCTGAGTCCTAGATAAAAGCAATATTTTAAGAAAAAAAGCTAAATGTGCAAACATTTTAGTGTAAAGTAATTATTTATGAACTATATTATTTATTTATTTTAGTACTGTCAATCAATTAAAAAAAAAAAAGAAAACTAATTAATTGCAGTTAATCCAACCTAAAACGGAAGTGTTAAAATATATTTCTATATTGCAATATTTTCAAATTCAGTCTTCAAATTAATGTAGAAACAACACAGACAGTATATTTTTAATCTTTGTTAAATGTTTTTTATGACTGAAGGTGAGTCTCACTGATACCAATATTACCTACGTCTCTAGGGATGTTCTTTTTTCCTAATATTTAACCACTGACTATCCACCTTTTTCTTTAATGCGTAAGTAAGCCTATGGGCGAGACTTCCGTTTTATTAGCCGCTATACTACAAACCAATGTGCTCATAAGATAATACATTAAAATAACATGGTAAGACACACCAATTTGCAATATGAAGCAGCAAAATGAGCTGTTTTGTACAGCTAAAAATAGCTGGATGCAGTTGAGACCGGAAGCCAGACCTATAAAATTTACAAATGATCACGCCCGCTCTTACAGGAAAAATAGGTGGATAGCCATTCAACATTACAGTATAATTGAGAGCTATCAATTTTAACATTTATTAGACTTTAAAAAAAAATAACAACTTCTAATTTAAGTGAACTAAAATTAATCTTCACACAAACCCATTATTTTCCTGTGGCCCTCAACAAGTAGTAAATATATACAGAAATTGAATAAAGTTATCAAACACTAAATATTGGATATAAATGAATCCTTAAAGCTACAAAAGTTATTGATTTCCTCTCTTTTCTTTTATTCTTTGATTTATAGAAATCACAGCAGCTGGGTTATTAGCTTATTTGGCTGCTATTACTTTAAGAGCTGCCGCTGCTGAACATGAAGCGGATCTGACATGCATGCTCACAGTTTCATTCATGCTTTAATATGAAATGATACAGGCGTGCACCGTCACATTTGTGCATGCAAATGAAGCAAGTGTGCTACGAACACAGTATAACGGCTAACAAGACAGGTAAATTCCTTGTTACTGACATATGGCCTGACAAAATCTCATCTGACTGCAGTTCACTGTTGTTCTACTGAAGCTCCCTTGTCACCTGTACCTTTCCTATATGGAAGGCCAAATGGTTCAAAAACAAGTGAATTTTAAAGGAGAACTCCACTTCCAGAACAACAATTTACAATTTAATAATTTACTCACCCCCTTGTCATCCATGATGTTCATGTCTTTCTGTCTTCAGTCGTAAAGAAATTATGGTTTTGAGGAAAGCATTTCAGGATTTTTCTTCATTGGTGCCCCGATTTTGAACTTCCAAAATGTAGTTTAAATGCAGCTTCAAAGGGCTCTAAACGAAAATAAAAATTTGTATACTTTTTAAGCACAAAAGCTCGAGTAGCACAAGCTCTGGGATGCGCATCCACGATGCTACAAATTAGTGATGGGTTGTTCTTGAACGATTCGTTCATTTTGAAGTTCATCATCTGTGTACTCCGGCTCAAAAAGGTAGAGTATGGCGAAAAACTCCATCTTATTTTCTCCTACAACTTCAGAATCACCCGACATCGTTGTACCTTTTTGTTTGTAAACAGCATTTGACTTACTTGCACTTTCTTAGTCTTTGCGTGTTCGCTTTATAAACACTGGATCTGTAGTTCCGCCTACGTTCTGCATAACCTTTCGATGTGATTCAATAGTACGTAGTGTTGTGGACACGCATCCAGAACCTGTGCTACACCAGCTTTTGTGCTTAAAAAATATAAAAAATTTTATTTTCCAAAAAAAATGACCTATTGTTTCGCTAGATAAGACCCTTCTTCCTCGGCTGGGATTGTTTAGAGCCCTTCGAAGCTGCATTTAAACTACATTTTGGAAGTTCAAAATCGGGGCACCAATGAAGTCCATTTTGAAGGTATCGTTGCATTGAGCAATGAACTTAAACTATGCAGAGCCATAAAGTAAAGAACGTTTAAATCATCATACTGGAAAAACAGAAGCAAACCAAGTAGATATGGGACCGAGATAATCTCAGCAGAAGTTTTAGGAACCGTAACTTCTGTAATTTGTCATTAACAATTAACACTGATCCATATTAACGTTACCTGACCGCAAAAAGTTGAGTGCAACCTCGTTGGAAATATGACTTGCTCTTGTTTACGGTATTAAAACATATATTATCTGCTTACACTTGATTATATGTTCTGTTTTTGTCTACCATTGATTTGCACAGAATTTCCACAATTGTAATTACGTCATGTGAGTCGACACCATTAAACTTTACCATGTTTGTTCAACATTTTCCGTACTTCATTTGGCTGATAACAAGTACTGATAAGGAGACAATCAAAAACACATTTATTAAAATGTCATTACACATACTTTATTATAAATGCAACACTGTGTTAAATCAGCTTCAAAATGCATAACAGAAGATGTGACAAGCATGATGAACATCAACATACTGTTTTCTTAAGTGGACACAGTGCAAGTACTACAAAGAAAGTTGAATAAATTAATAATATTAATAATATGATGATGATGATGATTTGATGCTTCTGCCAAACATTTCTGATGACCCGTTCTACATGGATTGTTAGAAGTGATAGATGATCTGTCAAATACTTAATTGTGCTTGTAGGCAGAACACATTCTGGCACACACTTTTACATTGAATGGTTTCTCTGTGGAAATCTCAAAGCAGTCAATCATAGCTATACTTGTCCAAAGGACTCCACAAACTAATGAGGGATAATTTTGTGCCTGTAACAGTTGTATAAAACAGTGTTTGTGCAGGCAGATTCAATCTGAGGTGCAGGAAGTTAACAGAAGTATTTAAAATGAAGTGAGAATTTCCCTTATATCTGACATGAGAAGCAGTCAGTTTTCTTCTGTGTACACACAAGTTACATTCAGTTTGTGGCACCAAGTGGTGTCTTGTGAAGTCGACCATCTCCTCCAGCCTGGTGGGTCATCATCTCAGCTGGCTGCAATGTGTTTTTTATTTTTTCTTACAGTTTAGTCACAGCAACCTATATGAAATATAGAAAATATAAAAATATTAAAAATGTATTTTAGTTAGGTATTCAGTTAAGTTTTTAGTTAAGAATTTAAGTAGTGAAATAAAATAAATCTCTACACCTATGCATAAAACAATCGCGTGACATTTCACGGTACGTGACGCGTTTCTGCTCCCTGGCTGTCTGCTCCACTAACCGGTTCACCGGTTTAAGAACCTGCTTTTCATTTTTAAGGTATTGTTTTCGTCATAATGTACTGGCAACATCTGGGGTGGGGCGACGTCGGTCGTCGGTTATATTTCAAAGGAATCCGGCGCCACGTTCCTAACCGCATCACTGTCTTTACTGGTTGCTTTTTGGGAATATTTTCATTTATTCAAACGTGTCATTACGCCGTATACCTGCACTACACCACTGAATAGCATTGATAACGCAAAACAACATGTGGATATAACGTTAGGTACTAACGTTACTAGAAAGGTAGTACTAAGGTACTAGAAAATAAGCACATCCTAGAAAATCTCTTACTTACCTTTAAGAAAATGTCAAGGGTAAACGAACATAAACGGAGATATGTTGGCAAATATGATTTTGCGTATCACCGCTGCTATCCAGGCCATCCTACGCTTCTTGGTTATTTATGCTGTATGTTGTCTAGTGTTTCTTTCAAGTTTTCTTTGGTCTGTTTTTTACCTTTTCTATCGTGTAATTTACCATCACAGACTTTAACGTACCATTTTGAAGCAAATCAAAAAGACAATTCTGCAACTAAAGAACATAACTTACAAATGGCGGCGACACCCAAAATGCAATTTGATTCTAGTGAGTGTGATGTCACCTGACAAAGACCGATTCGCAATTTCAATTTGCGTATCTTGATGGGTAATGGAAACGCAGCTACTGATAAATCCTTAATGGCTCAAACATCAGATCTTATTTTCTGTAAACAAAATGTAAAATATGAAATATGACAGGCTGTGTGAAATTGCATGTTATTATTAATTCCAGCATGCTCCAAACACAGCATGCATTAGAAGTAATCTGACAGGTTAAGCCATAAAAACATGACTCCTACTGTTTTACATCTAACAAATACTACATGTGTTATGTGATATCTTGAATCCGTATATTTTAAGACTTCATTTTCATTCATTAGCAAAATAGGGTTTTGCTTTCATATGAGAATTATCCGTCTACAATAAAAGGGTGGTGATAACTAGTGGATGGGAGATTTGTTTTGTTGATTGGATCCTTGGGATTAAAAGATCAAAGCAGATCAAAAGCAAATGAGAAAAAAAGAAAAAAAGAGGTCTGGGATGTTATATTCATACATTAGATGTAGAGCGTGCTGTAGCTCCACTGATACAAATGCTGAAAATGCCTGCAAAAGCCTCCTCCTCTAATCCTGCTTTATGGAGACGCCCTTTTGCCTGTGGAAAAATGCCAAAACCCATTAGACACAGCTGATGACACAGTTACACGTGTGAGAGGCTTTCCTGCATCTCTCATGACAATGAAAGATGTTATATGGATGAAGATTTTATACACAACTAAAGTCAGATAGTAAAATGGATCAGGCGTAAAATCCATATGGATGATATAACTTGATTTCAGGAAAGAATTATATATAAATATAAATATTTATTAGTTTGTCTCTCTCGTCATACATCAGTTCCACCGCCACAATGAGAAGAGAAAAAAATTATAAAGGAAGAAGGTCATTGGGAAATATAGGTAATTTGAAAGCTGCCATTTCTCATTTGTTTATTTTGTTCTGAGGCACAACATCATGCAGTTGTTTTTCAATTATTTTTCCATTTCTCCTGGCCATGAAAATTACATTAAAATACAATAAAACATTAAAATAAACAGCCAGACAATACGCTACAAACATACTCTCCACATTTTTATATAAGACAATAAGTGGGGGAAAAAAGTTATCCATATGTCAAATTACATGACATTTTTTTTTCACCTATTAAATTATAAAACATTATTTTTTAATTAAATCGTTAAGCATTCATAAAACATTAAACATGCATATACAATACCTTGAAAATACCTCTTGATGAATATGCTTAACATTTCTGAATCAGCAACATCAAGGTGGACATACTGTAAAGTATGTGTAAAGACAATTCAGAGAATTGTTTCTAAAGACGTTAGAAATGTATTGCTGAAAACATGTTACAAAAACTGTAAACTATGTAGCACTGAATTGTGGAACTAAACCGTTAAACAGTTTTTCACCCATTCTGGTTGTAGCGGTATTTGATAAGTTGAGAGAAGCGGCAACTTTCCGGCGAGTGGGCGTGGTTTTAGCGCCGCCAGCAGACACGCTCCCAACGTTTGAAAACTTATCTTATTTACCTGGCGGGTTTTTTTTTTTTTTTCAAATTTGGCTAGGTGGTTAATAGCACTCTGAACACATATTTAATATTGCTTTACAAAATGTTTATTATTTTAAAAATGTGGGAAAACCTAAATATTGAGAATATTGATTCACATGTGTACGTGCGTTTATTTATTTATTTAATTATTTAATTGTGGAATTATTCATTTAAGTTAGATTTAGAACATAATTTATTATCTTATAAGTGTTTAAAAAAATATTGAGAATAACTATTAAGGTATGTACAACAACATGGATCCAATGAGTAAGGAAAGAATGTATGTTGCACTTTGTATTGTTACACCATTTTACATTTTCAGAATTAGTAAATTCAAAATCACAACAATTTAGAACTTTTGTTGAAAATGTAATCCACCACATTTTTCCCGTACGAGTGGGCCATTTGTAAATTTTATGGGTGTGGCTTCCAGTCTCATCCACTTCCAGCTATTTTTAGCTGTACAAAATAGCTCATCTTGCTGCTTGATATTGCAAACTGGTATGTCTTACCACATTATTTATATGTATTGCCATATTATTTATATGTATTATCTTAAAGGGTCCTATTATGCTCTTTCACCAAGTCTTGATTTTGTTTTGGGGGTGTACTATAACATGCTTTCATGCTTGGTGGTTCGAAAAACGCATTGTTTTTAACATAATTTACATTATTACAATACATTTTTCCCAGCCTGGCACAAAAGGCTTGATTAGTTCAGGGTTTAATGAAGGCCCACCTTCCAAAAAAACAAAATGTGTTGTGATTGGTTAGCTGTCCCACTGCGTTGTGATTGGCGAACAGCTTAGACGGTGTTTCAGTACTGCCACGCCCCTTGTCAAAGAAGCAAGTTCCATGTACAACTGTTTTTTTCTTACAAAAACGCATCAATTCCCTACAGGAGGCCTTTATTAACCCCCCGGACCCGTGTGAGGCACTTTTTATTATGGATGAATGCATATTATTGGACTTCTTTTGGACTGATGAGGAGAAATACTCATCTGTGCCATTCTTAAGCTTGGGAGTGCCAGGATAAATTTTAATATAACTCTGATTGCATTCGTCTGAAAGAAGGAAGTCATATACACCTAGGATGCATGAAGGGTGAGTAAATAGTGCACGCTACAGTAGTGTTGGGTCCTATCATCAGCCTGCGAGATCACCAATACATGATATTATCGTGCTAATGTATTTAATTATTTACATATTTAGTTTATTTTCAGAAACCAGCTTCAGCATAAGACTAAAAGCAGCCTACAATTATCAAAGAACATCATCACTGATTAGCCTAGCCTATTCTAGTGCAAGTTTATGCATTTCAAAAAACACTCGCATTATAAGTGAAGCTATCTACACTGTATGATGAATAAATCTCTTACCACACACTGCACACGTCTGCGGCGCATTACGGCTCCGACGGGGCAACGCAGGGATCGCAGCTTCGGCATGTGTTTCGCCCCCTGTACTGCACAAGTGTGTGGCGCGTTACAGCTCTAAAGTGGCCACTCTAGTCAATGCTTGTGTTTATACCCGCCGTGCTGCGGCTTGTTGAAGCGGTTCTCCGCGCTGCATCGGTAAAGTTAGGCTAATTCCCCACCTCGTCCCTACCCTCCCTCCAACAATTCAAATTTCCATGGGCTTTAATTTCATGATATTCTAATGGACCGCGGTGTGACATCATTGCATGCGGAAAACAAACGTTGTAGTCCAAAGGAGCCGTTCGTTGTAGTTCTCGAAAAGGTATTTTTTAATCTCCTTTTGGAGTTGACTTTGAGATTTGTAACTTTGTAGATCTTTTTTATGCCCAAAGATACACACCACACACTGACTAAAGTTCAAAAAGGTAAAAAGCAAAATAGCACCCCTTTTAACTTGAACTGAAAACAGTTTTACCATTTACTGCACGTTGTTATTCTTCTCATTATTTCCCTATAGTGGCTAATAAACTGTAAGTCTCTCCCACAGGCTTACTTCCGCCTTACAGAATAAGGTGGATAAAAGTTTATATTTTTCTTTGCATGAAACTGACATGAATAAAGATCTTACATTAAAGTGCATTAATGCATTTTAAACTATATTATATTGATATTAATAAAGCAATATCTCAACATGTGTCAACTGCTGACAACAAAACCGTTGAAAACGGTTATTCATTGCATGTTTGGAAAGATTATTTTGCATTCAACTCTCACAGCCAGCAATTATCCTTTACTGAAACAGACATGCAACCTCAGATGAAGTACCTTTCACAGCAACTTTATTTGCAAGCCCTCCACTTACTGTAATGCATAAAAAATGAAATCTCCACTGTCCACCCTGAGGAGTCTGGTGTCATATTTATGATTTATTCATAACTGTTGAATAGGAAATGGTTTGAGGGCTTGTTTGACCTTCACTTTTGAGGTAACAGACTTTAGCAGCCCAGCTGCCTTTGAAGTAATTTAGCCGTGCTGATGACATAGGTAACTCACCAATATATGAAAGCTCTACGAAATCTAACCCTCGATGCATGAGGAGTCTGCGAACTGTCACTGAAGGTGACAATAAAGGCTTCCGTTGAAGATGGAACAAAGTCTTCCACTGGAATAAACATCACACATTTCATTGTGTAGTGTGTGAAGTGTGAACTCCAAACTATTAATCACAGCCTGGCTGTGCTATATTGGGATTTATTGTCAAAAAATGTGTGCCTTGTCACACTTTAACTGCTGTCTAACTGTCACATTCATTCACACATGCACACAACTACACACTCTGCATGTGAAATGTCACAAGACTCACTGCCGCTGCATGTTTGATCATGGTTGATAGCTCAATAAACAGATGGCTATTTTCATTCACAAGCTAGGATTTTTTCTTTGTTATTAAACAATTCTTAGCTTTTATATTTCTTATAACAATCAGTATATTCATAAAAATTATTCACAAAAATTATTCTCGTAGCTTTTTAACATTATGGTTAAACCACTGACATCACATGGACTATTTTACTACCTTTCAGAGCCTTGAATGTGTCAGTTGCCTTGCTGTCTATGCAGGGTCAGAAATCTCTCAGATTACATAAAAAATTGTGTCCCAAAGAAGAATGAACGTCTTATGGGTTTGGAGTGACATGAGTTATTAATGACAGAATTGTCATTTTTGGGTGAACTATCCCTTTATCTCTTGAAGAGTTCTCATGTTAAAATATGGCCATATTTTGTCTTTATTGCTATATATATTTTTTATACATATCAGTTTATATGATCCATACCGCAGTATACTGAAAAATATAAACACTATTTTTCCATATAAACAACGTATTATGTAATATAACATATCACCACATACAATTTTTGTAGGGGTATGAAGGCCATTAAAAAGTATTCTTTAATACAAGCATTGCCAGCTATATTAGTTGGTCAGACATTCTTAAATCAAAAAATAATAAAAATCATAGAAAAAAAACCCTTGCAGCTTGCACCTGTTGTGCTTTAGAAACATGACAGAGATAACAAACACCTGCACTGTCAGCTGTCACAGCAGCTATTGTCCATTAGATGGCAATGTTACATTTGATGCATGTAGTGAGAGGGGTCCAGTTAGTGCATGTCAGTGCTTGTCACATGGTCACTGAGCTGAGCTCATGCCAGTATTTCAGTCCTTTGCTTGAATCACCTGACTTGCCTGAGTGAATTTCATATTTGAATGCTCACTTTGTGTGCTTTATATACTCAAATGTTGGCTGGTACAGAATTTACAAATGTAGGCCTACTTAAAAATTGTTTATTGCTAGTTTTTTGGTGAACTGTTTTTCCAGATGCTTGTATTGAGAACCAAGTGCAGGCCAGGACACAACCTAAAACTAAAGCTACAACTAAAAAATAAAACTAAATGTGTTATTTAAAATAAATAAAAATAAATAATAATAAATGGTTTATATGCACATTTACATTTGCACTAACACTGGTTCTATTTGTTGATAAATCCAGATTATAAAGGGTTTGCGTCACAATTTTGTCAGTTACCCGGATGTGCGGCCATATTGGAGATATTCAGATGTAAACAACAGCATACGGTGCTGCCTAAAAGTATGTGAACCCTTTAGAATTTTCTATATTTCTGCATAAATATGACCAAAAAGTTAATTAGATTTTCACACAAGTCCTGAAAGTTGACAGAGAGAACCCACTCAAACAAATGAGATGAAAATATATAGTTTGTCATTTATTATTTGAGAAAAATGGTCCAGTGTTTAATGCTTGTGAGTTGCAAAAGTATGTGAATCTCTAGGATTAGCAGTTAATTTTAAGGTGAAATTAGAGTCCATTTGTTCAGATGTGTTATCAATCAACAGGGTGACTATTAGGTGCCAGTGTATGCCCTGTTTTAATTAAAGAACAGGAATATATCAAAGTCTGATCATGTTTGTGGAAGTGAATCATGGCATGAACAAAGTAGATCTCAGAGAACCTCAGAAAAAGAGTTGTTGTTGCTCATCCAGCTAGAAAAGGTCACAAAACCATCTCTAAAGAGTTTGGACTCCACAAATCTACAGTCAGACTGATTGTTTACAAATTAAGGAAACTCAAGACCACTATTACCCTCCCTAGGAGTGGTCGACCAACAAAGATCACTCCAAAGCAAGACTTGTAATAGTCTGCAAGGTCGCAAAGGACCTCAGACTAACTTTTAAGCACATAAAGGCCTTTCTCACATTTTTTAATATTGATATTCATTAGTCCATCATCTGCAGAACACTGAACAACCATAGTATGAATGGCAGAGTTGCAAGGAGAAAGCCACTATTCTCCAAAAAAACAAAAAACAAAACAAAAAAACACACGGCTGTCAGTCTGCAATTTGCTAAAGATCATGTGGACAAGTCAGAGGGCTAATGGAGAAACGTTTTGTGGACAGATGAGACCAAAATAACACTGTTTGGGTTTAAATGAGAAGTGTTATGTTTGGAAGAAGAAAAACACTTCATTCCAGCATAAGAACCTCATTCCATCTGTGAAACATGGTGGTGGTAGTATCATGGTTTGGGCCTCCTTTGCTGCATCTTGGCCAGAATGGTTTGCAATTATTGATGGAACAATGAATTCTGAATTATACCAGCATATTCTAAAGGAAAATGTCAGGACATCTATCCGAGATGTTGTGGAAGGACCTGAAGCAAGCAGTTCATAGGAAACCCAATATCACAGGGTTCAAGTGTTTCTATACAGAAGAATGGGCTAAAATTCCTATAAGCTGTTATGCAGGACTGATCAGCGGTTACAAAATACGTAACCTGCGGTTATTGCTTCAAAAAGGGGTTACAACAGATACTGAAAGCACATACTTTTGCAACTCGCAAATATTTAACACTGGATCATGTTTCTTAGTAAATAAATGACAAAGTATATTTTTTGTCTTATTTATTTGATTGGGTTCTCTTTGTCAACTTTAAGGACTTGTGTGAAAATCTGATGGAAAATGTAGAAAATTCTAAAGGGTTGACAAACTTTCAAGCAGCACTGTATATTGCACGGTTAATGTACTACTGAATATGCTGTTCTGCTAATTTATGCTGTCTAAACCATGAAAAAAACGTGTGGAAGCTCTAAAGTTAATAGGTGGTAAAGATACAAACGAGCGCAGTATTAATTAAGATATTAACCTACTATTTCACCTACCTGACCAGAAAGGATAAGAACAAACATGAATGTTGTCAAGATTCTTGCCCTACAAATCCTGGCTCAGTTTGGCTAACCACAGATGCCTTTTGTTCCTCAGACAGTTTTTTTGCACTTTTTCTTATAACTTTTGGCAGTCTGTAGTACTCCAAATGTTTTTCCTGGTCCGACCGATTAGTACAGCCCAAAACATGACAATTATTGACTATTTTCAACAGCAATAATCAGCAAAATATGCAAGTTTCCTTTGGTTCAGTGGCATTGTTTACATTCAGTGTCGCCAATATGGTAGACTCATGACCTGTGGTGAAAACACTCTATTCTTACTGAGGTGATCGCTCACAATTTAACCCTTTCACGCGTAGGATCGCGTCATTATAAAAGTGTTTAAAACTCCAAATACTTGCACATATTTCAAAATCGGAATATCAGATATTTCATAATACAGTGAGCACGTTTGTGAATATTAATAATAAAAAGGATAAACGATATAAATGAGATACATGTGTCATACAGCGCTATTGTGGCTGCGTTGTGTCACGTGACAAACACGACGCGTCGCCATGGAAACAATAAGGCGATAGATTCTAAAATAACGATCGCCTAAAAAAAACCTCACCCTGGGGGCTCAGCTAGAATATTTTAAACTCACGTGTGAGGGGTTAATTTTTCTAGTGATCTGCATAAAACAGAACTTTTACAACATCACCTTTGTCCTTGAGGTCTTTCAGTGGTTGAAATAAAATACCTTCTGATTTTTTATTTTTCGCTTTAACCCTTTCAATGGTGAGTTTAAAAATATTCTATCTGACGCCCACAGTGAGTTTTTTTAGGAGACCGTTATTTTAGAACGTTCTCTTTTTTGTTTCCATGGTAACGCGTGATTGTCACGTGACACCGCAGCCACTATAGCGCTGTATGACAGACGTATCGGGTTTATTTCGTTTCTCTCTTTTTTTATTCTAAATATTTACACACTTGCTTACCATGTCTTCAACTATCTGATATTCCGAATCACGAATACGTGTAAGTGAGTGTATTTTGCCGTTTTAAAACCTTTATAAATGATCTGGATCGTGATCTATAACGTGAGATGGGCGCCGCCATGTTTGTTCGCGCGGCCGTTCAGAGAGTCCAGTCAGCCGGATTTACAGCAGGTAAATTCACGTTTCTCCGAAATACATGCAAGTAAGTGGCTGGTGAACTGGGAAAGGAAAGAAGTGAATTATACCGTTACTTACACTATGTGTATCTGATATGAATCAAACACGTCGTCAAATATATATACTTGAATGGATTGTTATTGCTGCTTCCACAGACATCCGTGTGTATGTTATAAACTCTAAATGTATTATTTTACTAGTACTTATGTGTATTTAAATGTCTGAAACCTAAAATAAACGTTATGTGGTTGAAAACACTGCAGAATTGTGATTACATGACAAGCGCATCGCGCTTCTCTCTCTGGCTCAGCGCCAGCCAACGCGCGAAAACGCAGTTTGAATTTGGCAGTTGCGTGACGTCACCGAACGTTCTAAATCTCATATGTGGGACCGTACCGCTGAAAGGGTTAAGTAAATAAGAAAAGATGATTCATCTTGCCGCTAAAAACTGAGGAGTTAGTGATCTGTCACGACACATGAAAGAGACACAAAACGGTATTTATTGTCTGAATTTCTTAAACAAAAAAAAGGACAAAAATTGAAAGCTAAGACTTTGTTTCATACCAAAAATAACCTGCTCTGTCGTGTCTGTCGGCGCATTGTTTGCTGTAATTTTAAAATACATTTTTCTGCAAACCTCTTGAGGATTTCTGTGTACAAAGTGTGTGTGCAGATTTTATGCAGAAATACTTGTGTATGTATGAAATCCATTGTAACAATGATTACATCTGTTCCCTTTCCACAACAATGTTTGACCTTGAAAAACAAACCCAAACTCTAGACAACACTACACAGGGAGCAGTGAAATTGAGTGTTCGGAGAACACAGTACACAGAGTGCCATGTCATTTTAATAAAACAACCTTCTCCAGAGACACAATTTGTTTGCTTTTTAGAGGTCATAAATATTTATATGCAATTAACAATGCTCTGCCTAATGAATTGTTTGAAGATTGGAATCAATTATGAATTAAAATAGTAAGACTTCAGAATTGGTCATCAAAATGAGTCATGCAAGAATGCCATCAAGGTATTAATGCGGCAATTCCTGTGCTAATTATAAAAACGCTTACCGGCGTCTTATATCACACATGTTCTGCTGTTCTCAGTTTCGGTATCTGGCGTCATCACAGGGAAATGGTTTGCAGGTGGTGTGATGTGGAGAACTGTTAGATCTCTTAAAGGTTTTTTTTTTCTGTTGTGGATGTTGTTGGGCTATTTTATTTTGTTGGGCCTGTGGAGAGTTTGGTCCTCGTGGGCCTCAGACAAGAATCAAGAATTCATCAGTTGTCTGCATTCTCTGCTCCCCTTAAATTGAACAAACAATCATGACACGCTGTGCATCAGCCAAGGACGGGGCACTTATGACGTCAATTCTTTTATATGTTTGATCAATTATTCTCTCAATGGCTGGATGGTTCATTCTCAATGCTGGGGAACAAAGTGGTTGAATTTATGACTTATATAAGTTGCCAGACAGTGACTGGTTGATTACTCATATTTTGTCTTCAGATGTTCATTTTGTTTAGACCAGAAGTTGCCTGGTGTTCTCTTCAGTTAGTATTTTGAAATGACCCTGAGTTCATACTGATGATGTATATGAAACTAAAACTAATAAAACAAACTCTAAAATTATTTTTAATAGATCCCGGTTTGCTGAAAGAATAATTGCTGCAATAGCAAGAGTTTTTTTGTGATTAACGACTTACGTTTAATTCTATTTCTCACACAAAACTATTGTATTAATTCAGATGACTTTGATATTTAATATGAACCAGTTTTATGACTTTCCTCGCTCCAATCCTCCTTCATTTTAATCTCATCCAAGAAAAAAAATTCTCCCTTTGTGTTTTACTGTCACGAACCTGGTCGGTGTCCCGTTGTCTACTCACCACCAGATGTCACTCTCGCTCCACCCACTCACTCTGACTGTTGCTTTGCATCTCGGACTGCATCTCCCATCCTCCACCGCTCTGATTGCGTCAGTCCCCGTGACCAATCAGGCGCCCTATAAAAACCCCGCTCCTTTTCAGTGCACTTGACGGTTGGTTGTATTTTCCTGTTGTTGTTTGTTAGCGTTTCCTAGTTTCCTCGTTCCTGGTTCCTGGTTCCTGGTTTTGTTCTCTCGCCTGGTTTCTCGTTTGGACTGTCTAGCCGCCTGCCTTTTGGACTATTGCTCACGTTTATTGGATTACTCTCTCCCACTGCCTTTGATATTCCTGTCTGCTCCCGTCTCGACCCAGCCTGTACGACCATGTCTTTGTCTCGCGTTTTAAATAAAAGCTTGCATATGGATCCGCTCGCCTCTCGTCTCGTTCACCTCGTTACAGAACCAACCGTCACAACAGGATCCAGCAGCTTTCTACCCGGACATTCACATGATATGGACACAGACAGGATTCTTTGCCGCATCAAACAAGGACCGAAAACACTAGATCAATACATCCGTGAGTTTCTCTCCATTTCCAACTACTCCACCCTACCGGACTGTTTAAAAATTGAAATCTTCTGTGATGGCGTAAATCAGCCTTTAAGGGCGAGGCTGAGACGCGAGGGTCCGCGTTCATCTCTCGCGGGATTTATGAACTTTGCTTTATTGTGTGTGGGCTCGCCGTGTACTGTGGAGGTCGCGAAGGAGGAACGCGACAATGCGGACATGACAGCCGCGCATCCCGCGCGCAGATTGGTGGTAACGCCGGATCACGAGGCCACAAACAAGTTTTCTGCCTGGATCGCTCGTGAAATGGCGGCCGTGGCGGAGCGCGCTCGAGCTATGGCGACGACAGCGGTGCCCGATCACAAAATGGCGGCCGCGCCGGAGCGCGATCATACTCAGGCGGCGACAACACAGCCCGTGCACAAAATGGCGGCGACTGCGGTGCCCGTTTGCAAGATGGCGGCGGAACCGGCGTGCGCTCACACAATGGCGGCGACGGCGGAGCCCGTTCACAAGATGGCGGTGAAAACAGAGCTTCGTCACGTCACAGCTGCCATATCAGAGCCATATAAAGTTGCAGCTGTCCTTCCTGAGTCAAGTCAAGTTTCTGGGTCAAGTCAAGTTGCAGCTGTATTTCCTGAGTCAAGTCAAGTTTCCAAGTTAAGTCAAGCTGCAGCTGTTTCCCCTGAGTCAAGTCAAGTTGTCAAGTCAAGACAAGCTACAGCTGTTGTTCCTGTGTCAAATCAAGCTGGAGCTGTGTTTCCTGCGTCAAGTCAAGTCAGAGCCATTGCCCCTGTCGCGAGGCAAATTACAGCCCTCTTTCCAGAGCCACTGCACAGGATGGCTGCCGTCTCCAAGCCATTCCACAATGTGGACGCCATTCCAGAACCTGTGGTCAACACCCGGACGCCACCTGTGGTCATGATGGCCCACGTGCTGGATACACCCCTAATGACAGTTTGGGCAGCTAAAGTGGCGCTCCATGTCGCGGCGGCTACCCCTGGCTCAAGTCAAGACACAGCTGCCGTTCTCCACGAGTCGAGCCAAGTCACAGTTGTTCCCCACGAGCCAAGTTACGCTACAGCTGTTGTTCCTGAGTCAAGCCATGTTGTTCCTGAGTCAAGTCACGCTACATCTGTTGTTCCTGAGTCAAGCCAGGTTACAGCAGATCCTCATGAGCCAAGTCAAGCTGCTGCTGTTGCTCCAGAGTCAAGTCAGGCTACAGCTCAAGCTTCCAAGTCCAGTCAAGCTTCCAAGTCTGGTCCAGACACGGAGTCAAGTCCAGACACGGAGTCAAGTCCAGACACAGCTGTCGTTCTCCACGAGTCAAGCCAAGTCACAGCTGTGCTCCACGAGTCAAGCCAAGTCACACCTGTTCCCCATGAGTCAGGTCGTGTTACAGCTGATTTCCATGAACCAAGCCAAGTTACTGCTGGTCATCACAAGCCAAGTGAAGTCCGGGCCGCTCCTCCTGAGTCAAGCAAGGTCAAAGCCGTCATTCCTGAGCCAAGTCAAGTCTCTGCTGGTCTTCACATGTCAGGTCAAATCACTACTGATCTCTACGAGCCAAGTCAAATCACTACTGCGCTCCATGAGCCAAGACAAATCACCGCTGATCTCCATGAAATAAGTCAGATTACTACTGATCCTCACAAGCCAAGTCAAGTCACCGCTGGTCTTCACGTGTCAGATCAAGTCACTGCTGATCACCATGAATCAGGTCAAGTCACTACTGATCTTCATAAGCCAAGTCAGGTCACTGCAGATCTTCACGAGCCAAGTCAAGTTATTGCTGGCGGCCCAGAGTCGAGTCACGTCCCGCCTGACGGCCCAGAGTCGAGTCACGTCCCGCCTGACGGCCCAGAGTCGAGTCACGTCCCGCCTGACGGCCCAGAGTCGAGTCACGTCCCGCCTGACGGCCCAGAGTCGAGTCACGTCCCGCCTGACGGTCCCGAGCCTCGTCACATCACGTCTGCCAGTGTGATGGCAATTACCATTTTCAGTATGTGGGCCGCACACTACACTCCAGAGGCCACGTCAGCTCACAAGCCTGTTCCAGAGCTCCCGTCTGGTCTCGAGTCTGCTCCAGAGGTCACGTCTGCTCACAGGCCAGCTCCAGAGGCCACGTCTGGTCACAAGCCTGCTCCAGAGCTCCCGTCTGGTCACAAGCCTGCTCCAGAACTCCCGTCTGGTCACAAGCCTGCTCCAGAACTCCCGTCTGGTCACAAGCCTGCTCCAGAGCTCCCGTCTGGTCACTGGCTTGCTCCCGAAGCCTTCCCCATCGGAGAAGCTGCGCCAATGCCTCCAGAGGTGTCGGCGTCGGCCGTAGAACCTCTTATGGAGGGGGCGTTAACTGCTAAACTCTCTGCTTCTCCCTTTTTCCTGTCTGCATCCTCTGTCACTGTTCTCCCCAGGTCCCCGTCCAAGACGCAGCCTCCCGTTCCGCCCCGGAGGGCTGTTGCGCCTCCTGTTCCGCCCCGGAGGGCTGCTCCGCCTCCTGTTCCGCCCCGGAGGGCTGCTCCGCCTCCTGTTCCGCCCCGGAGGGCTGCGGTACCTCCTGCTCCGCCGCCTGTTCCGCCCCGGAGGGCTGCGGTACCTCCTGCTCCGCCTCCTGTTCCGCCCCGGAGGGCTGCGGTACCTCTTGCTCCGCCTCCTGTTCCGCCCTGGAGGGCTCCTGCGCCTGCTGCTCTGCCTCCGGCTCCGCCCTGGAGGGCTCCTGCGCCTCCTGCTCTGCCTCCGGCTCCGCCCTGGAGGGCTCCTGCGTCTCCTGCTCTGCCTCCGGCTCCGCCCTGGAGGGCTCCTGCGCCTCCTGCTCTGCCTCCTGCTCTGCCTCCGGCTCTGCCCTGGAGGGCTCCTGCGCCTCCTGCTCTGCCTCCGGCTCCGCCCTGGAGGGCTCCTGCGCCTCCTGCTCCGCCTCTGGCCCCTCCCTGGAAGGCTCCTGCTCCACCTCCGCCCTGGAGGGCTCCTGCGCCTCCTGCTCTGCCTCCGGCTCCGCCCTGGAGGGCTCCTGCGCCTCCTGCTCCGCCTCCGGCCCCACCCTGGAGGGTACCTGCTCTGTCGGTCCTGCCTGTCGGGCTTCCCTCATGGACCTGGTCCTCCAGCCCTCGCCCTGTTTCCCCCCCATCCCACCGCTCCCCTGGACTGTTGTTTCTTTCGAGCGTCTGGAAGCCGCTCCTTGGGGGGGGGCTATGTCACGAACCTGGTCGGTGTCCCGTTGTCTACTCACCACCAGATGTCACTCTCGCTCCACCCACTCACTCTGACTGTCGCTTTGCATCTCGGACTGCATCTCCCATCCTCCACCGCTCTGATTGCGTCAGTCCCCGTGACCAATCAGGCGCCCTATAAAAACCCCGCTCCTTTTCAGTGCACTTGACGGTTGGTTGTATTTTCCTGTTGTTGTTTGTTAGCGTTTCCTAGTTTCCTCGTTCCTGGTTCCTGGTTTTGTTCTCTCGCCTGGTTTCTCGTTTGGACTGTCTAGCCGCCTGCCTTTTGGACTATTGCTCACGTTTATTGGATTACTCTCTCCCACTGCCTTTGATATTCCTGTCTGCTCCCGTCTCGACCCAGCCTGTACGACCATGTCTTTGTCTCGCGTTTTAAATAAAAGCTTGCATATGGATCCGCTCGCCTCTCGTCTCGTTCACCTCGTTACATTTACAATCAAAAGTGGATCTGAAAGGACATGAGGGTAAGATGATTTTCATTTATGAACATCAATAATTCTTTGTTTTTAAAATTTTTGAAATTAGAAGTCTAAGGCTGCATTGATGCTGGCACCTTTTGCCATATATAGCGATTTTTTTATATACATTTTATTTGAAATATTTATTGATGAATTAAAAAAACACTGTGTTTGCCTATACATTTTTTGTCTATTAATGTCAATTTTTTTATGTATTTTATTTATTTATTTTTAGCAAATTACTTATTTATTTTGTATGTCAATCTATTGTTTGGAGCATAATAAACAAACAGAGAGGGGGTAAAAAAGGTGGGGGGGGATTTTTTATTCATATTGTTTGTCCTGTGTAGAGAACACCAGGAAAAAAAGACATATATATATATATATATATATATATATATATAGTGATTTTTATATGTTTATTTGTAAATGTTGTCTGTAAATGTCTATTTTTTATGTTATTTATTTATTTACTCATTCATTCATTCATTTATTTATTCTTTTCTATTTTGTATGTCAATCTATTGTTTATAAACAAATGGAGAGGAAAAAAGAAAAAGAAAAAAAGAACTTCATTCATGTTTTATGTTTTTGTCCTGTGTAGAGGACACCAGGACTCTGTTGTGAAAAAATAAATAAATAAAAATAAATAAATAAATAAAACGACAGACGCTAACAGACAAAAAATGTATAAGCATTTTTTATATATATTTATATATATATAAATCTCTCTCTCTCTCTCTCTCTCTCTCTATATGTATAGCAAACAATTATTATTTCTTTTATTTCTTTTTTTTCATTATATTATTTGAAGCATAATAAACAAATGAAGAGAAAAAAATGAATACTGAAAAAACAAAAGATATTTCATTCATATTTTACTCAGTTGTTAAACAGACACTAATATACATAAAATGTATAGACATGGAGCATAATAAGTTGAGAATAAAATAAAAAATATATATTTTATTCATATTACGTCTCAGCTTTAAAAAATTAGACACTACAATACAATTACAATTAGACACTAATGTATAGGCAAAATGAATCTGTTTTTGTTGTTGTTGTTGTTGTTGTTGTTTTCATTCACCAATAAATTTTTAGATTTCAGGCTAACTTTTAACCAAACTTTAAACAAATATGATTCTCAGCTATGTTATGAAAGATAAAACAGAACAAGTTGATATACTGTTTTACTTCATGGAATATGTATGTAAAATGCAGTTAAATGACCCTTTGCAAAAACCCGCCCCCCTTAGTTACTGTGGCTATGTCCGACAAACAATGCCGCTCTCACACTACACATCTGCCCTACTCCCTTCGAAGGGCAGAGCCCTTTGAAGTGTGTTCTTTTAAGGGTGAAGGGCATTTGGAACTCCCTTGGCTAAGAGAATGACTGACCAAATGTTACCTTGACAATACTGTGCCTATGTGCAGGATTCAGCACTCAGTTGTTGCAAATAAATATTTCTTATTATAATTTTATTCAAATATTGTCTTATTTACTATTAAACTAAACATGCTTAAACTTGCTTACACTAGCGTCTTAAATCATATTTCTATCACTGATGAAAATATTTTGTATTACATTAAAATAAATACAAATTTAATCAGCCTATTCTACTTAGGTTTGCATGTGAAGTCGAAATCAACAACTTTGCTTTAAAATGCATCGCAAGAGCTCCTAACTGACGATCACGTGATCACAAATGGAAATCACTTCCATGAAGTGAACATCGAATGTTCCCTTCTAACAGACCTCTGGAAGATCCCTTCATGAAGATATTCAGTTGCTCAGTTTCGTTTGGAACGTCCCTATGGCGTCCCCTTCGCGAAGTGCCCTTGAGGGGCGCAAAAAAGCCGTTTGGAATTCCCACATAATGCTCTCACGCAGTGAAAAATACATCGCGGAGCAAAGAGAAAACTGACAACACACTGACAGACAAGACAGAGCAGGTTACTTCTGGCATGAAACAAGGTCTCAGCTTTAAAATGTTGTAATTTTTTCAAGAAATTCAAACACTAAACATCGTTTTGTGGCTCTTTATTGTGTCGTGACAGATCCCTTTATTGCCTTATTAGATCAATGACACATGAACCGATCATCTTCTCTTATTTACTTAAAACACGAAAATAAATATGAATGGATATCAGAACGTATTTTATTTCAGTGGCGGAAAGGCATCAACACACACAATTTTTTCAAGTTTAAGTCCACCGAAGTTAATCTACTCCCCTGTCTGATTTGTTTGTTGGACAGAACGACGGATTTGGTGTTACGATTGGTCAGATCGCCTGTCAGTTAAGCTGTGTGCTAAAGGTCAATTGGTATTCCTATTCTATACAATTCATTAAACATATTTTTATAAGAGTGCTAAATTTGATTATTTGGTAAATATCAGTCATTTTTAAGCTGTCATGGTCAAACCTCCAAACATTTGGTGTCTCTACAAAGTCCTGAATGTGCTTTGTATACGGGACATCAGACGTAAAACTGTAGCATATATGGTCTCAGAGAAATTTGCTAATATAATGATAATAATCATAATAATCTATGCCTGGGTCCCAGATATACACACCACCACTTTAGGGACTAAAACCTCTTTTTCTGGTTCATTTGATTTATTGCTGTAATTTATTAATTGTTTTCATTTATTCAACAAGTGAGATTTGATTAAATGGTGATTATCCGGTATTGTTTATTCCTTTATTAGTTATCCAACTGGAAGGGAAATGAATTGATTAACAAGCGACTGTTGCTGACTTCAGAGCAGATTTCATTTCACAAGCTGTCACTGCAAGCGGGCCGTACAGAATCATTCATGGGATCAGCTGGAAACTCAGGCCAGTGAGGGGGTAGAGGCGTGTATTTTGGCTCAGACTGTATTCGCAGCAGTTTATCGGCTCACTCATTTAATCTGACAGGTTTAATATAAAACAGGTGAAGTTTGTGGAGCTCTGAATCTTGGCTGATTTTGGCAGGAACATGTGTGGCCGCTGCTGCCATTTCATCAAGACAAAGCGACTCTTTTACCTCCCCGTGGGTCCTGACAACGACTCATGTGTGAACATGGAAAAAGAAGCGAAAAGAAATCCATTTTATAAACACAGAAAGGTCAGTGGTGACGTGGATGAGTAGCACAACCCCTAGTGCTCACCATAGTCTGTAACCTTAACTGTGTCCTGTATGCTGCTGTAACGGATGTGAACCAGGTCAACTGATATGTTTTGATATATTAGAAAAAATATGAGAGATATATTTTATGTAAATTAGAAAATATAATAAGATAAATATTATATAAATTAGAATATATATACATATTTGTGTGTGTGTGTGATGCTGTAACGGATGTGAACTATGTCAGCTGATATGTTATGATAAATTATAAAAATATCATATAAATTAGAAAAATATTACATATATGTATGATGCGTGTGAACCATGTGAACCATGTCATATATGTTATGATATATTAGAAAAAATATTATAGAATTTATATATAGAATTATATATATATATATATATATATATATATATATATATATATATATATATATATATAACAATTTGAATATATTTCTAATATAATATAATCATATATAAAAAATCTCTATAAAATTATATAATAGTAATGTGAAAAAAATGTATATAAAATATCAGTTTATTTTATTTTTTTTCAATTTTATTAATCATTTATGGATAAATCAAAAAGATTAATAACATCTTTAAAACTGATAAATAAAATAAAATAAAATAAATATATACAAATAATGTATATATACATACATACATCTTTTTTTTATATAGTATACATTTATCCATACATTATCTATACTATGATAGATATAAAAATCTCCACAAACGAAAAAAATATTTTTTAAGAAAATGAAGAATATATATATATATATATATATATATATATATATATATATATATATATATATATATATATATATATACATACAATAATATGAATAAATAACACTGAAAAAAAATAAAGCTGAAATAATGCAATAATAATAATAATAATAATAATGTGAAAAAATAGCACTAAAAATTAAAGCTGAAATAATGCTCAAGAAAATGAAGAATATTTGTTCACTTCCTTTATCAATGTTTATTTTATTCATCATTTTTTGATAAATCAAAAAGATCAATAACGTTTTAAAAAACTGATAAAATAAAATTGCTAAATATATGTACACATGCATACAGTACATACATCTTTTTAAAAGTACACATTTATCTATATTTTGATATATATATATTATTATAGTACAAAATGATATAAGAAAAATAACACAAAAAAATTAAAGCTGAAATAATGTTTAAGAAAATTAGTGTTTATCAGTGTTTATTTTATTCATCATTTCTTGATAAATAAATAAATTATATATATATATATATATATATATATATATAATAGATTTATCCATACTTTGATGTATATTGTAATAAAATTCTAAAATAATAATAATAATAATATGAACAAGTAACACTGGAAAAAAATAAGCTGAAATAATGTTTAAGAATATAAAGAATATTTGTTTGTTTTATTTATCAAATTTTTGGTTTTATTCATTATTTTTGATATTATATATATAAATAAAACATGTTTTCTGAACCCAAAGAAGTCAATCTCAGCATGACGTAAATAAACATGTCGTAAGTAAACCTACCAGATCCTATATTTTCTTCAAAAATTGATCTTCTGGATTCACTCATTCTCAGCTTGATTCCTTCCTTCTACATTTGGGCAGAAAAAAAAAACAAAAAAAAAAAACAATATTCTTCACCATCCTATCTGACCTAGATTCCTTCTCACAGGAATGCCAAAGTAGACAGCACTCTAATATCTGAGCCGGTTCCTGTATTTAAAGGTATTTCCTTATTTCACTAATGTGGTGTTGTTTCAGTAAACTAAAACACTACTTGTTCTCATTTAAGAAGAAATAACTTTTGAGTCTGCAGGATCATAACAATAATCTGAACATATTAGAAAACTACAAAATGTGTTTTTCAAGACTTTCATCAGTAATCCTTAAATATTAACGCACAAATACCAGCAGCTTTGGAGAAACTGAGAATCTGTAGAAGATCTCAGAAATGAGATGTTCTTGTTTTAAGAAACCTTCGACATATGGTACACACCTGAAGCCAAACTTTGTTATGGTTTTCCTGACGTCCAGTAAGAAAATGCCACATTGGTTTTATTGTAACTCAAATGAGCAAATGTTTTTATTGGACTTGTACTGATGGAGTTGTGGCTTGAATGTCTAGTACAATGAATGGCAGCAATTACATTTTTTTTCTAGGTGCAAAAATTCATGTTTATATGAAGATTACAATAGCAATTTTGTTGTTTTAACCAGTTGTAGTATATTTGACTAAAACGTCATCCAAAAGCAAACCATGGCACAGCATACATGTTTAAAGGAAAAGTTTCACTCAGCACAAAATTACCGCATTACTGTAAAAACAAGAACAGCTTTATTTACTCAATACTTGTTGTACTGCAGCACATGTGCCTGATCCATCTGACATCTCATCTGCTGTAATGATTGTTCATTACTGTCTGTCACCCTCCTGTAATGTTCAAATTGCTCTTTTGTGCAACTTGAAATATTTGCTGTTTTTCTGTCATTTTTCTGTGAGATTTGTTGTCAGTTGCATTGGGAACAGGCTTGTCATTTTTATATGAAAAATGGGATGCTGGCTGTGCTTAGAGTGAGACGTTATTAGTCCTGTTAATGTGTCAGAAGTAATAAATCAAATCACTCGTTCACGTGCACATCACGTTCACATTAATCCAAAACGTGCGGAAACAAGCAGGATTTTGTGTTTCAGTAACCCAGATATGAAATAAAATCACTGTTTATCTGTCAAAAAAAACCTGAAATGGCTCCAATTGTAAGACTCATTTGGCAGGTCAAGCGAAGTCTAAAAAGCTCTTTCCACTCAAAATATATTCAGTTTGTATGTCATATTTTTAGCGTTTCCCTTCATCTTCTGATGCCAAGGAAAAGGTGGGCGTAGAAAGGCAGACATTACTTCTGGTCACCATAATATTTCAATTCATCGTCAGCAACCTTGTGGTTGCCAGACTGAACCGTTTTCAAAGGTTTAGGAAAATGCGGCATGTAAACACAAGAACGAATGAGTAAGATTGTTGAAGATGTTCCAAAGGACTGAACGTTTTCACGCCAGCTGGTGAATATATATGCTGCTTTCAGTTCAGTTCATCAAACAGCAGCTTAGAAAGTTATTAATGGTGACTGTTATTTTAAATGACTCTCAGAAAACCTAAGTCTTCAGGTTTGTCTTTCATCATACGCACAAACATCTTCAGTCTTCAATCTACTGCTGCCAACCGCCGCACGTGTCAATGGAAAGTTGAGGCAACTCCCAGTCTCATTTGTCCTGCGTGAACCTCGGCTGCCATGCTGTCCAAAGACAGTCCTTTATGCCTTATTTAGTCAAATGGTACTTATGAACTGCTTTCTGTTTCACACAATCTCCTGTTTGGGCTTGTATGAGAAGTTTGAGCTTGGTGTGAAACAAAAAATATACCATTCTGCTATATTAGACCATTTCTTAGTGAGGAAAGAAGTACTTTTCTTTACTCTTTTTATTCTTTGGGGTCTTCCTGAAATGTCTCCAACATACTTTGGTTACTTTTTTACCTTGTCAAAAACAGCTCAGTTCACAGGGACCCGGTTTGGTGCATGTCTCTTTAAATGATAATGAGCCGCTGCTCACTCCACCCCTCTCTTCCATTTTTGGGTATTTGGTGGCGCGTTACCATCCAAAACAAATCCACTGCGTCATCAGTGGCTCCGATTGGCTCAGATTTTACATCCAACTACAAAACACCTGCATTTCTTACGAGACGTTGTCGTTGCTACAGATGCTGCACATGCGCTTTCATATTGGACACGGAATGCGCTACGCTGGCCGCTGGATTCAAGTCATTTCCTGTTGCCAGCAGGTGGCGCTATGATTATAATGGGATATTCGCTTTTAAATGTGTTCAAGCCCGGACTTTGGACATTGTATGGCTGAGTTACAACAACTTCTATTTCCATGGCGAAACATCGAACTTTGTCAAGCTGCCACAGACACGCCCTTTAACGAAAACTCAAGTTCTTCGCAATGTAACATCGCAAAGGCCTTTAGATTAGACTGACCAAATATAACGATGTCAATAAATCTCTAGGAGGAGTTTGTTAAAGCGTAAAACACGGCACTTCCTGTGCCAGCAGGTGGCGCTAGGACTACAACTGAATATGGGCATGGGCGTTTGTTCAGGACAGGAATTGTAACATTGAAGACAACATTGATAACAATGTAAACATTGTAAGTTATAACAACTTCCTGCTTTATGGCGAAACATGAAAGTTTGTCAGGCCACAATGGACACGCCCTTCAACGAAAACTCAAGATTCGCAGAAAAAATTCTAAATAACAGTCTTCAAGTTGGGTTTCATTGTACCAGGAGACTTTTTTGTAGGTGCTGGTGTGTTACATGTGTCTACCGAAATTTCGTACATGTATGTGAAACACAGCTCGAGGGACACTTCGTTGAAATTTTATAGGTGGCGCTATTGAGCCATTTTGCCACACCCACTTCTGAAACCCATATCAAATGTAAATTTGAGGTGAGATGTCGATCAGCTGCATCAGCAGGGTTAGTTTTGCATGACATAAACTGATTTTATTTGTCAAAATATTGAATTTAATTTAATTTGATGCCAAAATATGTTCTCTAATCTCAGTACCGGTTGTTTATGGGCAGGTTATGGAGTCAGTTATGGCATCTTACAGCTACAAGTGAAATGCGAGGCGGCGGTCTGAGGTTTGTAGTTCCCCCGGCAAACAGCAACCCGTCACTGGCACAAGATGTAGCACTAGTTCGGTGAAAAGTGATTGAATACACTTAAACTAAAATGCTACCTTTAAATGTTACACTTTTATTTTCATTAAGTTTAAATGTATGTAATATTGTAAACTACGCTGTATTCACTCAAATAAATTCAATTTGTCTTATATTTTTGTCCATGGGTGCTCTTGCAATAAATGTTAATCTTTTAACATTTAACATTTTTTCTAATAAATGTTCATCTTTTGATTATTGCTGTTGCCTCTATGATTTTGTGTGATTTTTAATTTCCAGCCTATTTTAAGTCAGCAATACTTAAATTTAAAAACAATAAAACAACCCGGCATGTTGGGTAAAAATATTTAACCCAACCAGCTGGGTTAAAATAACCCAGCATGTGTTATGTTCAATATTTACCCAGTGCTGACATAATTATCTCATCAAAATGACATCTTTTCCTGTAATAACAAGATCTTATGTCATTAAAATGAAATATTTTCTTGTAATAATGAGATGTTACGTTGTTAAAACGACATCTTTTCTCGTAATGATGAGATGTTATGTCGTTAAATGACATAATTATCTCGTTAAAATCACCTTTTCCTGTAATGACAAGATGTTGTCATTAAAATGAAATCTTTTCTCGTAATAATGAGACGTTACGCTGTTAAAACATCTTTTCTCGTAATGATTAGATGTTATGTTGTTAAACGACATAATTATCTTGTTAAAATGACATCTTTTCCTGTAATAACAAGATGTTATTTCGTTACAATTACATCTTTTCTCGTCATGAGATGTTACGCTGTTAAAACGACATCTTTTCTCGTAATGATGAGATATTATGTCGTTAAACGACATAATTTATCTCGTTAAAATTGCATCTTTTCCAGTAATAACAAGATGTTATGTAATTAAAATGACATCTTTTCTCGTAATAATGAGATGTTACTTTGTTAAAACGACATCTTTTCTCGTAATGTTGAGATGTTGTTGTTAAATGACATAATTATCTCATTAAAATGACATCTTTTCCTCTAATAACAAGATGCTATGTCATTAAAATGACATCTTTTCTCGTAATGATGAGATGTTGTCGTTAAACAACATAATTATCTCATTAAAATGACATCTTTTCTCGTAATGAGACGTTACGTTGTTAAAACGACATCTTTTCTCGTAATGATGAGATATGTCTTTAAACGACATAATTATCTCTTTAAAATGACATCTTTTCTCATAATGAGACGTTACATTGTTAAAACGACATTTTTTCTCGTAATGAGATATGTCGTTAAACGACATAATTATCTCGTTAAAATGACATCTTTTCCTGTAATAACAAGATGTTATGTCGTTCAAACAACATAATTATCTCATTAAAACGAAAACTTTTCTCGTAATAATGAGATGTTATGTCATTTAAACTGTCTTTTCTCATAATTATCTTGTTACGACATCTTTTCTCATAATAACAAGATGTTATGTCGTTAAAACTGCGTCTTTTCTCGTAATGATGACATAATTATCTTGTTAAAACAACATCTTTTCCTGTAATGAGATGTTATGTCATTAAAACAACATATTAAAACATCTTTTCTCGTAATAACAAGATGTCGTTAAAATGAATAAATTTTCTCATTGTAACAACATAATTATCTCGTTAAAACTATATCATATCTTTTCTCGTAATATTGAGATGTTATGTTGTTAAAACAAAATTATCTCGTTACAATGACATCTTTTCTCGTTAAAACAACACATGTTGTTACAAGTCATAATTATATTGTTAAAATGACATCTTTTTCTCGGTAAAATGTCATCTTTTATCATAATAAGATATGTCGTTAAACAACATAATTATCTCGTTAAAATGACATCTTTTCACATAATAACAAGATGTCATTAAAACATAATTGTCTTGTTAAACGTCATCTTTTCCCGTAAAAATGAGATGTTATGCCTTTGAAACATCTTTTCTCATGACGAGATGTTATGTTGGTAAAACGTCATCTTTTCTCAATAAAACTACTTATTTGTTCTTGTAATAACGACATATGTTCATAAAAATGGTTTTCCTGTTATAGAAGATATAAAACAACATAACATCTCTTTATTATGAGAAAAGATGTCATTTTAACAACATAACATGTCGTTATTACGAGAAAAGATGTCGTTTTGATGAGAAAAACGTTATTACAACATGACTGAGTGGGGGAAAATAATATGTTGGGTTGCGAGGGTTGTTTTCAATCCAGCATTTTTAAGAACTTAAAGTCAATTTAAGCGACTTTGAACATGGCATGGTTGTTGTCGGGGTATTTCAGAAACTGCTGATCTACTGGAATTTCCACGCACAGCCATCTCTAGGATTTACAGAGAATGGTCAGAAAAATAGAAAATATCCAGTGAGCAGCAGTTCTGTGGGTGGAAAATGCCTCGTGGATGCCAGAGGTCAGAGGAGAATGGCCAGACTGGTTCGATCTAAAAGAAAAGCAACAGTCAAATAACCACTTGTTACAACCAAGGTATGCAGAACCCTTCGAATCTTGAAGCAGATGGACTACAAAAGCAGAAAACCACACCGGCACCACTCTTATCAGCTAAGAACAGGAAACTGAGGCTACAGTTTGCACAGGCTCACCAAAATTGGTCAACAGAAGATTGGAAAAAGTTGCCTGCTCTGATAGGTCTCGATTTCTGCTCTGACATTTGGACGGTAGGGGCAGAATTTGGTGTAAACAACATGAAAGCATAGATCGATCCTGCCATATCAACAGTTCAGGTTGGAGGTGATAGTGTGATAATGTGGAAATATATATATTTTTGCACACTTTGGGACCTTTAGTACCAACTAAGCATTGTTTAAACACCACAGCTTACCTGAGTGCTGTTGCTGATCATGTTCACGACTAGGGTTGGGTATCGTTAGAATTTTATCAATTCCGATTCCACTTATCCATTCCAATTCTTTTCGATTCCCAGTTTCGATTCCAATGTGATAAAAAAAGATGATATCAAGAGTATTTATTCTGTTTATTTTTTGGTAAACATTTAGTTGCAGCTCAAGATTTACTCAAGATTTACTTGTTTCATTACTGGATGAATCTGTGTTTTTGAATGAATGATCAAAGACAAATACATTATTAACAGCCCACTTTCGCCACCTACTGGCATAACAACGTAATCAATAAACCTTTAACATTATTTAGAATGCCAAATGAACTTTCAAAAGGATGATTTACTCTATTTTGATCTCTACTGTACATATTAAGAGTTTACATCCGGACTATGAACTTTTATCCCAGTACTTTATGTGTTTATTTGAATGTTTGTAACACAGAAATAATGAAATGTGTGGATAAAAAGACTGTGAAACTGTTTCTTTCATATTCATGACAGTGGCTCTCTTTAGGTCAGCGGCAGCACAAACGCAATTTGAATGTTCAAATCACAATGGTCGTACGCTGCATGGAAGAAAGGTTGAGGAATCAAACAGATGAATCATTGTAATTTAGGAATAGAATCACGTTGGTATTTGAATCGTGTTTTTGTGATCTTTAACGATCTGTTGAATTAAAATGCTTTGTCATATTGGTGGTGACACCTCTATTGCAACATGTTTAGCTTATCACAAATATTATACTTTGCTTTTTCGACTTCTGGTCGCAAGTAGCCATTCTGTGAATCGCTATGCGCTTAAATTAGCGAGCAAGGTCCTGGCAGATCGCTAGGTCGCGTCCTCACAGATAAAAAAAAAAGAAAAAAGAACCGCACATAGGAATCAATAAGCGGAATTGAAATTTTAATTTCACAAGAAGTATCCGATTCTGGAATCGGAATCGATTTTCGATACCCAACCCTATTCACGACCACAGTAAAAATACAGCATGTCACAAACCTCAAATCTTCCCAAACTGATTTCTTGAACATAAAATCTGCAGCAAATGTGTGATGCTCTTATGGCAATATTGACAAAATCTCTGAAGAATGTTTCTAGCATCTTGAATCTATATCAAGAATTAAAGCGATAGTTCACCCAAAAATATTTACTCACCCTCCATGCATCCTAGGTGTATATGACTTCCTTCTTTCAGACAAATCCAATCAGAGTTATATTGAAAGTTATCCTGGCTCTTTCAAGCTTTAGAATGGCATTTAGAATGTTTTTCTTCATCAGTCCAAAAACAAGTCCAATAAAGTGCGTCCATCCCTAATAAAACAGCCTCAAATGGCTCCGGGAGGTGAATAAAGGCCTGCTGTAGCAAATCGATGCATTTTTGTAAGAAAAATATCCATATTTAAAATGTAATAATCATTTTAACCCTTTAACTGTCACTCCTATTTTTGAACACAGACATAAAAATGCACTATCCAGACTTAAATTTTTATAATTCATGAATGAAACCATTTTGTAATATGATTTTGATGTACATTTTCCATAGTAATGCAATGTCTGATTTTAAAATGCCTTTCAAAGGATGAATTTTGAAATGTTAAGTTTTGAGCTGATATATAATTTCATATGATATCTAAAGCGTGATAGGGGAAAAGGCAATGAAGAAAGTCTTTTGTGACAAAGGTCAGAACTCATGTTATGATGTAGATTTTTTAAGTGGCACTCTTGACATATATTAATCTATTACTTTTCCTACATAATTTCTAACACAAAAATATGGTAAAATATCTATTTAGGAGTCTTAGACCTTTCCAACGATGTATAGTTAGTCATGATTAGATTAGGATTTATTTGTAATATGGTGAAGTAAACTTAGGCATAGGGTGGACGGTGACAGTTAAAGGTTTAATCTAGCTTGCGCCAAGTGGTCTTAGACAGAAGCCTTTCCGGGCAGGTGATGTAGGATGTTGCTGTTGCGCCGGTGAGTCTCACACAAACCATCGTTTGTTTACAGAAGCAAAGGGTCTCCTCTTGGCTTATATTGAAATCCTCTGACATTTTTCTGTACAAATCCTCATTCTGTACTTCTGATTCATGACCAGTGCTGTGTTTACTTCCACGGCGCATTCACCTTCATCACTTTTGAGTCATCCACCTGGAAAGACTTCCATGTACGACTAGTTGGCACAAGCTAAATTAAAGCGTTTCTTGCATTTTAAATATGGATATTTTTCTTACAAAAAAGGAGGCCTTTATTCACCCCTGGAGCCATGTGAGGCACTTTTTATTATGGATGGATGCACTTCATTGGACTTCTTTTGGACTGATGAAGAGAAACACCCACCAATGCAATTTTAAAGCTTAGAAGAGCCAGGATAATTTTTAACATAATGCAGATTGGATTCGTCTGAAAGGAGGAAGTCATATACACCTAGACTGCTTGGAGGTTGAGTAAATAATGGGCTAATTTTAATTTTTGAGTAAGCTAACCCTTTAAGGCAGTAAAAGAGTTTCTAAACCAGTACAAACAATGTGTACCTAATAAAGTGGGCAGTAAAACTCTGAATTTGAATGTCATTTCCAGTTCTTCACGGGACGTATGCTGTCATGTGATTAGCCAATTAGATATTTGCATTAACAAGCAGTGTTTAAGTAATTGATTAAAGAGATAGTTCACCCAAAAATGAAAATTCTGTTATTATTTACTCACCCTCATGTCGCTCCAAACCCATAATACCTTAATTTGTGTTATGAAGATGAACGAAGGTCTTACAGGTTTGGAATGACACGAAGGTGAGTAATTAATGACAGAATTTTAATTTTTGGGTGAACTATCCTTTTAACTTTACAAGCAAAATTGTGCAGTAGACATATAAATATTTGTAAATACATAAGAAAAGATCTCACCTTTCAACTGAGCTCCATCAGGTTCAATAACCTGAAAAAACTAGCTGAGCATAAACTTTATGTATTTCCCATTTTCCTTAAATAAAGTGGTTATTGCCCTCTGTTTTTTACATTGTCGATTATGCTGTAAGAAAGCAGCGGTGACAGTAATATTTCCACGTCCTACGTTATTGCTTTTTTGAGTAATTTCCATCCAAAGGCACCAAACTCCAATAAACAGGCAAAGTTATTTATCAAGATGTTGAAACCGTGTCATTATATGTTAGTGGCACTTTATAATATAAACATATGTTAGTGTGGCAGTCGCCCTGCATTACTCTGTTTTGTTATGATGTCAGTGTGGCTGGCTGGTAATTACACTCAAGTTGTGTTTCTGGACCGCAGGCGTCCAGGTGGAACACAACCTGGATGGAGAGTGATGTTTTGGACATTAGCCATAAATATTGGCTTTCTGCGGCACAGCAGACTGCGATTGTGGCAGGCCTGAAACTTGACAGGCTGCATTGACAAAGTGGACTTCTAACTAATAAACAAGTTATTTAACAGATGACCTGAAGTGTCTGAAACTGCAGGTGTTTAATATTCACTAGCAGCTCCTGGTTTAGTAGTTATCATATTTACCCATCCTTCTTACTGAGAAGACATTCAATTCTTCTACTAAATTAGATCTACAGCATCTATCAACCTGAATGAATGAAAGTAATGTGCAAGCGTGTTGCCCAATAAAATGATTCTATAATCCATAAGGGAATTGTTTTAGCTGTTACGTTGAGGGTGAGAGAGCAGTAAACACTGAAAATGATTCCATCTGGTTTTCATTACAGACAGATGGCCTCAATACTTTCTCTAGTCTGTGCATTGTGCCAGTCCAGAGTTTTCCAACGGAAAAAAACTGAAAAAATACACACTATATTTTCACTTTAAAAAAGCGTGATACATTGAGAGTTATTACTGAAGTTTATTGTAAAATGTTTTTAAACAATGTGAGGTAGAAAACACAAATATATACAATCATATGCATACATTAGGCCATTATAACAGACATTGTGACATCAGGGAGGACAGTGTAAAGTGCCAATCGAAACCTTTTTTGACATGTGTTATGTCTGATTCAAAGAGTTTGAGAGATTTTTCCCATTTAAAGGGATAGTTCATCCAAAAATAAAAATTTTGTCAATAATTAATCACCCTTCTGTCATTCCAAACCCGTAAGACTTTCGTTCATCTTCAAAAAAAGATATTTTTGATTAAACCTGCGAGCTTTCTGATCCTGCATAGACAGCAACGCAACTGACACGTTTAATGCCCAGAAAGGTAGTAAGGACATCGAGGTCGTGGTACTCTTATGAACACGCATTGCAGACTGACACAGAAGAGAAGAAGGTTTTTTTGCACACAAAAAGTATTCTTGTAGCTTCATAACATTAAGGTTAAACCACTAATGTCACATGGACTATTTTAACAATGTCCTTACTACCTTTCTGAGCCTTGAACATGGTAGTTGTGGTAGAAAGCTTTCGGTTTACATCAAAAATATCTTAGTTTGTGTTCCGAAGATGAACGATGGTCTTACGGGTTTGGAACGACTTGAGAGTGAGTAATTAAAGATAGAATTTTAATTTTGGATTGATATGGTGCCCTGAGTTTGAACTTCCAAAATGCGGCTTCAAATGATCCCAAATGCGGTTGTAAACGATCCCAGCCGTGGAAGAAGGGTCTTATCTAGCAAAACGATCAATTAATTTTATAATAATAATACAATTTATATACTTTTTAATGTCCAACGCTCGTCTCGTCTTGCTCTGCCTGAACTCTGTATATTCTGGCTCAAGACGGTTATGCTATGTCAAAAAACTTCAATCGTATTTTCTCCCTCAACTTCAAAAATCATTTCAAAATCATCCTACATCGCTGCAGAAGTTCCGACCCAGTCTTTGCAAAGTGAACATGCAAAGAAGATCAAACACCCTTAACAAAAAAGGTAAAACAGTGATATAGGATGATTTTGAAGTTGAGGGAGAACATGAGATGGGAGTTTTTTGACATACCCTAACTGACATGAACCGAAAAAAAAACAGAGTTCGGGAAAAAAAGACAAGACAAGCGTTTGACATTAAAAAAGTATGTATATTGTACTATTTTTATGAAAATAACCCATCGTTTCGCTAGATAAGACCTTTCTTCCTCGGCTGGGATCGTTTACAACCGTTTACAACCGCATTTGGGATCGTTTGAAGCCGCATTTAAACTGCATTTCGAAAGTTCAAACTCGGAGCACCATATCAGTCCATTACACAGAGAAAAATGCTGAAATGTTTTCCTCAAAAAACATACTTTCTTTACGACTGAAGAAAGAAAGACATGAACATCTTGGATGACAAGAGGGTGAGTACATTATCTGTAAACTGTTGTTCTGGAAGTGGACTTCTCCTTTAAGCAGAAAAGAGCTGTATTTGTATGACTAAAAATAGTCTGAAGGTTCTGAAACAAGTAGTAACTTTTAAAAAAAGTAAGATAAACATCCAACTTAAATGTTTCAGAAATAAAAGATTCCATGAGCAATGTATAGATAACGCTTTTGTGCTAATGTTAAACATTGTTAAACCTACCTGATCTCATGACAAAAACGTACCTGTTGGAACTTTCTCGCAAGACACAAAATTACATCTCTATGTGTTTCGCTTTCCAGACCTAACAAACTTGAATCCCAAGATTTTTTGTCACGATGAAAGAGCTGAAAGATTAGAGACTGAAAAACAAGCTAAAACGGCATGCTTGCGATTGCATTTTCATGTCACGTTTGCTTTTGTTCGCACTATGGAGTAGGTTTAGGTGCAGATGATATGTTATTTTAAAACGTTATTAGCGTTATAGCTCCACCTAATGGACATTTCAAGTCAGAACTGCGGTGACACGTACAAAACTAACGTCACATAAACATACACATACACATATGTATGTTCGTCTGTTCTGGGGAAAAAAAAAAAAAAAAAACGAAAACCGAATATTTTAGTGCCACTCAGTGGACATTTCACATCGAACATGTCACAAAACGTACATGGTAGTACTTATTTCGCGTCTTGCAAAAACGTTCCCACAGGTACGTTTTCATCATGAGATTAGTCTGAACGAACATTATATTAAGAACAAATGTTTTTCCAGTACTGTTAACTTTGAGAGAACCTTTCCAGGACATCAGCCATAGTTTTGAGAACGTTCCGTGTTAGCTGAGGATGCACAGTCTTTTACGTCAACAACAAAATATAAACATTCCCCCTCTGTTTCAAAAGTTGATAAGCTTATTTATTTAGCTATCCTATGCAGAATTATATGGTTAGTGTTTTCTGTATCAGAACAGACCTACTTTTTTTGTTTGCGACCAAACAAGCTGACAACCACTGACTTACTGGGATAGTTCACCCAAAATTTCTATCATCATTTACTCACCTTAAAGTTACTTTGAAAAATGTGGGTAGCCAAACAGGTAAGGAAAGCTATTGTATTTTTTCTCCATACTATATAAGTCAATGGCTAACATTAACTGATTGCTTACCTATCTTCTGTGCTTGGCAAAATAAAGAAATTCATACTGGTGTGCAACAACTTTAAGGAGAGTAAATTATAACAGAATTTTCATTTTTGGGTGAACTATCCCTTTAAGGAATTACAAAAAGCATAATATAACAAAATCATTAAATGATAATACAGTCACTTTTCTGAGACAGTACACAATACCCATGAATACAGCATCTCATTACAATTAAAGGGATAGTTCACCCAAAAATGAAAATTCAGTCATTAACCCTTGTGCATCCTTTTGGACATTTTTGTCCTTTTCAGGTTTCTTTTTGATAATTTTGCCTGTGCTATTGCCAGGTGCATACATTTTTGAACAGGTGTGTATTTTTATTGGAATTGTACTATTTCACTCCCATTTCCTTTAATAAATCTATTTTGCACTAGGTACAAAAAATAGTTCCTCTCAGGACCTTAAGGACAAAAATGTCCCCACTGAAACCCATTAAAACTGTATTTTTAATCACAGTGCCATTTAACTGTAAAATGATTAACTTTTTGTTAATAGACTTTCATTCTGTTGGCAAGGCTTCAAAATTACATTTTTTACCATTTTTTTACCAGGTGGTGCCATTTTTTCAGATTTGTCCAATAAAGCAAATACTCGCTTTATTCCTGTTTTCTGCTTCTGCGTATTATCGAGCCAATTGGATAAATAATGCAGCTATAATTGTGTGGGTGTGTTGGTATAGATATCAGGGTGTGGTTTGTATGTGTGTCATAAAAAAAAAATTGTGAGTTTGTGCATATGTGTTCTTGTAATATTTGAGAGAGAAAAACTGCAAATCACAAATCCAACAACTGTGTGCCCCAGTGGAGTTTTGCTGGCATCTAATGAAGAAAATCTGGTCCTGCACCCAAACAAAATCTTACTGAAAGCTCATTTTTTGAGTTATCAACCTCAAATTTGGAACGCAACTTGTTTAGATGTATGGCTTCGATTTTCTAGCAAGTTTAGAGTTCAACATGTTTCAGAAAATATATACTGTATATAAAATATTGTTCATAAAGCTTTTTTATAGACTTAAACCTCTACAACTTTTTTTTGGTTACACTTTTTAAACTTTTTTTTTTACTTGGGCCATGGGTCTCCTTTAAAATAAGACCAAACTTAAGTCTTGGAAAGCTTAACCCTTGTGCAACCTTTTGGACATTTTTGTCCTTTTCAGTCTTGTTTTTTGTGATCATTTCAGCCATGTTATTGCCAGCTGCATACATTTTGGCCAAGGTGTGTATTTTTATTGGAATTTTACTATTTCACCTCCATTTCCTTTAATAAATCTACTTTGCACTAGGTACAAAAAAGTGTAGCACCTTTTGGACAAAAATGTCCCCATTGAAACCTATTAAAATTGCTATTTTTAATCACAGTGCCATTCAACTGTAAAATGATGCTATTTTTGTTAATAAAACACTGCACCCAAACAAAATCTTACTAAAAGCTCATTTTTTGAGATATCAACCTCACATTTGGAACACAGCTTGTTTAGATTTATGACTTTGATTTTCTGGCAGGTTTAGAGTTCAACATGTTTCATAAAATATATATTTTATATAAAATATGCTTTATATAAAAGCATTTTCATAAACAAACCTCTATAACTTTTTTTTTTTATTTCACTTTTTAAACTTTTTCTACTTTATCAGTAATCTGCCATGGGTCTTCTTTAAAATGAGACCAAACTTAAGTCTGTGCTGCCATGCTTAAAATTTTTGACACTTTTTTTGACCTGGACACTTTTGTCCACTATGGACCTATGTGTAACTTTTTTTTATTGATGCACAAGGGTTAAAGGAGAAGTCCACTTCCAGAACAAAAATTTACAGCTAATGTACTCACCCCCTTGTCATCCAAGATGTTCATGTCTTTCAGTCTAGTCTGGGATCGTTTACAACCACATTTGGGATCGTTTGAAGCCGCATTTAAACTGCATTTTGGAAGTTCAAACTTGGGGCACCATATCAGTACATTATATGGAGAAAAATCCTGAAATGTTTTCTTCAAAAAACACAATTTCTTTACTACTGAAGAAGGAAAGACATGAACATCTTGGATGACAAGGGGGTGAGTAAATTATCTGTAAACTGTTCTGGAAGTGGACTTCTCCTTTAAATTGTTTATGACAGTTTTTTGACATGGACAATTTTTGTGTAACTTACTTATGTGTAACTTACTTTTTTTAATTGACGCACAAGGGTTAATTACTCACTCTCATGTCGTTCCAAACCAGTAAGAACTTAGTTCATCTTAGGAACACGACGTGGTACGCATGCTGACTTACACAGAAGAGAAGAAATTGTTGAATAAAGCTGTTATTTTTGTTTCCTTTTCACACAAAAAGTATTCTTGTAATTTCATAAAATTATTGTTGTACCACTGATGTCACATGGACTATTTTAACAATGTCCTTACTACCTTTCTGGGCCTTGAACGTGTCAGATGCATTGCTGTCTATGCAGGATCAGAAAGCTCTTGGATTTCATCAAAAATATCTTAATTTGTGTTCCAAAGATGAACAAAGCTCTTACAGGTTTGGAACGACAAGAAGGTGAATAATTAATGACAGAATTTTCATTTTTGGATGAACTATCTCTTTAATACTAGAGACAAGCTATTCACAACAAGCTATTTACAGTGTTTAATGATGTGGACGTTTCATATTATGTTTAGTTGGATGTTTTTAGATGTAATCTCCTGCCCCGCAGGATTATACCCACATTCTTAATTATCATTAAAATAATCTGCAAAAAACCCCTCTCAAAACCTTATCAGCAGTCCTTTCTTGCCCTAAAGCAAAAAAAAAAAAAAACACATAAAAAAAATAAATACATAGTGAAAAAAGAAAATAAATCTAAAATGAGTGAGAACTTCCTCAACATGTAATGAAACTAAAAAGCTGTAACAGTCTCTAAAATGTTCTTTACGACAATAACGGAAGATTAAAACTCCTTAAGTGCTTTTTCTCTGCAATACAGACACGATATTCCCTGAATGATCTTCTAATTACATGGTTTTTAGGCAATACAATGGCTAATCAGCTAGATGCATTGGAAATGGTCTCCATCTATAAAGCAAATACTTAGTTCAGTCAACATTCGTGTGAAAGAAAATACAGTATAGGCTGGTTAGCGCAGAAAAGGCCTCACAATGGCCACTATTACAGCCTAATCAACAGAATGAGTTGATGAGTGACCGTGATTTCAGCACACACTCAAATAACGGCGAATACTCTGAATGCCTTGCCTCCCGCGGGGTTCTGCAGGCTGTGAGAGAACACACAAGATAAATAAGCAATGCCTCCCAACCCTTACACATAATTGTGTTCGTAATGGTGAAAAGCTTATTTAGTGTAAGATGTTTAGGATATTGTGATGAATCCTTTGTGATTATTTGATGGGATGGCTATGCTCATTTTGTCTTTACAAGCCATTGTTAATTTGCGTAACTGTCTACCATAGCTTCGTAGTGAGTTTACTCTACCATGCTTGGAGTGGAACCACTGGTACAGCTCTCCCCTAATCAGCTTTATTAATAAAGGCCTGTGATTTTAAAAGCTTAAGGAGCGACAGGCTGCCCCATACTCTGCCTTACACCAGCTCCACACGGGCCAGTTTATGGATAAAACCTACCTTTCTGAGACTATGCCGTTCTGGTGTGAAGAAATGTACAGATTCCTGTTGTCTGTGGGCATCACGTCAACATAACCACCTGATTCGTTGCTTAAAACGCCGGCGTGAATTGCAGATCTGCATATACTAGATTTCTGCAAAACAAATTTGAATTTAAAATGAAGTCTTTGGTGGGGCAGCAATCTTCTTGTTTTGAGTTTGATTTTGAATGATAATAAAAAAAAGCTTACATCTGAATAAATTTTGGTGCCGATGACTCGAGAAAGGTGGGGGTTTTCTTGCAGGCAGTTTCGAGGACAGTAAATCCTTGTGGGAGGAAAACACAGGTCGGAAAGATTTCGTTTTTTTAGACAATGTAATAGTAGTTTCAAATGCTGTTGGCAAGTTTTGTTTCAAAACAGGTGAGTTAAAAGAATTTCACCTGGAGGTCTGGTTTATTAGAGATCGAGTTTTACCTTGGACAGTGTCTTGTAGGCTTTTGGTAAGGGCACAGCACAGAAACTGTAGTCTCACATGTGATAACTTTTACTGAAACAAAGGAAAAATTATTAAATTAATAGTAAAGGTACTGTATGTAACAGCTACAGGATGATACAACACTCCTGTTTTGCATCAGGGATCGTGATCACTGTTGTCAGGGTTTTTTTTTAACTCAAATATAACTTTTGTGAGTTATATTTGCATGATATATAATTGCATGATATAAACTCACAATTGTGAGTTATAAAGTCAAAATTGCATGATATAAACTCGCAATTGTGAGTTCTAAAGTCAGAATTGCATGATATAAACTCGCAATTGTGAGTTCTAAAGTCACTAAAGTCACTCTAAAGAGTTCTGTGAGAAATAAAGAATTGTGAGATAAAAACGCACAATTCTGACACGCAATTTCTCAGAATTGCATGATATAAACAATTACGAGAAATAAAGTAAGAATTGCAGTATAAAAACACAATATTGACTTCTTTCTCAGAATTGTATAATTTAAACTCACAATTTCGAGAAATAAAGTCAGAATTGCGTGACAAACTCGCAATTGCGAGTTATACAGTCAGAACTGCAAGATACAAACTCGGAATTCTGCTTTTTTTCTCAGAATTGCATGATATAAACTCACAATTGTGAGTTATAAAGTCAAAATTGCATGATATAAACTCGCAATTGTGAGTTATAAAGTTAGAATTGCATGATATAAACTCGCAATTGTGAGTTCTAAAGTCACTAAAGTCACTCTAAAGAGTTCTGTGAGAAATAAAGAATTGTGAGATAAAAACGCACAATTCTGACACGCAATTTCTCAGAATTGCATGATATAAACAATTACGAGAAATAAAGTAAGAATTGCAGTATAAAAACACAATATTGACTTCTTTCTCAGAATTGTATAATTTAAACTCACAATTTCGAGAAATAAAGTCAGAATTGCATGACAAACTCGCAATTGCGAGTTATACAGTCAGAACTGCAAGATACAAACTCGGAATTCTGCTTTTTTTCTCAGAATTGCATGATATAAACCCACAATTGTGAGTTATAAAGTCAAAATTGCATGATATAAACTCGCAATTGTGAGTTATAAAGTCAAAATTGCATCATATAAACTCGCAATTGTGAGTTATAAAGTCAGAATTGCATGATATAAACTCACAATTGTGAGTTATAAAGTCAGAATTGCATGATATAAACTCGCAATTGTGAGTTATAAAGTCAAAACTGTGAGAAATAAAGTAAGAATTGTGATATAAAAATGTGCAATTCTGACTTCTTTCTCAGAATTGCATGATATAAACAATTACAAGAAATAAAGTAAGTATTGCAATATAAAAACACAATATTGACTTTTTTCTCAGAATTGCGTGATTCAAACTCACAATTACAAGTTATAAAGTAAGAATTATGTGATATAAACTCACAATTGTGAGTTATAAAGTCAGAACTGCGAGAAATAAAGTCAGAATTGCGTGACAAACTTGCAGTTGCGAGTTATACAGTCAGAACTGCAAGATACAAACTCGTAATTCTGCTTTTTTTCTCAGAATTGCATGATATAAACTCACAATTATAAGTTATAAAGTCAGAATTTCATTATATAAACTTACAAGTGTGAGTTATAAAGGCAGAACTGTGAGACAAAAACTCACATTTGTGACTTTTCTCAGAATTGCGATATAAACTCAAATACAAGAAATAAAGTAAGACCTGCGAGAAAGAAACTCACAATTCTGACTTTTTTATCTGAACTGCGTGATACAAACTCACAATTGCGAGTTATAAAGTCAGAATTGCGTGATATAAACTTGTAAGTGTGAGTTATAAAGTCAGAACTGCGAGATATAAAGTCGGAATTGCAAGATAAAAATTCACAATTCTGACTTTTTTTTTCAGAAATTGCGTGATATAAACTCACAATTGCAAGTTACAAAGCCAGAACTGGGTGATATAAACACGTTAGTGTGAGTTATAAAGTCAGAACTGCAAAATATAAAGTCAGAATTGCAAGATTTAAACTGAAATTCTAACTTTTGTGAGTTTGAGTTTTGTAATTCTGTAATAAATATTGTAATTCTGACTTTTTTCTTCTCAGAGTTGTGAGATATAAACCTGCAATTGCAGTCTGATATGGGTCTGATATGTTTACATCTTGCAATTCTGACTTTACAACATGCAATTGCGAGTTATTAAAAAAATAAGAAAAAAATACATTTTAAAAAAATCACAATTGCAGATATAAACTTGCAATTCTGAGAAAAAAGTCAGAATTGTATGTTTACATCTCGCAATTCAGATTTCAGAATTGCGAGTTTATGTCTTGGAGTTCCGACTTTATAACTCGCAATTCAGACTGTGTAACTTGCAATTCTGAGAAAAAAATTCATAATCGCGTGATATAAACTCGCAATTTCAAAAACATCATTAAAAAAATGTAAAAAATCTTACCAACCCCAAACTACTGAATGGTAATGTACTTTATACGGATTGACATGAAATACTGATTTAAATGTACATTATTTTAATACAGCAGAATAGATTGCACAATGATACAAGGAGTTGTAAAACTAGCTTAGCCATGATATAGGAAATTCGTTGCCAAAGTAACATATAGTTTAACCATTATATAAAATATCTGACTGCTAAATGACACAACTGCCCAATCAAAATCAAGTATCACAGAGAACCATGTAATATATTCAAAACTGTCATTTACCTGTCACTTTGGATACTGTGAAGGCATTGGCACTCTGGTATTTCCTGTAACATTTTCATCAAGTCAGATGGAGTTGTCTCTAACGTGCATGAAAGTCAATCTTGAACAGATTGCTTACCCAAGGGACTGAAGCCCATTTTTGTATGATTTGATGAAGAAGTCCTTTCGGCCCTGTCTTGTGACATCCATCCAGCCTCCATCATTGTCAATGACACCGTAATGAATGCCTGCCCGACAAATACTGGATTGCTGAAGGCGAAGATATTGTCAGTATGAAAAGTTTAGACTATACGTGACAGGAAAATCTGAAAAAAATCTTTATGCCAGGCTTACCATGTCATAATACACTGTTCCAACCACTTTCGCCATACTGCCTAAACAACCAGCAGGACACTCGTACCTTTACAGATGGAAAAAAAATTATTTGGAAAAAGTAATTGCAGAAACTGGAGTGAAAATTGTAATTATTACTATTATTATAATGAAAATGGCCTATTTGACATACATGGCACATTTTTTTTAATCATACCTATTGCATGTGGTGCCTTTACACTGGTCTCTTAGCTTTGTGTCACAAGTCACAATCTGGGCTGTGCAACAAAGCAGAATGAAACACAGGTGGTTCATTTATGTTTAGATATGCTGCATAGTGCAGAAATGCACAGCTCTGTTCCTGCAGTTCTGTAAAAGCAAGCTGTGGAATTCCAGCAGGAGCTCATGGTGGCCAACAGCAGGAGATCTCAGCTTTCAATCCAAACCCGCTTTCAGCAAAGGAAGCAATTTAAAACCCACAAGTATTCATCGTCCCCAAAGCAAATACACTCAGCAGGGAGATCACCATTATGAGAACAAAAAAACCTCCCTGCTGCACAAAAGTGACTTGCAACATTAAATATATGTTTGAAAAAAAAACTCATTGACAAACCCACGCCTGGTGAACATCAAAACAATAGGAGTTAAACAGAAATATGTTTGCGTGCAAGCAATTTTTGGGTGCAGTCACATTCAGAAAATTAATATTTAGATTAAAAATGAGTTGTTTTTGAGTCCAAGCACAACTTTTATTTCATGACGCTGGAAAGTATAATCAGAGAACGGCTTACACATCTGCTCTTTGCTCACAACTGCGTTTGGGCGTCTGGTTGGACTTGAGGCCTGTAAACGGGGCCCAGGGCTATGAGGGGCCTCCGGTTCTATTGAATTTCTTTCGTCTGTTTCCTCACGTGGGCTTTGTCTATTTGATCCATCCCCTGAAAGTGAAACAGAGAAATGAGTCTTACATTTAGCCTGCATCAAGTTCTGGTAAGCCTTTGAACAACATGGACAATGTTGTAAGCTACTGCAGTAAAAGCTCATGACAAACCTTTATAACAGAGGTTTTCTCTGCACACTCCTCCATAGCTGGGTGGACAGGCAGAGCAAGGGGTGCCGTGCTTATATGGGGCATATCCCCACCAGTTACCTCTGTACAGGATGAAACATACACAAGGACAGACAACATTGACAAGCCATCATAATATAAACGACTGAGAATGGGTACAGTATTTAATAATAGATGAAGAATAATGAATAAGTAACTTACTTTGGTGAGTAGTTGCACACAAGATAAACAGCTTTCGCCCAGATCTGGCCCCACACATTCATGTTGTAGCACACATTGATCGCACAGCCAATTCGACTACTAGTTGCCCAAACAAGCTGGAATCAGCAAGTACGAAAAACAGTCAATCAGTTACAACTGCCTAAAATAAATCTATTCTTTAATTGTCTTGCATTATCTTTAACACTACGAATATGTGCTATATTCAAATCTTTTTGCATGGGTTTTGTCCATATAATGGACCCAAGTTCAAAAAGAACACACACAGTAGTCCATATGACTCTAATATCCATATGATTTGCTATATTTCCTGCTAAAAGGTGAATTTTTACTGTAAATTAGGCTTTAAATGTTTGGTGCCTTGGTCTGTACCTGTTCAGTACTAGAAATGTTTTTGTGGCCATTTGGGGTCAATGCTCAGATAAACTTGTGAGATCCCTCAAGGCTCTATCCTGAGACTTCTTTAAGTCCAAGATTTTTTGATTAAAATATCTAAAACCCACTAGAACAGTGTTATATATTTTGTTGACTTGTGTATGTACATTATCCCAAATATTTCCAAGAATGTTTAAATCCAGAGAAATAAGAATTTAACTACTTCTGCTTCTGTGTTGTAGAAAACATGGAAACACCATAGACGCTTTTATATGTTATGCCTTTTATTAGACAGGTAAATAAACACACAGAGTAGCATTATAACAGAATCGCAAGTTTATGTCTCAGAATCACGAGTTTATTTCTCAGAATCGCAAGGCTGTGTCTCAGAATTGCGAGTTTTTGTCTCAAAATTGCGAGTTTGTCTTAGAATTGTGAGTTTATTTCTCAGATTTGCGAGTTTGTCTCAGAATCGAGAGCTTGTCTTAGAATTGCGAGTTTATGTCTCAGAATCACAAGTTTATGTCTCAGACTCGTGAGTTTGTCTCAGAATCACGAGTTTATTTCTCAGAATCGCAAGGCTGTGTCTCAGAATTGCGAGTTTGTCTCAGAATTGTGAGTTTTTGTCTCAAAATTGCGAGTTTGTCTTAGAATTGTGAGTTTATTTCTCAGATTTGCGAGTTTGTCTCAGAATCGAGAGCTTGTCTTAGAATTGCAAGTTTATGTCTCAGAATCACAAGTTTATGTCTCAGACTCGTGAGTTTGTCTCAGAATCAAGAGTTTATGGAATATGCACTATATTCAAATCTTTGTGCATGGGTTTCGTCCATATAATGGACCCAAGTTCAAAAAGAACACACACAGTAGTCCATATGACTCCAATTTCCACATGATTTGATATTTCCTGCTAAAAGGTGAATTTTTACTGTATATTAGGCTTTAAATGTTTCGTGGCTTGGTCTTCACCTGTTCAGTACTAGTTTTGTGGCCATTTGGGGTCACTGCTCAGATAAACTTGTGAAGTCCCTCAAGGCTCTATCTTGAGACCACTTTAAGTCCAAGATTTTTTGATTAAAATATCTAAAACCCACTAGAACAGTGTTATATATTTTGTTGACTTGTGTACATTACCCCAAATGTTTCCAAGAATGTTTAAATCCAGAGAAATGAGAATTTAACTACTTCTGGTTTTATGTTGTAGAAAACATGGAAACCCCAAAGACGCTTTTATGTTATGCGTTCTATTAGACAGGCAGACAAACACACAGAGTAGCATTATAACAGAATCACAAGTTTATGTCTTAGAATCACAAGTTTATGTCTCAGAATCACGAGTTTATGTCTCAATTACGGCATCATCAAACTACACCTTTGTTTTTTTTGTTTGTTTTGAATATGCACCCTCTAGCTTTGAAAATTACATACTATGTCTACTTTAGTACTTTAATATACTTCATGATTTACAGTCATTACAACCGCCTTCTAACATCTAAGAATCATTGTCAAAAAACACAAATATTGGCACTTATGTTCACTGCTAGCAAACTGAAGCGCTTTAATGCTCTCTTGTCTGGTGTTCTCCAAAAGCCCCCAAACTATTTAAAAAGGCTGCAGCTGAAGTGCTGACAACCAGAACGAGAACACATATTACATTGGTATTAAAATTCTTTCACTGACTTCCCATCAATTTCAGAATTGTTTTCAGAGCTGTCAAATCCATAAATGGGTTTGCAGCTAAATACACATGTGATGTGCGTATGAGGCATGTTATTACTGTATATCTACCTGAGTGTAGTGGGTACAGACTGGACCACTGCACCTAAAAGGGCAGTGAGGGTTACATTCCTGAGGGTATGGGAACGAGTAGTCTTTGACCTCATTATACCAGGCTTGTACATGAGACGTAGGTGGACGATATCTAGGGTGAACATTAAAAAAACATTATTAGTAACAGCCTAAATTGAATGCATTGTCTAATGCAATATAAGTTAGCTGACATGTACACTACTGTTCAAAATAAAATTTGGGGGTTTATTTTTGTTTCTAAAGTGTTTAAAAGAAGTCTTATGCTCAGCAAGGCTGCATTTATTTGATTAGAAGTACAGTGAACATTGTGAAACATACATCTCCATAATAGTCTAGCATGGTAGACTCACAGACATAACTGTGAGTGCCTTAAACCATTGGTATAACGTCTCTCAAGTGGCAGTATCTTTCAAAGATCTGTTGACACTAACTTCAAAAGTTCTTCAAAACTGCTCACTGTATCAGCATGGTACTTTGTAAACATGACTTCATTTCCAGGTGGACTGATAAAAAAAAAAAATACTGTCTGCCCTTACTGACCAAAGTTGTGTAAAGCCAGCCAACCGGATTACGGTTTGCCAGATCTAAAAGGCAATTTCCAGTTTTATATGCAATATGCATCAAGCGGTCAGTGAACAGCATGTGGGTGGTCTTTGGGTGTGCCATCTGACACTGAGACTGATGTAAATATAGGATTTTGCTAGTTTAATTTAAATACATGTTAGCCATTCTAGCATTCTGGGGGCAGAAGGGTTTTTTTTAAAGAAAGTAATATTTTTACTGAATATACTGAATAAAAAAAAGCATAAACCTGAAAAAAGCATCAGTTTCCATAAAAATATTAAACAGCACAACTGTTTTTAACTCTGATAATACAAAATGTTTTCTAAGCACCAACATATAATGATTTCTGAATGATCATGTGACATTGAAGACTGGCGTTATGCCTACTGAAAATTCAGCTTTGTCATCACAGAGATAAATTACATTTTAATATTTTATTTATTTATTTATTTTTTGCTGTATTTTTAAAAATAAACTCAGGCTTGCTGAGCACAAGAGACTTCTTAGTAAAAAAAAAAAAACCTTAATAAAATTAATAATGTTTTGTAGCCATTTGGTGTTGCTGCTCAGATAAATTTGTGAGGTCCCTCAAGGCTCCATCTTGAGACCTCTTTAGTTTTAAAGGCACAATATGTAAGATTTTTTGCTAAAATTAATAACCCCAAACTTTTGAACAGTAGTGTATTAATAAAGCTGAATTCTAGCTGTACAGAACTTTAACTCAATGAGTTGACTAATAAGCTCACATTGCTATAAAACAGCAAAGCTCATTCAGACCTTCCCCAGTGCACTCCCAAGTTCTGACCAATCTGAGGCAGCAGGCCAGCCGGGCCATGTTCCCACAGGCAGGTCTCTGCCCATTCCTGAGCACTCCGCTCCAGTTCAGTGTCCCACACCTAAAAGAAACACAGAGACATGGCTGAGATTCAGATGGAAATGGGTGGCAAGTAGAGCGCTACAGAAAGAAAGCTCTTTAATTCCTAATCTTTTGTATGTGTGGTTATGATTATGACCTGTTTATAATGTGGTTAACAAAAAAAATTTAGTCCTGTGAAAGTCAATGGCTGTTAAAAGTCAGTTTAGATAGCTTACCCAAAAATGAACCCATTCATGTTTGGAACACAAATTAAGATTTTTTTTTTGACGAAACCCGAGAGCTTTCTGACCCTGCATAGACAGCAACGCAACTGACTTGTTAGGGTAGTAAGGACATCGATAAAATCAACCTGGTCTCATGATGAAAATGTACCTGTGGGAACTTTTCTCGAGACGCAAAGCGGCGCTAAAAGAGTGTTCGTTTTTTTTCCCTGGAACAGATGAACGTACATATGGTACATTTTATGTGGCATTGGTTTTGTACATGTCACCAAACAACGTACCATCTGCACTACACCTAAACCTTCCCTGAGAGTATGAACAAAAGCGAATCTGATGTAAAAACGCAATCGCAAGAATGCCGCTTTAGCTTGTTTTTCGATCTCTCATCTTTCAGCTCATTCATCGTAAATAATGTTTTTCACAGAATTCATACCAAATGAGTCCAATTCCGTACCAGCTGAGCTACTGAGCAAGCTTGTTACATCCAGAAAGCGAAACATATGGAGCTGTAATCATAACAGTGTGTGAAAACTATTACAAGTGCTTACTGTTTTACCACCTCCAGTGGACATTTTTGGAAACTTCAGTGATGCACTTATTGGTACGTATTTCGCGTCTTGCATAAACGTTCCCACGGGTCTGTTTTCGTCATGAGACCAGGTAGAATGAAATAGTCCATGTGGCATCGGAATAGAAGAAACTGTTGAATAAAGTTGTTATTTTGCACACAAAAAGTATTCTTCATAAAATGGACATGGACTATTTTAACAATATCCTTACTACTTTTCTGGGCTCTGAATGCGTCAGTTGCGTTGCTGTCTATGCAGGGTCAGAAAGCTGTAGAATTTCATCAAAAATATCTTGATTGTGTTCCGAAGATGAACAAAGGTCTTATACGTTTGGAACGACATGAGGATGAGTAATTAATGACAGAATTTTCATTTTTGGGTTTAGCCTGCCTTCAATAGAAAGCATGCTTGAAGGCTGGAGAAAGAACAAGGTTTCTTTCTGGTCGACCTCTTGGTTTATTTTTCTTGTGCCCTGATTCATTAACACACAATAATGTTCTCCATATGTCTTTGTTTCTGTAGTTCCTGCTCTGTGTTGCTAGTTTTGGTTGCAAGCTACATCGTTCAAGGCCACTCATAAATGTAAGTGTTTTTCTGTCCCTCTGACCCATATTTTGCTGTTTAATACAACATCTCATTATTCTGGAAAAGTAAAACAGCACTTTCACCTTGAATGGAAAGCATACAAAACTCAAGGTTGGAGAGAAACTGGAGCCAGAATTGTGGCGGGGGTGATGGGGGAGTTATCTGCCCTGTCACTGCCCATACATGTTATACTTTTTCCCTGGGAAGTCCCAAAGCACAGTCCAGTGGTAAACCTGGCCCAATAAGGTCCCTAAAATAGCTGAAACAATTGCCTGAGACATTAATCCTTGAAGTGAGCACCTGCCAACTGGATGTCTGCTTGGATTGCTAAACCACCCATCAAAGTGGGACTTTATACTATAGAGATACAGGACTATTCTACATTTAAAACAAGTTAAGCTTAATAACAGCATTTTGATTTGATTCATCCCTCATTTTCTTGAATAAAGCCAGTTTTTGAAGGATTTGATTTAACAAGGATTTGATTCTGATTTAACAGCAGAAATATTAGAAATAATCAACTAGCACATGAATACAGATGACTTCAGGTGTACTAAATCATGTATACAACAAAATCAAACACTTTTAAACCACAATTGAAACCCAGTGAGTACCGACTGTGCAGATTTGCACATTTTCACCAGTGACTGGTCTACCCTGCAAAATCTGTAAATGAAAAAGGGTAAACTGACTCTGTTTGCACAGCGTTCTCAGTAGGGGAGGCCCCCAAGAATCCGACCGCACTTAGACAGGACCGGTAAAGGAAAACATGTCCCATCAGTGCAGACACTCACACTCTTTCACACACTATTGTTTACTTCATTTGACACCTCATCAGCTGCAAGTTTTTTGTCATCTGGTCACTTTCCAAGAAAGTGAAAAATTTCCAACGTCCCTCAGGAGCTTGAGAGGGAAAGCATTACATGAGAAATGTAAAGTCAGTGCAGTCGCTGTACAGCGTATTTGCCTGTTGATTGCTCGATTTCCCCACTGCAGTCTAGAATTCTGCTGTTTTGCCTAAAATTCTGAATCCGGTATTATAAGACGCTGGAGCAGAGCATCATCACATTCCATGTCTCCACATCCATCACACCATTCCTACTCATTCCTACTCCATTCCTACTCTCACTCTGCTGAGCTGCCCAACACCCAGTTAACAAACCCTGCAAGGCATCTCTCAAACCACTGCCCGTCTTTCTAAAAAGCTGAAATATAAATGGGTCTTAGTGTTCAAGAGAGCCATGCACCACTTATTTTTTTCTGAACTGAGTGTAAACTGTATTAGTCTCATGGTACTGGTTTGTTTAGTGTGCCCCATTTTTTATCTCCTCGCTAGACCATTTAAAATCAGCATTCAGCTATGAAATGTATTCTTATAAACTAAATCAAGCTGCTTATTCAGTCATAAGAATTGTGTTTATTTTGTTTAAGTTCAAATTAACAGCACAGACAGCAGCAGATTAAAGGGATAGTTCACCCAAAAATGAAAATTACCCCATGATTTACTCACCCTCAAGCCATCCTAGGTGTATATGACTTTCTCCTTTCAGAAGAAAACAATCTGAATTATATGTGACCCTGGACCACAAAACCAATCTTAAGTAGCATGGATATATTTGTAGCAATAGCCAAAAATACATTTTATGAGTCAAAATAATTGTTTTTTCTTTTATGCCAAAAATCATTAGGATATTAAGTAAAGATCATGTTCCATGAACATATTTTGTAAATTTCCTACCATAAATATATCAAAACCTAATTTTTGCCTTGCTAAGAACTTAATTTGGACAACTTTAATGGTGATTTTCTCAGTATTTCGATTTTTTTACACCCTCAGATTCCATATTTTCAAATGGTCGTATCTCTGCCAAATATTGTCCTATCCTAACAAACCATACGGAATGGAAAGCTCATTTATTCAGCTGTCAGATGATGTAAATTGATCCTTATGACTGGTTTTGTATTCCAGGGTCACATATTAAAAAATGTCCTGCTCTTCCAAGCTTTCTAATGGCAGTGAATGGGTGTTGAGATTTTGAAGTCAAATAAAGTGTATCCATCCATCATAAAAAACGCTAACTGTTGGAGGTAGACGAATGCAGTGATGAACAGAAGTGCAGTGGAGAAAGCAAAACCAAACACTAGTCATGAATTAGAAGCACAAAATGAGGATTTGCAAAGAAAAATGTCAGAGGATTTCGATATAAGCCAAGAGGAGATGATTCTTCTCTGTTCTCGCAAGACTAGCATATTCTCAACACTAATTCTACGCTTACATCCTACATCATCTGGTTTACAAAGTTCTAAATATTGATGTTTTTCTTACACATATGCATCGCTTCGCTACAAAATGCCTCCAGAGCGAGACTTTTTATGATAGATGGATGCACTTTATTGGACTTCAAAATCTCAACACCCATTCACTGCCATTGAAAGTCATATACACCTAGGATGGCTTGAGGGTGAGTAAATCATGGGGAAATTTTCATTTTTGGGTGAACTATCCCTTTAAAGCGATTGTTTCTCCAAAAATGAAAATTCCATTTTGCTGTTCCAAACCTGTTTGACTTTCTTTTAAAGACAGATTTTGAAGAATGTGCCAAGAACATGAGTGTGTAAATTAAGACAAAATGTTCAATTTTGAGTGAACTATTCCTTTAATACCTCTTGGAAGCTGAGGGCTTTGTAATGTTTGGTGGTACGCCAGCCTGACTAAGCATGAGGAAACAGCTTCTGAAACAATATTTAACTGTATTTGTTATACACCACTTCAGATGCTGACATTCTGCCAGTTTTATATCCATGAGTCAACTTTGCACTGTAGGGGTTCTTTGTCCATTTCACAGACTGTCTGGAAGAATAATGGGAATAATAATTTCTTCTATTTCGACAATGATCCTTCAGACAGAACAATGTATGTGCTTCACACGCAGACTAAATTATGGTTTGCCCATTGAAAAATAACACTGCTTGAGCAAAGATATCAGGATGTGATCATAACACAAGCATCAAACTTTAGGCAAGCGAAAAGTTCAATGAGCAACATTCAAATATGCATATTATTCTGTTACCTTATTTCGATCCTGCAATGACACCAATTATCTGTAATACTCTCGTCCCTTTTTATTCTTTTTTTTTTCTCATAAACCTCTGGAACCCCACCATTCACTTTTGCAAACAAAGACCAAGTAATTAAAAACAAATAGACACTTGTGTTAGCTTTTTTTTTTTCAAGGCTTTTCTCACAAAAGATCAGACAGAAACCATTCATACTGTTCTCAAGTCACAACATTTTACAGGTTATCTTTCCTAACCCTGTAAAGCCTACTATATCAAATTTGACACATGAATTTCTAAAGCCTTTAAATAATCAACATCATCAAAACTGCTGGAAAAACCTGTTGTACATAAATACATTCTGCCATCTGATTGATAGTTTATCCTAAAATGAGTATCAAATATGATACAAACTGATTGCAAAGTTATATTGTGTGCACAAACCACTAAACCACAGAACAAGTGAGTGGATAATTCTAATATGTGTTACTAAACATATTCTATCATTTGTGGGAGTGTAGAGGTGTTTTACCATGTATTCCATATTTGAAGCCTGTGGGTAGACCTGCCCCCGCAGTTTGTTGTGGAGGTCCAGAATTGCTTGCATGTCACTGGCAGTGATGGCCCTCTTACTTCGCTGTCTCTCCACCATCCAGTCTCCATCATCATCCAGGTACTTCTCCAAGAGAATGCCAAGATCGGTGGCATTAAACAGCACCATGGCAAACACACTGTGGGTCACCAGCAGGAGAGAGAGACCCCTCAGTAATGCAGAGGTTAAGTGACCCATGGTGGATGAGTTCTGATGATGATGTCTGAGGGTCTTCAAATAACTGAAGGAAAGAGGAAAAGCTTTTTAGGCAATGAAGCTGATAAATACAACAGGTACAACAAAAGAGAAGGAGATGGGGGAAGGGTTGCCTTGAAAGAAAGAGATGGAAAATTCAGAAAATTCATCAAAGCTTTTGAACATTTTAAACATTACTATGACGATACCACTATGAGTATAATTTTGCAGATAAAGAGAAGGTACAAACAGGTAGAAAAAGCGCATTTTACATAGAGTGTTTTCACGACATGCCATTAATTGGCCAAATTGGCGGCAAAGAAAGTAAACAATGCCACTGAGCTGAAGAGAACTTGCAAATTTGGCTGATTTTTGCTGCTGAAAATGGTCAATTATTGTCATGTTTTGGGCTGCGCTAATCGGTCGGACCAGCAAAAACATTTGGAGTATTATGGACTGTCAAAAGTTATAACAAATCAAGGAGAAGAGTGCAAAAAACTGTCTGAGGAACAAAAGGCGTTTATGGTTGGCCAAACTCATACAGGATTTCCAGAGCAAGAATCTTAACAACATGTTTGTTCTTATGAAATATTAGGCTAATATTAACCTCCTCATATGTATCTTTACCACCTATTAACTTTAGTTTGTGAAAATGTTATGCCTATTCCTGCTTACTAAGTCCTTCTCTATATGATTTAGCAGCTTCCACACGTTTTTTTCCGTGGTTTAGACAGGATAAATTAGCGGAACAACGATTTCAGTCGTACATTAACCGTGCAATCCGTGCTGTCGTTTACATCAGAGTATCTCCAATGTGGCTGCGCATACTGGTACCTGATCAAACCGTGACGTAAGTGCAAACCCTCTATAATGACCTTACAGAGTGTCAGAAAGATTGAAGATTATATCATAGCATTTTAAACATGTCTCAGAATTTTTATTGAAGAAATATAACAATCAAAATCAATTCAAAACAAATTCAACATTAGAGATAAATTGGAGATATTTTTTGTTCAGACTCACAAAGCACCGGATTCAGCACTTGGTCACGTGGTCCCTGGCATTCTGCCTCGCTGTTTACTCAATTTATTTCAATTACGTTTTGCTAATATGTATTATAATAAAATTATTTATTTATGAATTGTATTATGTAGCTTAATTTTTATGAGTCACAATAAAAATCCAGGTTCAGTTTGTTAAAGCCTAATTTAAAATCTAATACAAACATATGCTTTTATTCAGCTAATAAATGCACAACATTTAACCCAAACCTACATACGAGTTCACTTTTAACAATAGAAAAAAATACTATGAATACCATTAAAAATACTATGTAGCCTACTAAAACGTATAATATTTCGTAGCCTGATAAAACTGCAGTAAAATCAATTCATACACATATTTCCACTGTTTTATTTAAAATTCGTTTATTCTGGTTTTAAAGTAACTTACTTCTAAGCCCATCAGTTCAACCGGTTCACTACAAAGATGCTCTCAGCTCATAACGAATTATTATACGAGTCCGAAAGACACGAATCTCGGTTCATTGAGTCATTTGAGTTGACTCGAGGATCGAATCAGTCATGTGAGCAAATTGTTCAAAACGATTCATTTTTCGATTCACTTAAAAGATCTGATTCAAACGAACGATTCGTTCACGATAATGAGCAATGGAATGAAACTAACGCAGCTCTTGACAATCTTAAAAACTATTTTAACCTTTTATTTAAACTCAACGTCAAATACTGTACGTCAGTCAAACGTAATGCCGTCTAAACACAATTAAAATACAGCGCAGAATTATGCAAGGTGTACACAAGATGACACTCAAAACACTGTGCTAAATAACAAATAGTCAATTCTTTTGCTGCTGCATAAAGACATAAGGATATGAGACAAACAGTCTTTCATTGACGGTGTCAGGTACAATATTATTAGACCTTGAACCAGGTTTTTTTCAAAAGGGTATCAGCCTCGAATCAACACATGCAGAACTGACCAAGACTTCATTAGTCTATTTTTAGTTAATACTTAAGTTATACTTTTGAATGATTACCTGAGATGTTATATCCAGCGAATGAGCGCTCACTCAGCGTTTCTGCAGACTTGTTGAAAGTTTCAGTACTGAGGAATGTAATTGTTGTGACAGTAATGTTTTTGCGAATACTCATCCATAGATCCCAAAGCATCTGTAATCACGCTCACAAATGCAGCTTAACGGTCATTAGTGTGCCGGGGAGACTCGGTTCCCCCTAAATGGGACAGGCTGCAGCATCTCTTTAAATCCACACTCAATTTCTTTCACAGTGTCGAATTTCTTTCCAAACCACACCTCCTGTGTTTCAGTGAACCCACCCGTTTAACCTGGATTCAAAGAAATATTTAGAAACTGGATTTTTTGTTTAAATGTGTGCGTTGTGTGGTACTAGCTAATAATACAGTACATCGTTATTGTTATGCAACTTGTGATCCACTTAAGTATGCATGAACTCAATGGCATGGAGTCAAGTGAGCTTGAAAACTTCTTAGATTCTGATCATGTTGATATAAGAGCATTTGTATTAGATCTCTTCCAAAACATCCCAAAATGACTTGTTGGCTTGAGACCTAGAGGCCATTTGAGTTCAGACACATTGTGGAAGGGTCCACCATAGCCAGGAATGGTACTTGGACTTGGGAACCTTGGAAAAAAATGGTCACCTGCTGATGTCCCATGAACGTTTGATAAATATTCAGAGATGCTCCTCAGCAAAAAACTGATGTAACGTGGCTATTTCACATACTGTTGCCTTTTTGTCAGATTGCACCAGCCTGGACATTTTACTCTCACCTCTCTCATTAATAAAGCATTTTCACTGACAAAAATGCTGCTTACTGGTTATTGTTATTTTGTTTTGCACTATCCCCTATAGTCTGTTGTGCATGAAAATTCCAGAAAATCAGCAGATTATACTTTAACCATGTGTGGCAACATAAATCATTCATTGGCTAGTGTAACAGATCACATTTCTCCCCAATTTTGATTTTTAACAACAGAACCACTGGACATGATTTACATTCTGTAATAGGTATAACAGCGTATCTAAAGATTTTTAAGCTATGAAATTTGCTTTCCTGTTTATATTTTGCAGAGCTCACACTGTATCTCAATGCAAATCACGGTCTTTTCTGCTATAGCTCATGTGCATACATTGAACTCAATCCAGTTTTATTGCTGACTTTTACATTTATATTTAGCATCTCTGTACTGTCCAAACCAGAAGCTGTGCTTTTGGAGTACAGCTTTACTTTGCACTTAATGTTATAATGAGCCTCTACAGCATGACCTACCACATTTTAAACAGCAATGAACCAGAGTTTGCGGCTGGTTGTGTAGGTCACTGGCATGGGGCCGTGACCGCAGCCATCAGAATGGATAGCTGTGTGAAGAGACCAGGGCTCTCTACAACTGAAATAGAAATGCCAAGGTGCTCCGTGTGCCAGCAGGAGGCCGCCACAAAACACTACAGTAATTCATAAGACACAGTCAGTATAGAGTCACAGCTATTCCACATTTAAAGGGATAGTTCACCAAAAGTCATCATTTGTTCACCCTCAAAATGATGTTTGAAAGCCAGTATGAGTTTCTTTCTTCTACTGAACACAAAAGAAGATATTGTGAAGAATGTTGGTAAGCAAACAGTTGATGGTAAGGTATAAAAAATGCTATGGAAGTCAATGGCTACCATTAGCTGTTTCTTCAAAATATCTTCTTTTGTGTTCAACAGAAGAAAGAAACTCATACAGGTTTGGAACATGTGTACTAGTAAAAATAAACTGCTAAAAACTTTTCATTCCATATCCATGCAAATCTTCAAATATTATTCACATTTGTTACTAAAGACAAAAAGTTTGCATGGCTGTAAAGTGGATCTGTTTGTTCCTTCCAGTTGAAGTCTGTTCACTTTTTTCTTATTTGGCTCCCTCTGTTGGGCAGCCAAATTCCCACTTTCTTCCCAAGTGTATATGTGTTTTAAGGCTGATGAGACAGATAAGTATTTAAGTTAGTGTCTTGTGTATGTTTACTTTCCAATAAACTGGATGAACTCAGAAACACAAGACCAAAACCAGCTCAACGTCTCCCTCTACTGTTTTCTAGGTGGAATTATATCAGGACATAGTGGGTTCATACTGTTGTTGGTTCTATCAGGCACAAGTGTATCACCATAATAATGCATTTTTCCTTCACACTGTTACCTTTGATACATTTATAACCTTATATACATTTTTAAATTTATACAATGCATTATTAATTAGCATTATTACAGTAAGTACCCAATATTATAGTCCCAAGTATACGAAAGAAGTCCGGTACTGGGTTTCAGCTTTGTAGTGGTAGTTGCAAGTTTAACTCCGAGATGACGTTTTAGCATTCTGAAAAATAAAAGTTTAATTATTTAAACTTATGACATACACTACCAGTCAAAAGTTTTTGAACAGTAAGATTTTAATGTATTTTAAGAAGTCTCTTTGGCTCACCAAGCCTGCATTTATTAAGTACCACAAAAACAGTTACTATTTAAAATAACTGTTTTCGATTAGAATATTTTTTATTTTTAGCATCATCACTTCAGTCATATGATCCTTCAGAAATCATTCTAATATTCCGATTTGCTGCTCAAAATGTTTTTTTTTATTATTATTAGGTTGAAAACAGCTGACAGTAGTTTTTTTTTTTTTTTTTTTTTTTTTTTTCAGGTTTCTTTGATGAATAAAAAGTTTAGAAGAACAGCATTTATCTGAAATAGAAATCTTTTGTAGCATTATAAATGTCTTTATCATCTGTTTTGATCAATAAAGCATCCTTGCTAAATAAAGGTATTCATTTCTATAATTTCTACAATCCCAACCCCCAAAAATAATAATAATAAGACTGACTCCAAGCTTTTGAATAATGTTACAAAAGCTTTTTATTTCAGATAAATGGTGATCTTTAGATCTTTCTATTTAATCAAAGAATCCTGAAAAAAAAGTACATTTTAACTGGATTAAATATTGATAATAATAATAATAATAATAATAATAATAATAAATTAAAAAAAAATCAACAGCAAATCAGCATATTAGAATGATTACTTAAGAATCATGTGACACTGAAGTCTGGAGTAATGATGTTGAAAATTTAGCTTTGATCACAGAAATAAATTACATTTTAAAATATATTAAAATAGAAAGCAGTTATTTTAAATAGTCATAATATTTAAAATATTACCGTGTTTGCTGTATTTTGGATCAAATGAATGACAAATAAGAGACTTCATTAAAAACATTAAAACTCTGTTCAAAAACTTGACTGGTAGTGTAACATTAAGTATTTAAGATGCACTAGGTCACAAACATGCAAATTTGTGACACTGACCATATGAATTTACAAAAATTTTCTTAAATTTTCTTGCTTCCATTTGGATAATTCTCAAATTATGCTGGATAACATGATCATTAGGTCTGTTGTAACTTCTATTTTACAGTATATCACCATAATATTATTATTTGTTCATCATATTTAATTATAATTGCTACAGTCAGTACTCTAATTTCCAGTACTAAGTGTATAAAAGAATTGCTGTACACTGTTTCAACTAACTGCTAACTTAATTCTTCAACGTCTGAACACAGTAACTGCTTGTCAAATTAGCTTTTGTCTTGCACTGTGTCGTGAATCGCCAGTAGATGGCAATCTATTCTAATCTTCAACATCAAACCTGCTATGACATTTTAAAGGGACAGTTCACCCAAAAATGAAAATTCAGTCATTAATTACTCACCCACAAGTCTTACCAAACCTGTAAAACCTTCGTTCATCTACGGAACACAAATTAAGATATTTTTGATGAAATCCGAGAGCTTTCTGATCCTGCATAGACAGCAACACCACTGACATGTTCAAGGCCCAAAAAGGTAGTGAGGGCATTGTTAAAATAGTCCATGTGTAAAAACAACAACAACAACAACAATCTTATTTTATATAAGATATTTTGGTGATATCTTATGCTGAACTTGCAGAAGGAAAGTAAGGAATGGTCTCTATGTTCACATCATTGCAGAATTGTGCCTGGGAGATCCTGTAAGAGCTTGTGCAATAAGTTAAAAAAAAAAAAGCAGGAGTAAATAAGACGCGGTCTGTCCAAGGTCTGTTGTCATACATACATCCTGCAGAGATTATAATGAGATGTATGATAAATATATGTAAAAATCCGTGCCTGTGTTCATTCCAACCCGCAGTGGTAATTTTATTTCACAGCAGGAAAACATTGAAATCTTACTATATAGTTGGGAGGGCACATGGAACAAGGTGCACCTTATTTATATGTAGCAAAACCTACTGTGTTCCTCCTGTAAACAACCATGGCAATATCATCACTGTCAACAGTGCTGCTTTTGGAATCGCATATACTGGTTTCATAATACTCTTAAGATAAGCTTCCTATCTGGACAAATAGAACTGATATGCTGAGTTCTTAGACATGAACTAAATAAACCTTTTGAAATTCCCTTTGACACAAGTCATTGAATGAGATTTTTTCTTATTATCAATTGTAACTTTAAAGAATGGCACAACTGGTCATGTGATCAACGTTAAGGTACAAACCTTGATAAACAGACTGTGATGTTCTGACCCAAAGACTGCATTGTAACAGAGCGAGGGAGACGTGAAGCAGGCGGATCCATTTGCATAACTTTACTGAAACGTAGCAAAGACATGGTCAAATGTAGGCAGGGTCAAACAATGGCAAACAGGTGTGTTAGGACACAACACAAGAATAATCCGTGATGCAGGCAGGGGTCAATCAATAGCGAACGTTATCCAAGTGGCTAGGCAAAAGGGTAATCCGAGAGACAGGCGAGAGTTCATACAAGGGGCAAAAACGACAAGGCAAAGGGTAATCCAAGGCAGGCGGTAAAACAGACGAGAAGAAATAAGGCGTAGAAACAAGACTAGAATGACTAGATAACCCAGGAAGGCTCTGTACGATTGCTAACACAATACTTGGCGAATGGCAAGGGGAAGTCCAAGGCTTATATAGAGTCTCTGATTGGATGCAGGTGATCAGCGCAATGGCTGATGGGGAACGTAGTCCGGGGTGTGGTGCAACAGTCAGTGTAATGTGAATGTCAATTTAGTGAGAGAGCGACATCTGGTGGTGAGCGGGCCAAAGGTCAACGGCCAGATTCGTAACACCCATGAAGACTGGGAGGAGAGTCTCCTTAAATACAAGTGGATGTCCACTGCTCAACTGTCTTCGTTATATAGTTGCCCCAGAGCTGAAACACAAAATACACTGCTATCAGTACTTCTGTTTTATTAGACAGTGCTGATTTCCTAAAGATTACCACAAGATTTTTTTTTTTTTTTTTATGACTTGATAAATGACACTTTATGTTTCCTTAGACATGAACAAAAATTTGATTGTTCATTAAGTTCATTGATCTAATTTTCTATTACTATTTTAGAAAATCTACCTTAGACATAAAAATATACAAATACCAAAATAATCCATCATAGTTCTATTGAAACATTCTGATAATACAAAGTATTATCATCTTGATGTTTCAAAGTGTTCCTGACTAAAGAATGTCGATAGTAAAGTGTTTTTCTTTCATGACTGACATCCCAGCATATCACAGGAAATCAGGGCTATTTCTTTCACAGAAACTCTGGTTAAAAATATACAATATAGCCTAATATATACAATAAAAACAACAGATAAAAAAAACATTTAAACTTATAAATGAAGTCCTAACAATCAGTCTCATACAGTTACATACTACAAAATATATACTGTTTTAAGACACATTTTGTTGTCTATGGGTATTGTTTTAGACAAAACTCTGTCTGAGCAAACCTGGAGTGTTTGTTCAGGTCAGACCAATCAGATACTGAATCCTGTATTCAGCTTGCAAAACACAAAATCATCTACCTTGATTACAACCAGACTGAGAGAAACGCAGACAAAAATGAAGAATAAAGAGAATAAATAACAGTGGCCAACAAGATGTTTCATGTTTCTTTATTTTTGAGCAACTCGTAGATTTCTATAGGACTCGTAGACTCTTACTCTTAGACTGACCTTAAAACATTTAAACCTGACAAACTGAACATTCTGTCTTTTCAAAAGTGTAAAATACATAAAAAATACAATAAATTTAAAGTTAACTTTAGCTGGAATACACAGATTAGTTTTAGGTTACTAATCTATCAGTCCTAATGTTCCTTTCTTTGTTACATTTATATTCTAATGTATGAAATTTGAAGATTGTGTAGATAATGTCTTTTATTTAAACATGAAAAACATGGAAAACATAATTATTTTGAAAATCAGTCAGTGCACCAGAGAACAGTCAATGGAAAGTCCCCACTACAATAGACAAACAATTTTAGGAACGTGTACAGTACAGTATGAGTTTCAATAAACCATAATTCTAAAAGTTCTTGAGAACAGCATCACCAATTTTTTTAGCAAATGTTTGTGCTACATGAAAACCAGGAGACACGAGCATTAAAAAGGCCCATATAATTAATAAACACTGTCTTTAAATGCAGCACTCTGACACAGAGACACTCTCAACCAATCAGCTTTCACCCATTATGACATCATGGAATTCAGAATTCCTGGTCAAGCAGAGTCAGTTAAGAAATGAAGTACAAGGATTTCAAGTAATTGGAAAGTGTGAAAATAACATCTCTACAATATCAAATCAAAACTACTGCAGAAAGTATCATCATCTTCAGAAAGCAGAGACCACAACAGATGACAGAAGAGTCACCAACAGGTAAGATTTTAAATGAAAGCAAGGTCACTTCTGTTTACTTCAGGTAACCATGGTTACTTCATAGGTTACTTCAGCTAAACATGAGAAAGGTTGCAAAGCTTAGCTATAAATATAGCTGTCTGATGAATTAGATATTTTCAAACTGAATCCTTAAAATGTGAATCAAATTTAAATTAACACACACATACATTAATGTGTAAAACAACATCTCTCCAATATCAAGTCAAGACTTCTGCAGGTAAGTGATTATCATCAGAAAGAAGAGACCACGACAGATGACAGAAGAGTCACCAACAGGTAAGATTTTAAAATACAATTTATTTGCTTCCACAGGCAAAAGGCAATGCTGTCAGTTCACCCCAGTTACGCACTTGGAGTTAGGACTAGGGTGTGTCCTGTAAGGTTGTGGTGGGTGGGACACAGGGCGCACCCTAGGTTGCCCAAATCCGACAAATAATTGTTTTGTAAAGAAAATCCCAACCAATTTACTAACAAATATCTGAAATTAACTAAGCAAATTGTACAAAAAATATTTTAAACAACAACAACAAAAAATCTGTAACAAATTGGCCTTTCTTTTTGTCGGATTTGTTCCTAGCTCCTGTGTCGATCTCTGGGCGGGGCAGATCAGCTGTGTGCCCATACTGCAGTCTGTTATAGTCTGCATTCAGGCAACCCGTAAGAGCCTGTGCATTTAGGGAGAGGCCACCCTAACAGGCCAGGGAAGCTCATCTTGGTGACCTGGAAAATTTGGGCAAGGTTGTGAGTTCACCCCAGAGGAAACACTTAGAGTTAGGACTAGAGTGTGTCCTGTAAGGTTGTGGTGGGTGGGACACAGGACACATCCTAGGTAGCCAAATCCGACAAATATTTGTTAACAAATATGAATCTGAAATTAAACAAACTGTACAAAAAATTGACTTTTCTTTTTGTCGGATTGGTTCCTAACTCCGGTGCAGATCTCTGGGCGGGACAGATCAGCTGTGCCCAAAGTGCAGTCTGTTATAATCTGCATCCAGGAAACCTGTAAGCCCCTGTGCATTTAGGGAGAGGCCACCCTAACAGGCCAGGGAAGCTCTGCTGGAGCTTACACCTCGGCCACCTGGACAATTTGAGCATGGTTGTGAGTTCACCCCAGAGGAAACACTTGGAGTTGGGACTAGAGTGTGTCCTGTAAGGTGGGTGGGTGGGATACAGGGCACATCCTAGGTTGCCAAAAAACCGACAAATAATATTTTTACCAATTTACTAACATATATGAATTTGAAATAAAAAAAATAGTGGCAAATTGCCCTTTATGTCGGACTGGTTCCTAACTCTGGTGCAGAACTCTGGGCGGGACAGATCAGCTGTGCCCAAAGTGCAGTCTGTTATAATCTGCATCCAGGAAACCTGTAACTCTCCTGCACAATTAGGGAGAGGCCAGGGAGGCAAGGAAGCTCTGTCTTACTTTATTTAAACTATGGGAGAAGTTTCATGCATAGTTATAAGTATATATTTGTACACACACACCAACACACAATATCAAGTCAAGACTTCTGCAGGTAAGTGATTATCATCAGAAAGAAGAGACCACGACAGATGACAGAAGAGTCACCAACAGGTACGATTTTCAGTTATTAAGTTTTAGGTGTGCTGTGACACCATTAAGTTATAATGGTGTCTACACCAGATGCAACATGTGTTGTGTCGTGTCACGTTGTGCTGCAACAGCTAAAGTCTGTCTACACTGGTCACGACAAAGCGACTGTTGCAAATCATTTGTATGTTGTGTCAGCATGTAATAAACAGAACGAGGCATCAGTTTACTGTCGGGGATTTGTCGTGTCGCATTGTGCCGCATCCAGTGTAGACAGCATCACTGATTATAATGGTGTCTACACCGGACGCAACATTTGTCGTGTCGCGTTGGTCACTGCTTGTTTTCACCAAATGGACAAGATGAATCAACGTTTACTGGGTCTTGAAATGCCTGAGAAGTGACTTACTGTACTCGAGTGTCAGTCTCTGTCGGTGTAATGTGAATTCGCCTTAAAATAAAAAAAAAAGTCAGTGCCAACGACTCGAGGTCCTTTCCCGGTTCCCCATCTCTCTCCCCCACTTCACTTCCTGTCACTTCTGATCTGTCCTCTCATAATAAAGGCTAAATGCCAAAAAATTAAATCTTTAAAAAATAAATAAATAAAAAAAAATTCACAAATAAAATTCTAATCATTACTGTGTGAGATTTTTTTATATACTTTTATAAAAAAGTGCTTACTGAAAAACAGAAAAGAAATAAAAATTTCAAGTCAAGTCAAACAACTCAAATTTAATTTGTTCACTAGGTTCCTTTTAAGTAACCAATTAATGGAAATTATCAAGTTAGATTACACTGAAGTCAGTTCAGTTTAAACTGTTCACTAGGTGAAGTAATTTGCTTTATTGCTTAGGTTCCGTGAAGCATATAAATAAATATACGATCAATTTTGCTTTTACTGGAAACACTAATGAAGTATAAAAATGAGCTGAACCTGTAATGAAATGTTTCATTTACATACATTCATATTTATAATAAAAATAAATTAAGAAATTTACATTTAAATATATTCAAATGCATAACATATAATATATGGTTTATCAAAAACACTGAACTATGAAAATGAGCTGAAACTTCCTGAAATGTATGAATTTAAATAATTTCAATTTAAATAAAGGAATAAACAACTAAATACATTTAATTGTACATTAAAAAAATTGTATAATAATATAATATAATATAATATAATGTAATGTAATGTAATTAATATAATATAATATAATATAATATATTTAATATAATAAGTTTTCCCTTTGCTTTTCTGAAACACTGAACTATTAAAATGAGCTAAAAAATTTATTTGCTTAAATAATTAAATATTTAATTTAAAAAAAAGGAATTAAAAATTTTATATTTGTATAATATAATATAATCAGATGCAATCAAAATTATTCAATCCCCTTGACCTGCAAGATATTTTGCTGCAGAGAACAAAATTTTGTAAAAACAATTCAACAAAGGCAGTTTGTTGCCTTATTTTCTTCTCCAACTTCAAAATCATCTTACATCACTGTTTAAACTTTATTTGTAAACGGCGTTTGATGATCTTTGCACGTTCACTTTGTAAACACTGGGTCGGTACATCCGCAGTGATGTAGGACGATTTTGAAGTTGGAGGAGAAAATTAGATGGGAGTTTTCCAGCGTACCCTAAATGTATTGACCCGGATTACACCGAGTTTGCATGTGCATCGCAGAGAAATAACTTGACTTGAAATATATTTGATTTAGTTAACAGATAAACAGGGGGAAAAAAAAACACATGTAACATAGCCTATATATGCTGAGTTTCAGTTCATTTTTGTGACGGAAAGGAAACTCAAATGGCAGAAAGTGACATTCTATTTGTTTTCTTTAATTTGCAAAAGACCTTTTACATTGATGCATTATTAATAAAACAATAAATGACAGTGTTTTAAGATGATTTTGCTGGTATAAGGAAATACGCGATTAAGTAATCGCGCCGGCACACATACACACAAAACATATTAGTTCCAGGCTTCCAGCATTGCTATCTTGACAGCGCAGTTGGTAGTTTATCAAAATAAAATACAGTGAACCAAACGCGCCCGCCTCATTGTTTCAACATTGGAACACGACTGAAGTACAAAGCCTATAATTTACATTCCAAATAATAGTTAAGCATTTGGATACATCACAAATATGGAAATATTATAGAATATCTGGATTTGTGCCGAATGAAACAGGTAGTATACGTGAGCACAAAGCTCCATTTTGCAAACAGTTGAATGCTCAAGCCTTTAAAGTTACGTTATACTCCTTTGTCAGTGAGAATCAGCACATGATCACTGTCTAGTGGGCTTTGTTTTCAAATGCGCAACTCATGGCATTCGCTGTTGTGCCGGCGGTTATTGAACAGCGTTGCATTACTGCGGGCGCCCCCTTCTGGATTGAGGGTGAATTGCCTGTATTCGTTGTAAGGCCTCATGCCGAGATGTCTGTACCGTGACGGCTCGGTACGAATACATGCATCGTTAAACCCCTAGTTTTGAGCCCTTTGAAGCTGCACTGAAACTGTATTTTGGAAGTTCAAACTCACTGGCACCACTGATGGAGAAATATGGAGGAAAATTCTGGAATGTTTTATCATATTAGCTACCCAAACTTCAGCACATGCACAGGCTAACTGTATGTGTGTGTAACAGCTCAAGCTAATTCTGTTTGTTCCCCAACATACAAATAAGTAACTAAAAACATCAATGTTGAATAGGGGTTGAATAATTATGACATAACCGTTATTAAAAAAAAAAAAAATCATAGAACTTATATATTGTGACATTATCACTTTTAATATGCCAGTAATCAGTTATAGATGCAATTTTTTATAAAGTCCTGGATCTTCAGGAAAGCTTGTATTTGTAAAGTACTGCAGTCTCTGGGGGGTTTGAATAATTTTGCAACTGTATGTAAATAATATAATATAATAAACTTTGCTTAACCCTCAAATGCATGAATGCTTTGCGCCACGTCTTTACATTGTTTTGAGTCGTTGGTAGGTGCCACTGATGCTGGTGTGCATACATTCATTGAAAACAATGTGTACTGCACTTCTCTTCCAGTGTGCGACAGCCTTAACCAATACGGATCAACGATTTTGATGACATCACCCTGCACTTCAGCTTCTCATCAAACTTTGTCCAAAGCTCTTTAGAATCGGAAGCGTCCCGACCCTTCACTATAAATAGACGCTGACGCTGGCCTAAATCACTCACTTGTTCACAGAATTAGTATTTTTTTGTACAGTAAATGACACGTAGTGAACTATATTGGGGATAGGGAATGATTCAGACGAAAAGAAGTGGAAGAAGTCTGGTTTCACACCGTTTCACACGTTTCGCACAGTCTGCTCCGGTCCAAACACAGGCTGAAAGAAACGCAGTTGCAAAACTCCCATTTGTCTAGAGGTGAGCGAGGTTGTAACAAAAAAAAAAAGTGACTGATGGTCACATCAATCCCCTGATCCAGAAGTAACAAAATATATCTTTTTTTATCAGTAACAAAAGAATAACAAAGGAAGCAAATCTTCAGGAGAGGGCAAGGCCAACAAAACAAACAAAACAATCTAACTATCAATGAAAACTAAACAAAAGAAAAATAAACAAACGGCAGAGTTTTACCTGACTCCCTTACTAACATAAACATAAACAGATTCAAAGAAAATGGCACCCTCTCCCTATGGCTTCCAAAAATCAAACAAAAACATTTACGCAAAAATTAAAAAATGCAATACAACCCAAACATACCAGGAAAAAGAACACAGAAGCACATACATGCTCCTGCACACTTTGTGGCTGAGCAGTTCATTCACAAAATGAATAAGACCGCACTCGGTCGCCCAGGACTACACAAAGAAACAATTCTGGATCAGGACAAAGAGTAAAGCACGTTGCAGTCAGCACCTCGGCTTGCTTCTTTGCTGTATTATACTGTTTGAGTTTCTGCCGCGTTCAACTCACTGCCGATACGCATGAGCTGGAACCCAATTAGCAAACCGCGTCTGAGACGGAGGGAGTGAGAGAGAGAGAGAGTAGGAGAGGAAGAGAGACACACACAGGGCCGCATTAAGACCTCACTGGGCCCCGGGGCTATGGCTTACTGCAGGGCCCCCATCACAATAATGATATATATATATATATATAAATAAATTAAAAAAAAAATCTAAAGAAATCTAGGTTTTCTTAGAGGAATAGTTTACACAAATTCTGTTGTTGTTCTAAACCTGTATGAGTTTCCTTCTGCTGTTGAACGCAAAAAATATAGTTGAAACAATACTGGTAAACAAACAGTTGCTGGACCCCCTTTCATAGTAGGAAAAAAAAAGCACTATTGGAGTCAGTGGGGACCAGAAATGTTGAGGAGAACAAAGAAATTCATACAGGTTTAGAGCAACTTGAGGGTGAGGACATGATGACAGTTTCTATTTCTGGGTGAACTATCCCTTTAAAATCTCATCATATAATGACAAGAACTCATATGGCCTACTAATACACATGCTTTACCTTACACTGTGTTCATTTTTAAGACACAAATGACTGCGTTGATGAGGAGACAGGCATTTTGGCACGTAACTATGTGTATTTGAACGTTTAAGTGCAAGGCGCAAAAAAGAACTCAAGTTTAGTCAGGCTCCATGTGCCCGGTCCACTTGGTATAACACAACTTTCACACCATCATTAGCTTTAGTAAAATAACCTAGATGGGGATAACTCATGTTTTCCCCTCTCCTCATTTTTTCAGATAGCCCCCGTTGTTTTAAGAAAAGCTGACATTTCTACTTATCAAAGATAAATTCTATTGCGTACCATTTCCAGATTATGCCAGAACGAAGCGATGAGAGGTGAATGCGGATATTAGGCGCAGCGATCACCTGAGATACGTGCACAGTTCGTTCAAAAGTAAAATATAGAAAATATGCATTGGATTTGCAAACCAAATTCAAACGCAAAGTTTTAATCTCTAATGGTAATGCATGGAACTTATGGAAAAGCTCCTAATAGCGCTAATATGTGTGGTGCATGGTGGGGCTTTGGCGATCGGCGCTACCGATGGCCAGTCAATCTACTCCACAGCCAATCACGGGCCCCCTCCTTGCTCAGGCCCCGGGGCTTCAGCCCCGCCTAGCCCAATGATTAATGTGGCCTTGCACACACACAACGCGCAAGCGAGAGGAACAAACAAACAAACAAAGGATGCAGCAGTAACATGCCTAATAATCTACAGAACTCTCCCAAAAATCGCATGCTTTACAAATACGTCCACAGGACATAACAACGCACAACACATAGCAGATAAAAATGGAGAATAAAGAGAATAAATAACAGTGGCCAACAAAATTAATTTCTCTTCATTTCTGAGCAACATTGAGCAGCATTTTTGCCTCAAAAAAAAAAAAAAAGAAAAAAAAGAAAAAGAAAACACAGAAGAGAATAAAGCTGCGGAACTGAACTTTTTGTGATTTCAATAGTTTAAAATGCATTTAAAAAAAATATTACAATAAAACTTCTACACAATAAATTAAAAGTTAATTTCAGCTGGAATACACAGACTAATCTATCCCTTTTGTTATTTTTGTTTTATTTATATTTTTGTAATGTATGAAGTTAGAAGATTCCTTGTGTAATTTTGTAACAGATCATTTCTTTCATATGAAGATGGACAACATAATTATTTTGAAAATTAATCAGTTTTATTAATTAGTTGAAACTCAGTAGAGAAATCCATACCAATGCATAAGGCTCTAGCAAGCAGAAATAAATCTTGCCATTTTGTTGCTCATTTCAGTATTTAGACATTAAAATTTTGCATGAGAAAAGTCTTTAAATGCAGCACTCTGACACAGAGACACTCTCAACCAATCAGCTTTCACCCATTATGACATCATGGAATTTGGAATTCCTGGTCAAGCAGAGTCAGTTAAGAAATGAAGTACAAGGATTTCAAGTAAGTGGAAAGTGTGAAAATAACATCTCTACAATATCAAATCAAAACTACTGCAGAAACTATCATCATCTTCAGAAAGTAGAGACCACAACAGATGACAGAAGAGTCACCAACAGGTAAGATTTTAAATGAAAGCAAGGTTACTTCTGTTTACTTCAGGTAACCATGGTTACTTCATAGGTTACTTCAGCTAACCATGAGAAAAGTTACAAAGCTTAGCTATAAGTATAGCTGTGTAATGAATTAGATATTTTCAAACTGAATCCTTAAAAATGTGAATCAAATTTAAATTAACACACACATACATTAATGTGTAAAACAACATCTCTCCAATATCAACTCAATGCTTTGGCATGCATGTCATTGTCTTAAGAAAGAAGAGACCATGGCAGATGACAAGAGTCACTCACAAGTAAGATTTTAAATGAAAGCAAACATACTAGCTTTAAGCAGAGGTATAAGCAGTTGTCAGATAAGTTATTTCCTTACAAACTGAAGTGAATCCTTGAATTTGTAAACCACATTTACATTTGTACACACACCAGCATGTGATACAACATCTCTACAATATCAAGTCAAGACTTCTGCAGGTAAGTGATTATCATCAGAAAGAAGAGACCACGACAGATGACAGAAGAGTCACCAACAGGTAAGATTTTAAAATACAATTTATTTGCTTCCACAGGCAAAAGGCAATGCTGTCAGTTCACCCCAGTTACGCACTTGGAGTTAGGACTAGGGTGTGTCCTGTAAGGTTGTGGTGGGTGGGACACAGGGCGCACCCTAGGTTGCCCAAATCCGACAAATAATTGTTTTGTAAAGAAAATCCCAACCAATTTACTAACAAATATCTGAAATTAACTAAGCAAATTGTACAAAAAATATTTTAAACAACAACAACAAAAAATCTGTAACAAATTGGCCTTTCTTTTTGTCGGATTTGTTCCTAGCTCCTGTGTCGATCTCTGGGCGGGGCAGATCAGCTGTGTGCCCATACTGCAGTCTGTTATAGTCTGCATTCAGGCAACCCGTAAGAGCCTGTGCATTTAGGGAGAGGCCACCCTAACAGGCCAGGGAAGCTCATCTTGGTGACCTGGAAAATTTGGGCAAGGTTGTGAGTTCACCCCAGAGGAAACACTTGGAGTTAGGACTAGAGTGTGTCCTGTAAGGTTGTGGTGGGTGGGACACAGGACACATCCTAGGTTGCCAAAAAACCGACAAATAATATTTGTTAACATATATAAATCTGAAATTAACTAAGCAAACTGTACAAAAAATTGGCTTTTCTTTTTGTCGGATTGGTTCCTAACTCCGGTGCAGATCTCTGGGCGGGACAGATCAGCTGTGCCCAAAGTGCAGTCTGTTATAATCTGCATCCAGGAAACCTGTAAGCCCCTGTGCGTTTAGGGAGAGGCCACCCTAACAGGCCAGGGAAGCTCTGCTGGAGCTTACACCTCAGCCACCTGGAGAATTTGGGCATGGTTGTGAGTTCACCCCAGAGGAAACACTTGGAGATGGGACTAGAGTGTGTCCTGTAAGGTGGGTGGGTGGGATACAGGGCACATCCTAGGTTGCCAAATAATATTTTTACCAATTTACTAACATATATGAATTTGAAATAAAAAAAATAGTGGCAAATTGCCCTTTATGTCGGATTGGTTCCTAACTCTGGTGCAGAACTCTGGGCGGGACAGATCAGCTGTGCCCAAAGTGCAGTCTGTTATAATCTGCATCCAGGAAACCTGTAACTCTCCTGCACAATTAGGGAGAGGCCAGGGAGGCAAGGAAGCTCTGTCTTACTTTATTTAAACTATGGGAGAAGTTTCATGCATAGTTATAAGTGTATATTTGTACACACACACCAACACACAATATCAGGTCAAGACTTCTGCAGGTAAGTGTTATCATCAGAAAGAAGAGACCACGACAGATGACAGAAGAGTCACCAACAGGTATGATTTTCAGTTATTAAAGTTTTAAGTGTGCTGTGACACCATTAAGTTATAATGGTGTCTACACCAGATGCAACATGTGTTGTGTCGTGTCACGTTGAGCTGCAACAGCTAAAGTCTGTCTACACTGGTCACGACAAAGCGACTGTTGCAAATCATTTGTATGTTGTGTCAGCATGTAATAAACAGAACGAGGCATCAGTTTACTGTCGGGGATTTGTCGTGTCGCATTGCGCCGCATCCAGTGTAGACAGCATCACTGATTATAATGGTGTCTACACCGGACGCAACATTTGTCGTGTCGTGTCGCATTGGTCACTGCTTGTTTTCACCAAATGGACAAGTTGAATCAACGCTTACTGGGTCTTGAAATGCCTGAGAAGTGACTTACTGTACTCGAGTGTCAGTCTACCTCTGTCGGTGTGATGTGAATTTGCCTTAAAATAAAATAAAAATGTCAGCGCCGACCGCCTTGTGGGCAGCGCACCGATATACAGCAGCATTGCGCTCCGGGCGTCCCGTGTTCAAATCCTGACTCGAGGACCTTTCCCGGTCCCCCTTCTCTCTCCCCCACTTCACTTCCTGTCACTTCTGATCTGTCCTGTCATAATTAAGGCTAAATGTGAAAAAAGAAATCTTTAAAAAATAAATAAATAAAAATCATAAATAAAATTCTAATTATTACTTGTTGTGTGAGATTGTTTTTCTATACTTTTACAAAAAGTGCTTACTGAAAAAAGAAAAAAAAAAAGAAAAGAAATTGATTACTTTAAATCATTTTTTATCTAAGTCAAACAACTCAAATTTAATTTGTTCACTAGGTTCCTTATAAGTAACCAATTATAGGAAATTATCAAGTTAAATTACACTGAAGTCATGCTTGCTTTATTGCTTAGGTTTTGTGAATTTTGCTTATTGGAAACACTAATGAAGTATAAAAATGAGCTGAACCTTTGTGAAATGTTTTCATTTATATACACTCAAATTTTGATTACATTTTAACTATTTTAATTAAAATTAAAATTAAATTAATAAATGTACATTTAAATAAATTCAAATGTATAATAATATATTATAATATAATATAAGGTTTAACAAAAACACTAAACTATAAAAATGAGCTGAAACTTCCTAAAATGTATGCTTTTAAATAATTTCAATTTTAAATAAAGGAAAAAAACAACTAAATACAGTTAAATGTACATTTAAACAAATGTGTATAATATAATATAATATAACAGTTTTTCCTCTGCTTATCAAAAAATCTGAACTACAAAAATGAGCTGAAAAATGTATGAACTTAAATAATTTCAAATATTTAAAGGAATGAACAACTAAATAAATTTACATGCACACATGAATAAATTTGTAAAATATTATATAATCAGTTGGAGTTTAAATTATTCAACCCCTTTGACCTACAATATATTTTGCTGCAGAGAACAAAAGTTTGTGAAAACAATTCAACAAAGGCATCAGTACACTATTAGAGAAAGTTCATAAATACACATTTCAGTATTTCTGAGAAGTCGATGAATAATGAAAACAAAAAAAACAAAAAAAAACAAAACAAAATTGACTCAAATTGACTCTAAACGTTCATGTTCAACATGATTCAATACCCCAAAAGTCAAATTTGGTGCAGAATCTTTTATTCTTTTAAAATTTCTTCTCTATAGCCTTTGTGAGAACTCACAAAGACTTTGTTATATTAGCTGCTCAAACTTCACCACATGCATGGGCTAACTGTATGTATGTGTAACAACTCAAGCTAATTCTGTTTTCTAATAGTGTCTAAAGGTTTAATTGTGTTGTAAGACAATTTTGTTCCCCAACATACAAATAAGTCATTAAAAACCAGCAATGTTGAATAGGGGTTGAATATTTTTGACTGCAACTGTTTCTAAAGTGAAATATAATATAATATAATATAATATAATATATTTGACTCAAAAAATTGACTCTGAAAGTCGTTTCAACTTATTAAAACTGACTTTAAAAAAAATCATTTATTTGCATGACTTTTTTATCATATTTATTACCTAAAACATGTCTGTGCCAAAATTAAGAATTAACAACCATTTCTACAGCCATTGCAAAGAGACAGTAGAGAAAGAGCGAGAGCATCTATTTATCTCACCAGCAAAATCTCGCATCCTATTCTTGGAACAAAATTAGTACTTAAAGTTGATTTAATCTTGATTTAAAACACACACACAGAATAAGCAATACTACAATGACAAAGTTGCTTATTGTAAAGATTTGTACTAATGCATATCCGCATTGTAACACAAATAAATAAAAAGGTTTTGGATTTTCCCCTTACTTTAAAACAAATGCTTGGTTTGTGGCTCATTATTATTATTAATGAAAAAAACATGATTAAGGATAATATGTTTTACCCGTGTTGTAACAAATAAATGATCTTTGGATTTCCCCTTTCTTTAAAACAATTGTAGTTTTTGGTTCATTACTAGCCTATTAATTATAACACATCAGCCATAAAATAGTACAAATGGCAAATTCACATATATTTCAAAATTTTATTAATAAGATGAATAAGACGAATAGACTAGTTGCGCTGTGTTAGATCACTATCTCCATGCCTAAACAATTAAGATCCAGCCCCGGACGCCAGATCTCGTCAGAAAATATCAGTTTGTCCGGTAACAGAACAACTCGTCAGCAGAGTAGTCTAATATCCAAACCCTGTTAACAGGAGGTCTTGTCTGGTACCCAAAAATACCCAAAACACTATTAACAGTCTTCTGTCAGCCAAGAAGTTGACTGAGGAAAAAGCCAGTGAAAGTGAGGAGCAGAAGCAGGAGACGAAGTAAGGATGGTAAAAAGGAGCAGAGTTAATTAAATAGCCTTAGTTGCATATGTCTCAATGCTCAGACTTCGTCTGAAGAACACAAATCCGACAAGTACTGTTATACCAAACTGATTCACAACAACATCCCATAAACCTTGAGTTTCTATAAACATTCCCTTGTATCTCTTATTCATGAAGACAAACAGCCCTTGAAACCACAGTCATAAGACTAAACAACAATGGAAAAAATATATAAAAAAAACCCAACTATAATATAATATAAATGACTAATCACTTAATGAATCAATAAAATGAATATATAAATGACTATAATGATTATTATAAATGATTATATTACTAAACATGAATAAATGAATGAAGAATAAATTTAAAATATATAAAAGAAAGCAAAACACAACACAAATGTATGGTTGCTCTCAAGGCAAAACACAGTTTGCATTTGAGGATCAGCAGATCCTTCAGCTGTAAAACAAATAAATTAAAATAATAATAAATTAATGCAATTTGATTATTATCAGTAACTTGGCACAGCTGTTCATGAGATCAACATTAAGGTACAAACCTTGATAAACGGACTGTGATGTTCTGACCCAAAGACCCATAAAGACTGGGAAAACTGTGTCCGTAAATACATGTGGATGTCCACCGCTCAACTGTCTTCGTTATATAGTTGCCCCAGAGCTGAAACACAAAATACACTGCTATCAGTACTTCTATTTTATCAGACAGTGCTGATTTCCTAAAGGATACCACAAGACTTTTTGATTGATTTGATAAATGACACTTGCCCCAGACATTAACAAATATTTGATTGTTCATTGGGTCCTTTGCCATAATTTTCTATTACTATTTTAATTTAGCTTATAAACATAAAAATATATAAATACCAAAATAATACATCATAGTTCTACTGAAACATTCTAATAGTTTTTCAGTTCAAAATAATGATGTTTCAAAGTGTTCCTGACTGAAGAATGTCAATATCCAAGCATTTTTCTTTCATGACTGACACCCCAGCATATCACTTGAAACCAAGGTTATTTCTTTCACAGAAATTCTGCCTAAAAATATAAAATATAGCATAAGATATATAATAAAAAAATGACAGATAGAAGTTATTTAAACTTATAAGTGAAAATTCCTAATAACCAGAGTCTCATACAGTTACATACTATATAATATAAACTGTTTTAGGCATATGTAGTTATTTATGGGAATTGTTCGGCCAAAATTGTGTCTGTGCAACCTGGAGTGTTTGTTCAGGGCAGACCAATCAGATACTGAATCTTGGATTCAGCCTGCAAATCACAAAATCATCTACCTTGATTACAAACAGACTGAGAGAAAGACACAACACATAGCAGACAAAAATGAAGAATAGAGAGAATTAATAACACCAGCATTTTCAGTTACTAAAGTTTTAAGTGTGCTGTAACACCATTTAGTTATAATGGTGTCTACACCAGATGCAACGTGCCACGCCGCATCGTGTTTTGTTGTGTCGCGCTGCAAGAGCTAAAGACTTCTACACTGGACACAACAAAGCAAAAAATCATTCTGTATGTTGTGTCAGTGTGTAATAAATAGAACAAGGCATCAGTTTACTGTCCGGGATTTGTCGTGACGCATTGCACCGCACCGTGTCGCATCTAGTGTAGACAGCATCACTGATAATAATGGTGTCTACACCGGACGCCACATTTGTTGTGACGTGTCACGCCGCACCGCGTTGGTCAAGTGCTTGTTTTCACCAAATGGACATGTTGAGTCAGCTGAAGTGTTGGTTTTTGTGTGATGTTAAATTGCTTTAAAAATAAAATCACAAATAAAATTCTAATCATTACTTGCTGTATTTTGAAATATTTGAAATCAACCCCCAAACAAACACACCCCCTCCCCTTACTGCTCCACTCCCTAATTCACAAACATGCCATGCAACACAAACAAACATCATTTTATGATCAGCTGCAAGGAAAATAAAATCCCAACCAATTTGCTAGCAAATACAAATTTGAAATCAAATATTCACATGAGTAGATTACATACAAGTCAATGCAAATGACACAAATAAATGTGAAGTCACGCAAGGTACACGCAAGGGCACACGCAAACTGCAACAAATGTTTAAAACAAATCCGTAGCTAATTACTAATACAGTTTTAAAAATAAACCAAGCAAAACATAAAAGTATTATATCATTACAAATAAAATAAACTCATAAATAAAATTCTAATCATTACTAACTAGATATATTTTAAATACATATAATGTAAATACTATCAAATTTAAAAAGTATGTTGTATATTTATTATATACGTGTGTATATTCTGCATTAATAAATATATGTTCAAATATTTATACTCACACAGTTTATTAAAATGTTGTTTAGTTTGGTAATAAAAGATGATACATTTTCACACCTCACCGGATTCTTGCTCTTCCAGTGTTATTGTTTTCATGTTCCCAGCTTCCATCTACTAAAAGTTTTATGTTTACTCATCTTCTAAAGCAGTACCTACCAAGTTTAAAAGGACGCAAGATTACTTTCTTCAAACAAACACACACACACACACACACACACACACACACACAAAAATACAAACAAACAACCTTCTTCCACGTTTAATGGTTTTTACCGATTGGACTGTAGTGTGAATCTTTCTCACCTGCTACATAATTTAAAGGCATAATTCACCTAAAAATGTCATTTTTCTGTTTATTTACTCACCCTCAGGTCATAAAAGATGTAGGTGACTTCCTTTCTTCAATAGAACAGTAAAGAAGATGTTTAACTTACTAACTTTAACTTCATAAAATAAAGGCCTTAAGTAAGTTAAAGGCCTACCGTCACTTTGAGAGTGAAAGAGGAAAAAAGCAGATACACACTCACATACATACATACACACACACACACACACACACACACACACACAAAAGAATCCCCTCAACTCATGATGATATCCACCTTATTTTTCCCATAAGAGTGGGTGCAGCCATTTGTAAATTTTGAAATTTTTTGTGTCTGGCTTCCGGTCTCATCCACTTCCAGCTATTTTTAACTGCATAAAAAGCTGGTTTTGCTGCTTGATATTGCAAACTGGTGTGTTGTACCATATTATTTTAATGTATTATCTTAATTATGAACACACTGGTTTGTAGTGCAAACTGTTTTACCGTTTACTGATATTCTTCTCGTTATTTCCCTATGGCGGATTATGAACCAGACACTTTACCAGAAAACAGCTTACTTCCGCATTAAAAAAATAAGGTGGATACTGAGGTCTTATGAAGCGAAATGATCTGTTTGTGATAATACTAAACATTATTTAAAACATAATTACCTGTAATCCACAGCCTCAGGCTAACGGTCCTGCACGCTCACGCTCATGACGTAACGTTACTCACGACTGTCAAAGTTGCTGTTTAAAACAGGATCATCCCCACAGTCATCCAGAAAAAGCAACAGAAAGTACCGTTTTGATGAACAATACAAATATAAATATTTTGATAAAACCACGTGGCCTGCTGCACCCTTCCTCCTCCTCTTTTATAAACAACGGCGTCAGTTCAGGTCCGCGAATTTATCATATGAGATAAAGTCAGCGGGCAAAACAAGTGATCTGTGGCTGTGGATTACAGGTAATAACCTTGTACAAGAGCAATAAATATGACATTTTTACTCCGGGTTTTCCAAACTTCGGGTTATTAAACACTGATTTAAATTAAATTCATTAAGGTTACATTTATTTTGAATTACCTGCAGAGGCTCCAGTACATTACTACATTAAGTTACATGAAAACTTACCAATTTCTTCCTCTTCCAGTGTCTTTTTAATTGTGAGCTTCCAGCTATCTATTAAACGCTTTATGTTCACTAGTAAAGTAAAAAAAAAAAAAAACAATAAAGCGCCAAAATGTGAAAAGAATGCGCTTCAAAACCCTTCTGGTGTTTAGGAAAATAAGGTTTTCGCCACCTAATGGACTGTCTCTGGATTCTCTCTGCTGAATAAATAAAAATCATGCTTAATGCTATTCCTGTGTTTTTTTTTTTTTTTGTTTTTTTTTTTTACTCTAATGCAAAACGTTAAATGACTTAATGGTTTGTTTATTTATTTATTTTCTTTTAGTGTGTGCCTCTAATGATCTCTATCAATCTAACTAGCCTCCATGAGGACTGGATTGATATGAAGTCTGTGGGAGTGTAAAGATCCAAATAGGACAAAGATTGCCATCTGCTGGTGATTCAGTAAATTAACAAAATACCATTATTGTGTGACTTGATTTCATTATCTGAATGAAGCATATTTTCCACAAAACGTTTCTACAGACTTTCATCACATTATGTCACATCATACAGTACCAGCTGCCTTGATTCAGCTTCAAAGCCATCCAGCACAAGTGTTTTCCTCTTAGAGACACAAAACGGACTGTTTCAAGGAAACTCTGTGAAAGCCCAATCTGATTTCATGACAGTATCTCATGGTTGTATTTCCATACAGACATTGATCTTGGCATGAAATGATGGTTCTTGAACTCTATGAAGTTCTCCCAATGTAAACACTTCTCCAAGACAAAAACTACAGATCAAGGCAAACACAGAACATGGGTCAACATATACTATAGATATTGTTTCTAAGCTTATATTCAAACTAAACAAGGCAATATTTTTCAGCACTGTTTAATTCCATCATGTTAATCAGGGTATATACTAGTTTGCAAATTAATTTTGCAAATTAAGTTTTTTAAACATCTCATTTTTCAAATTTTCTGCCTCTCACTAAAACCAATGAACACGTGAATGACAGTTTGAAGATGAATAAAGGAATCATATTAATAATGATGCTTAAAACAGTAATGTTAGAATTAGTAGCTCTGCATTTTAGCTTTGAAATGCTTGCACAAAATTTACAACATGCCACATAAGTAAATAAGGTTCCTGCTGCTATTATTCAAGACCTAATTTCCATTTTGTTGGATATTAAACTTTACATTTTTTTCATAAAAAAAAAAAATAATAATAATAATCCTGTGTTCAACAAAAATCATCAAATCAACTTAATATCATCACTCAATACTGACATTATAAAATCACAATTATGAAGAAATCACATCACCAGAAGGGGCTCAAACAGATGCCATGGAGAAGCTTATTTTTCTTGTTGAAAAGAGACACAGCTCACTTGCTTGCATCCTGAGAACAGACTCTGAGTGGTATCTTACCAAACTCTGAGATTTACAGCCGAGAACCTTTTTACAACCATGTGCCAACATCTGTGAGGATCTACAATCAGTTGGAGCTCTTGCTATCTGTCAAACAGATGTGTGTAAATTCACACTGCTCCAGCCATCATAAACCGCCAAAGCAGAGTCCTATAATTTCAACAGTCCTCTTCACACTTTCATCAACGAGATGTGATTTGCTGCGGGGACAATGTAAATTTCATGTAAATCCTAACCAACTCCACATGTACAATAAACATGAAATATCTGCTAAATTGCTGTAATTGCACCAGCCAGCAGTTCCATGTACAGTGTGGAAAGACAAAATACGTGTCGCATCCACAGAGTCAAGGCTTTGTTTATGAAGCTGTTAGCTCTCTTGCTAACTGCACTATTCGAATGCGAAACAGTATCTGTCTCCATTGTCAGCCTTTGAAAAATAGCTGTATCCACTTTACTTTGCAACATGGAAGTAAGCTATGGAAGTTTTCTTTGAATATGCAAGACCTCTGATTCAACAGCCGATAATATCCACCTTATTTTTCCTGTAAGAGTGGGCGTGGTCATTTGTACATTTTATGGGTGTGACTTCTGTTTTCGTCCATGTCCAGCTATTTTTAGCTGTACAAAACAACTTGTTATTGCATGATATTGCAATTTGATGTGTTTTGCTATATTATTTTAATGCATTGTTTTAATTATGAACACTGGTTTGTAGTTCACACAGTTTTACCATTTACTGCACGTTGTTATTCTTCTCGTTATGTCCCTATAGTGGCTAATGAACTGGAAGTCTCTAAAGTGCCTTGCAAAAGTATTCATACCCTTTCATTTTTATCACGTTTTGTTATATTCCGGCTTTATGTTAAACTGCTTTAGATTACTTTTTTTCCCCACATTTACATTCCATACACCATAATGACAAAGCAAAAAACAGATTTGTGACAACTTTGCAAATTTATTAAAAATAAAACACTGAAATAAGTACATTGCATAAGTATTCATACCCTTAACTTTGTTGAAGCACCTTTACAGCCTCAAGTCTTTTTGGGTATACAAACAAGCTTTGCACATCTGCATTTGGCAGTTATCTGCCATTCTTCTGCTCTGGCGGCTGGCAGGCATTATCAAGTTTCTCCAGAAATGTTTGATTGAGTTCGAGCCCAGGCTGTGGCTGGGCTACTCAAGGACATTCAGAGAGTTGTCCACTCTTGCTGTGTGCTTAGGGTCACTGTCCTGTTGGAAGGTGAACCTTCTGTCTGAGGTTCTGAATGATCTAGACTGGGTTTTGGTGCACTGTGCTTTTCTTCTACTGTGACGAGTCCCTCAGTCCCTGCCGCTGAGAAATAGCCCCACAGCATGAGGCTGCTACCACCACACTTTACTTTTGGCATGGTACTGTGTAGGTGATAAGCAGTGCCTGGTTTCCTCCATACATGATGCTTTAAATTGAGGTTCAGCAGACTATAGAATGTTGTTTCTCACAGTCTGAGGATCCTTTAGGTGCTTTTTCAAATTCCAAGTGTGTTTTTTATGTGTCTTCACTGAGGACGACTAAGTTTGGCCACACTGAAGCCCAAATCGGTGTAGTGTTGTAGTGATGTATGTCCTTCTGCAAATTTCTCCTATCTTCACATATGATCATGGAACTCAACTAGAGTGACCATCAGCTTCTTGGTCACCACTCTAACCAAAGCCTTTCTCCATCAATTGCTCAGTTTGGCCAGGAGGCCAGCTGTAGGAAGAGTCCCGGTTGTTTCAAATTTCTTCCAAGATGGATAATGTAGACTACATGCTTCTGTGAACCTTCAATGCAGCAGAATTGTGTCTGAACTCTTCCCCAGATATGTGCCCTGATGTAATCCTGTTTCTGAGCTGTACAGGCAGTTTTTTGGTTTGTTTGTTTGTTTTTTACCTCAGGGCTTGGTTTTTGCTCTGATATGCATTTTCAGCTGTTAGACCTTTTATTAAGACGTGTTCATTTCCAAATCATAACCATTCAAATGAATTTGCCACAGGTTGATTTCACTTGAAGTGTAGTAACATCTACAAGCAAAATGAATGCTCCTGAGCTACACTTCAACTGTCACAGAAAAGGGTATGAATATTTAAGCAAACAAAAATCATTAAAGTATTTTATTTGTAATAAATCTTCAAAGATGTTAAAAACCTGTTTTTTTTTTTTTTGCTGTGCTATTATGGTGTATGGAATGTAGATTGATGTGGTTAAAAAAAAAAAAAAAAGTATTTTAAAGCAATTTAAAATAGGGAAGCAACAAAAAAACATGAACAAAATAAGAGGTGTGAATACTTTTGCAAGGCACTGTATATGGAGACAGGAGCAGGACCTAAATGCAGCATTTTTGAAATAAATACATAATCTAACATACCTAAAACAGGAACATGGAAAAAAACAAGGAACAAAACCGAGAAGATTGCTGAGGCCCCCTAGTGATCACACCTGGTTTGTAAACACAGGGTGTTATCTGGTTCTCTTCTCCACCACATTCTGTTTTTTGTTCGCAAGCATGCTTAGTGATTTTTGAACCAGCTGTACATTTTGCTTCAGTTTGAAAGGAGACTGCTATATTTAATGCGTCAGTATTGTTTGTTGTAAGCTTAAAAGTCATTGTAACATTTTAATAAAAACATTGATCATGCTATATAATGTCCATATAATATGACTTAGAAGATATTTATGTTTATTAGAATGTTTCAACTGTTTTTGGCCATACAATCAAAGTCAATGGTGTCCAAAACAACAGTGAACAAATCAGAAATCAGAAAGAGCTTTATTGCCAAGTTTGCTTACACACACAAGGAATTTGTCTTGGTGACAGAAGCTTCCAGTGCACAGACAGGATCACAAGTGACAAGACACAGATAACAGAAATAAACTGTTCTAATCACTAAAAAGTGATTAGAATAAATTTATGAAAAGACACAAACAATAGACAAATAAACGAGTGATTAGAATAAATATGTGAAAGACAATACACAAGACAATATAATGTAAGTACAGATGTTCTATATACAAATTATACAAGGGAAACACTAAGACATTAAGACATAAACACTAAGACATTTTTTAGAATATCTTATTTCATGTTCCACAGGTGAAATATAGTCGTACAGGTTTAGAATGCCAAACAGGTGAGTAAATGACGAATGATTTTTCATATTTGGGTGAGCTATCCCTTCAACACCTTTAGCTCTTTGCAGCATCTGAGCTTGGAGAGACAGTTTGGCATTGCACAGGGGATGTTTACGGTCCGCCCTGTTGCTTTTGCAGCAGACCAGATCTAGCTGTGGAGAGCACCAGATGCAGGATGTTACTTTGCAGCCTAGGTCACCCTCCATTTCACCGAGGGTTTTTCCCCCCCTCCCAAATCCCAGGAATTAAAAGGTGAGTTTTGATAGTGTCCATAATTGAATTTACAAGCTTTCTTCCAAGCTGTATTTGGCAAGCATTATGTAAAGCTTAAAGCTCCATTATCATGAACAGCTGGCTTTTTCTCATGTATCATGGAAAGTGGGGACAGTATTTAAGAGGCAGGCCGAGGACAGCAGAGGCCAGTCTGAACTTAGCCACCTCAGATGAGAGGAAGGAGGCGCAGGGAAAGGGGGAGGAGGGACGCTTGTCGAATGAACAGATTTGTTGTAGGTTCCTCAGACAGAGGGAACGGCAAAGAGAGAGAGAGGGAAAGGGGAAAGCACACAAAGAATTGAAAAATGCTATCTGCGATGGTTCCCAGGAGACATGAAAGAAAGCAAGCAGGAGCCAAGTTTTCATCAGCAGGTTGTTGGTGTGCCATGTATAGTTGCAAGCCAAAGACACACTGGATCTTTCTTCAGATCCGCCGTCAGCCACAAACTCACCTGATGTTTAGCTGGAAGAGTTTGAGGGCATGTTTGCAAAAAAAAAGTTGTTGAAAGCTCACATACTCACATAATTAATCACCTGCTCTCCACATCTTCCAAGTAAAAGCCATTCTGTGTATTTCATAAAGAAAATGGGATTTTAAAACCCGTTTTAAAATTCACAGTTTTGCATTATTATGAAAATAATTGAGGTTGAAATTTTGTGACTCAAATTTGGGTTGCTCTAACATAATCAATGTCAAATAGAATTTGTTGGATACAAACAAGTGCACAATCGCAGCTACAGTTTTTGGTCTGAGGAGCCTCTTGTTTAAAGACATGAAACATTAATTTCCACTTGAGCTGGACTTTGTATGGATTTTACAAAAGCACACTATTAGTCATTTTGACCTGAGAGCTTAAATTAAAACAGGGCTGAATTGTACAAGCGTAATGAGGCATATGAAGCAATGAGGCAAGTGAAAAATCAGAACAGAGATATACTCAATAGAACCTTTGATTAATAATGAGTTATATAGTTTAATATAATGGAATAAAATTAATTATCCAAACCCGCTTATGTACAGTTTAATTAGACTCACTATATACAAACATATGGCAAAAACATTTCACAAAATCACATTGATATGTTGCAGCTTAATGCTAGTGCCTTAACGTTGCATAAGTATTCACACCCTTAAATAAATAATTCACCCAGAAATTAAAATTGTCTTTAATTACTCACCTTCATGTTGTTCCAAACCTGTAACTCAAATTAAGATATTTTTTTGATGAAATCTGAGCATTTTCTGATCTTGCATAGACAGCAATGCAAGAGCAATTTCTTCTCTTCTGTGTCAGTCTCTGTTGTGCTTTCACTAGAGCAGTGGTTCTCAATCCTGGTCCTGGGGGACCCCTGCTCTGCGAATTTTGCATGTCTCCCTTATTAAACACACCTGATTGAGAACATCAGCTCATTAGGGGACAGATCCATGAACTGAACTAACGAGCTGATGATCTCAATCAGGTGTGTTTAATAAGGGAGACATGCAAAATGTTCAGAGTAGGGGTCCCCCAGGACCAGGATTGAGAGTCACTGCACTAGAGTACCACGACACAGGAGTTGCATTCTGACATAAGACCCTGGATGCGCCGCACCTTGTTTACAAGCAGAAGACACAACACACGCTGTACATAAAACAGTCTCCATAAACACGTCTGACTATTTTGACAGAGAGGATGACTTTTTGGCCAGCCTTACTGTCACATTTATTGACTTTGAATTTGTTTTCCCACATGTTCCCTGACCTAGTTTCTGTCCCCCCTTGATTGTGTCATTTGGTTCACCTGTGTCAGATGAATTATCTTTGTTTGCCTGTCTACTTAAGTTCTAGTCTGTTCAGTGTGTCTTTGTCCCATCTGTTGATGTGTATGTGTGTCTCAAGCATTTCTTGTGTGGATAACCTTTATGGGGATTTATTAAAGACAGTTGTTATTTTCGTTGTCCTCAAGCGTGTTTACCGAAATGATACGTGATAGAAGACCGGACCTACAAACAGTGAGAGCTACGAGTTCCCCCGTGTTTTGTTTTTCATTTTTTTGAAAGTTTTTCTTTTATTTTTATGGATTCCCCCACTGTCCTCCTCCTCCTCCTGCTGGAGCAGGGGGAACAAACTCTCGAGGACCATACTAGAGACAACTACCTCGGCTCGTTTTATCACGCAAGCTTAAACTCCGTGAGCAGAGCGCAGTTGTCCGGAGATGGTCCTCAAGAGGATTTCGCCGCCTTTGTAGAGTGGGTACTGGTGTCCTGTGGATCTCCATTCACCCCACCATCACCCCACTGCACATAACCTGAGCGCACCACAGATGGAGAGCCAAAGCCCACTGCAAACAACGAGCCATCGCCTGAGAGAGCGACAGAGCCAAGGATCACGCCGGAGCTAGAGCTTAGCCTGTCTGACTAATTGCGAGAGCTGACAACTGAGCATGTGCCGATGGATGAAGCAAGGGAAAGCCCCGCCCACTGTACCACCGATGAGGGTAAGCTAGTCTGCTGTCTGCCCTGAATTCTCTGGAAGTGGTCATATGTTTGTGTGGTTAGCACAAACGTTTCGAACCCCCAAAATCATTCTGAACTCCTGCCCAGCCTCCCTTTCCCACCACCTCTGCACCAGTCCTCATCATCGCCTCTGCTGTCTCCTGGCAGCCCCTCAGCCCACCAACTGTGTGGTGGGTTCAGAGCGGGTCTGCCAGTCTCCATCTGCGTCTTGGCTAGAGGATATCTTGTCTCCGCCTTCAGCCTCTGGCTCCCTCATCTCTCCGGCTCCGCCTTGGTCAGTAGTCGACCATCCGCTGCCTCGGAACTCCACTCTTCCGGCTGCGCCTCGTCCCTCCGGCTCTGTCAGGCTCCTCCTTCGGCTCCACCTTGGTCTTCTGTCACTCCAGCTCCGCCTTGGCCCTCCGGATCCTCAGCATCACCCTGGTTAATTGGCTTTCCATCGCCGCCTCTCCTACCAGCTCTGCCGCCGTCAGAATCGTCAGCCCTTCCTCACCCATAGCTCCCCCCTCCATCAGTGTGACCTGGGTCCCATCTGGCTCCTCCTGCTCCAAGGCCTGCATGTCTTCTCCCTTGCTTCTTCCTCTGTCTTGTCCACCGTGGCTCCTCCCTCGATTGCCTCCACCTCGGATTCATTAAAGACGGTTTATTGCTATCTTCGTTGTCCTCGAGCGTGTTTACCTACACAGTATGTGATACTTACTTATTTGAACCAGAAAATACAGGCAATGAACTAAGAGACAGACATTCTATGTCACAACACCGGCTCCTGCTTCAGCAGCACCACACGTATGTATTGTGGTTCTGTTGTAAACATGCGTCCAAGACTGACACAGAAGAGAATTGTTGAATAAAATAGTCATTTTTGTTTTCTTTGCACACAAAAAGTATTCTCGTAGCTTCATAAAATTACGGTTGAAGCACTGATGTCACATGGACTATTTTACCAATGTCCTTACTACCTTTCTGGGCCTTGAATGTGTCAGTTGCATTTCTATTTACGCAGGGTCAGAAAAATCTCGGATTTCATCAAAAATATCTTAATTTGTGCTCTGAAGATGAATGCAGGCCTTACGGTTTTAGAATGTCATGAAGGTAAGTAATTTTTGACAGAATCTGTCAGATTGACGTTAATGGGAAAGGAAAGTCGTTTGATCAAAGATTAATAAAACTAACAGTTTTTAATTTGAAACAATATAAATGAATCATTGAAAACCAATGACCCGTGCACAATAAGACCAGTATAAAAGCTAGTAAACAGGGTCCATTTTTGATGCTGACGTAGCCTGCCCATTCAGTATTACTGTACACCCACTTTATCCTTCCTGTGAAACAATACCTTTTTAATGTTTTGGCATATTTTCTGCACAGCTACCGCATACCATAAGGTTTAGAAAAGGGTACGATGACCTGTTATTCTTTGTACGCCATTGGCAGGATTCTGCCTCTTCTCACAGCTGGAAGTCTGTAGAAGAACAGCTGTGTCTGTCCAATAGATCAAAACATTTATGGCATCATATTTCCCTGTGAAATCTGCATACTTCTCTCAAATCTGCTGAATTTGGTAGCGGTGAGACTCTGTCTGCCTGCTCGCCCCACCCTCTCCCGAGCGAGCGCACGAGGCGGAGCCTGTAGCTTTCGCAGAGTTCATCGGTTTCATTCGCTCCGTTACAGAAGCGAGGGCCCCTCTCTTAAGATCATATACATATTGTTTATGTAGACGGGTAGCGGCTGGGCCAAAGTCAACGGTTTCTTATCAAGATATAATTGTAAGCAGCTTTCATATCAAGGAAGTGGCGTTAACATTACAATGCTTAAGTGAAACTGTAAACGGAGCATCAGAAGGAACAGGGATGAGAAAGAGCTCCTCAAAAGATCCCATAATTACTATCAGCTCTGTCTGTTTCTGTGAAAAGAGAAAGAGAGGAGAGAAAACAAGAGAAGGGGACGGGCTGACAGAGAAAAAAAAGGAGGGAATATGGGACTGATTAAGCTATCTGATTAACACATTTGAAGAAAAACAAACGTTTTTCAGCTTTATTCAACAATATAAAAGACACCAACAAGCAGTCTGATTAAAAAGTATAAATACAACATTCATTTAAATAATCAACAAGGGTGGTGGTATTGTTTATTCTTCTATAAAACATACAGGTTTCTGGGTTGAACGTATTTGTTTTTGCTTGCAGGCTGAAGGCCAAAATCGTTTCAAACCTCAACCTGCACTGATGACGTCTCTTTTAACAACTAGTCTTGATCCAAAACTCTCACCATAAAAAAAAATGTTGCTGATGGGTGTTATTTGAGAGCTTTCAAAAGTTTAAGACCAGTAAAATCTTCAAATGGTTTTTAAAGCAGGTTCTTATGCTAACAAAGGTTGCTTAATATTGTTCTTTTTACAGCATTTATTTAAGATTTAAATCTTTATGACACCATTAATTCATTTACTGCCTCTTTTATCAATTTAGAGCACCCTTGCTGAATATAAGTATTAATTCTTTTTAAATAATACCAATCCCAAACCTTTGAACAGTGTTGTAGTTTTGCAATGAGGCACAGAATGACAAGTTTAAATTACACATTTTATATTAAAAAAAAGATTTGTATAAAAAGGCTATGTACAGCTTATTTCAAATGATAAATAAAGTGTTACTGAAATACAGTTATCATTTATGTACTGTATATTGAGTCTTAACAATAGGTGCAAATACACACATTTACATTATGCTTATTAAATCTAGCACCATAACTTGTTTAGCACAAAAATCAGAGGTCTGCAAAGACATATTAACACAATAAGAGATGCAGTCTATGACAAACTTAAAAAATAATATTTTACAGAACAGAATTTAACAGAAAATACAGTTTCAATAAATGATGTCATGTTGAACATGCTGAATCTATGGGGGGAAAGGGATAAATAGCTCTTTATATCCCCTCCTCCATGTCCAGATTATTGCAAAGTACTGCCTGGTAGATTTCCTAAGTGCTTTTGAGATGCAGTTCAAAAAGTGAAATCTGCACAGTGCAATACAATGCAATAGTGTGCCACTGTTATGCATGCATTGAAAAGACTATACTGCTGAAATCACAATAAATGTATATACAAATGGCTAAAAATCACCATTAATGACAGCTTAACTAAAAACACATTTAAAAACATTTAAGGTGCACACATCAAACATGTTTCCATGTTAATCCATCTCAACATTAGGGTACAGCATGATTAGCCATCTCACTAAATGCTCTTTCTAGGGTTGCAAAATGTAAAAACGATTTCTAATCAACATTCCATGATTTCTAAGCCCCAAGCTCACATTTGTAGGCTTTAAGGATGTGGAAACCTTCCAAAAAGGAAGACCCGAAGCAAAGAATTGCCAAGAATACCAGTGAGTGTATTCAAACCAGTGAAGTACTGTTGTGTCACGAAGAGCTAGCTTAACTTTTAATCTGAAACACCAAAAGTCAACCTCCAGGGTTAATAGATATGACGTTACACAAAACAGGCTGCTAGAACTAAAGCCATTTGATTGCATTGATTTAAATGGGTAGCACACCCAAAAATAAAGGTACTCATCCTCACATTGTTCCAAACCTGTATGACTTGCTTTCTTCCGTTGAACATAAAAGAAGATACTTTGAAAAACGTTGGCAACCAAACCGTTGAAGTCTATTGGAAACAAAAACTGTTTGGTTACCAAAATTCTTTAAAAGATCTTGTTTTATGTCATACAAGTCTTGAACAACATGAGAAGAAGGATAACAGACATGAGATGATATTTGGAAGAATGTTTTACCAGTTTCTGTATGTACGATTAAAGTCATAAATGACTTTTATGACCTTTATAAATGTACACAAAAATAGCTAAAGAGTTCTTCAAAATATATATCTTTTGTCTTCCACAGATGAAAGAAAACCATACACGCTTGGAACGACGTGAGGGTGAGTAAAGTGAAGTACAGAATTTTCATTTTTGGGTGAACTATCCCTTAAAAGGGAACCCTGGGTAAGACTTGCATGGCTTAATATAACATAAATTATGTCTTTTACTAAAATATGTAGCAAAAAACACATGAAAGATACGTCATTTAAAAAAAAAAAAAAAAAAAACAGTTTTATACATATTTTCGACTATGGTGGGGGTATGATGTAAAATGGCTGCACTCTCTGAGCTACTGGTGATACCTGTTGCTATTTTTACCGCAACAACTCAGAATACACAATTCGGAAAATAAAGCACGGATACAAAGTGACATCGAACGGCTTTTGGTTGTAATTTTCAGTCGGAGGGAAGAGAAGCGATGTAAGTCCTCACTGCTTTCCTAGCGATAAGAAGGGGAGAAAATAATGTGAAAATGCGTGTGGATGAATAAAACTCCACTTTAGCTCTGATGCCTTTGAGGCTTTTAGTAAACCACAGCTACTGAAAGAGCTTACAAATGGCAGAGACAAGAAACGCTAGATGCCATCCTAGCAGAACGTAAACATGCCGACCGTCATGATGCCACAGCCACCAAAGGAGTTTCTCAGCATAGATTCCACTCAATATCTGGGGGCGTTTCAATTAAAAAAAAAAAACAAAAAAAAAAAAAAAAAAACAGATGCTACTGCATTTGGTTTAAGCCTACGCTTATATCCATCGCCACCTCTAAGCTCTTTCAGTTGCAAGATATGTGTAAAACGATGTGGATTTTTTAAATTTAAGTAAATCTTTAATGGGTTATCTACTACACATTTCAGTAAGAGCCATCATTTATGTTATATTAAGCCATATAAGCCATATAACCCGGGATTCCCTTTAAGATGAGCCTGGTACTACAGACAATTTGCAATGTTAGGCTTGCTAACAGAAGTTTTGGCAATTGTGCCTTGTGTTCTCTGAGTAGAGTTACAGCTGAATGCTGTAAGCACCAATCATGTCTTGACAGATCACAGTAGAGTCCCTCTTAGGAAATAAACCATTTCCTATACATGGGTCTATACACAAATAATATAATTATGGTATAAACATTAAAAAATAAGTTATGTACAAGTCTTTAAAAAATTGCTGCCTTGCAACCCATGGTCCTATATGGCCCATATATTAAAAAAAAAAATTTGGTGATGCAGGAATGTTGTGCAAAATCCCATAAGGGACAGTGTCTCTGTGATGGGGCATGTGCATTCTGTCTGTCTGTGTTTATTTGAACCAGTGCAGGTAATTTGAGTTCACAGCAGGAAAGCACATGTTGTTACTGCATGATCCTCCATAGCTCGGAGGGCACATGGAGCAAGGAACACCTACTTTATACGGGGCCTCACCAATCCAGTTACCCCTGTAAACAACAATAGCAACAACACTGTCAATGACACACAAATGGACAAAATCTACCATACCTGAAAGCATACTGTATGAGTTTGCAATGCATTTACTGGACTTTTCATTTCCATTTCTAACCGTGTTTCTATATTGAGAAGACATGCTTTAAATCAAACTAGTCGGGTCTTAACTAGAGTTTATAAATAACTTAAGAATTTTCCCAAGTGTGCCGCCTCATAAGACTGAAAAAAGGAGGTCACAAGTCACCACCCACACAAGATTACGGTGCTTTGATTCTGGAATTAGAGGCGGAATTCCGCTAAAATTCCACATGCGACAGGAATGCAAGAGGTCGTCTAGGTCTTTGAACCAGGACGCCCCATGGATGTCCACGTCAAAAATGTTTTTAACAGTTAAGTGTCAGGTTGCCAGCTTAGCCTAATTAAGTTACTGAAGACTTTCACTTTTGAGTTTAGCAGTTTAGCTTAGCACAAGAAAACATACTTACTTCGGAGAATAGTTGCACACCAAGTATGTCGCTCTCTTCCAGACTGAGCCCCAAACATTCATATTATTGCACGTGTTGATGGCACATCCTACTTTATTTGAGGTTGCCCACACCATCTGGTGAAAACATAAGCAACGGTCAAATGTAAACAATGTTTACTACCATTCAGAAGTCTTACATGCTTACCACACTTGCATTTATTTGATTAAAAATACACTAAAAACAGGAATATTGTGAAATATTATTATAATTTCAAATAACCAGTTTCTATTTCAATACATTTTAAAAAAGCAATTTATTCCTGTGATGCAAAGCTGATTTTTTAGCAGCCATTACTCCAGCTTTCAGTGTAACATGATCCTTTAGAAATCATTCTAATGTGCAGATTTGGTGAGACATTTCTTATTATTATCAATGTTGAAAACAGTTGTGCCACTTTATATATTTTTGTGAAAAGTTTTCATTTAAAAAACCCACATACATATAAATACATGTATAACTGACCTCAAATTTATGAACAGCTCTGTATCTGAAGAAATTAATTACACAAAGATATCATATTCTACTCACTTGTGTATAATGAGTGCACATAGGCCCGTAGCATTTAAGGGGGCATCTGGGATTGCAATCTCGAGGATAGGGAAAAGAATAGTCCTTCACTTCATCATACCAGGGCTTTACCAGCTGCAAAATGGATCTGTACCTGTAAACAATCCAATAATAGCAACAAATCTCATTATGTGTGATGAAATGCCCAAATGTCCATTGGTATAGTGGAAGAGAACCATTGGAAACATCACTTATCACAAACTGGGAATGATGGTGAAGATGCATACCTTCCTGTTCGAACTGAAAGGTTCTGACCCAGAAATCTAAGAAGATTGCGAGGACCATGCTCCCAAATACAAGTGGACGCCCACTGCTCAGCCGTCTTTGCAAGAGTGTCATCCCAGACCTAAAACATGTAATATACTTTTATCAGTCTGCTAAAATAGATTAATTTATTATTTGCATAATTGCATAGTTTCTTATTGATTCCTGAGTGAGTTAAGTTAAACCATGGATGTACACTGACAAAAATGTATTTTATGCTGGAAAATGAAGTTGTATTCCCCACAGTAGATCATGCAGTAATCTTTAATCTTGGTAAAACCACAGAATTATTACAGAAAATGTCACATTTGGATCTGTTGGAAGACATCCGATACAGCTTTTCCTATGACTTTGCACTTTTGGAAGTATTTCGGTGCTTAGCTGTAGTCTTAGCACATTGATCTATGCTGCAGAGGATCTACTCTGGTGGTCCGAGCCAATTAAATCTGCTCAACAGCTGCTGGTGCCAAATGGACACAGAAGTTTGTCATTCCTGCATCCTGCGATGAGCGCAGTTACATGTGCAGCGTTCACGTGTCCAACTACAACAGCAGCAATGCGCTTTCCAGGCAAAGTGCCAGGTAATTATACAATTAAATAAACAAAACAACTGAACCCAATGAACCGCTGTAAGGGTGTAGAGCAAAAGTTCAAGCACGCAGAAATTCTTTCTGAAATCCAAACTGTTCCTGATTGTATCATAGGCTACTTATTTCAAAAATGGTAATTATTATAAGTGACTTACCATATATTCCATGTTTGAGGCTGGGGGGAAAACTTTCCCTCTGACTTTATTATGGTAATCAAGTATAGCAAGCATATCGTTCTGGGAAATATAACGTTTCCGTCTGGTTTTGGGAAGGTTTGCGGCCTCGGTGAGATATTTTGGAGGCGCAGAGCCAATATCAGTGAAATTGGTTGCTGGCAGAGATGAAGAGGCAGTGGGACTGAAGGCTGCCAGTGCACTTGCTCCACAGGATATACACAAGAGGAGAATGTCGATAGCCAAGCGGTTTTCATTCATGATTGATGGCTGGGATGTGGCGAGAGCTTTCTATTCCTTTTGCAGAATCTGCATGTGAAACATAAACGGTTCCCATTTGTTAGCGCATGCAATAAACCGTATTATGTCACTTGACCCTTACTGTACCACAGAGCACAAACATTTTCAGCATTATAACATCTCTGCTTTCAGTTTTTCTGAATAAGTTATACCACTTCTACTAGTTTTTTCTTCATCAGTAATTAAATTCATATTGGTTGTAAAATTGCAATGAACTTATAAATGCAGGTTGTAACTCTGACAACTTTCATTTTACTTTCACTACATTATTTCAAAATAAGGCATTACATAAAAGTCTAATATTAGTGCCAACGTTAGCCACTAGTCTTATAAAAAACATTACACACACACTTTTTAATATTTTAAAAGCTGGCTTAACATTCATATAAACTTAGCATAAATCTGACATTAATAGAAATAAAATCGCTTTTCTTTTAAATAATTAAGACTGAATTAAAGTATTCATTCAAAATTTGTCTCTACACACGTTTTACACATCAGTATGCAATCTAAGCATAAAAGATTGCTCATGCACACAAATGTTCCTACCTTCTCAGAGATGCTAGAGCAGCCTGTGCATATAAACACGTCTCCTTATTGCCTGAGTCTGTCCAGCAGCAGCTTTGCTTTGATTCTTTGTGAACTCGAGAGCTCTTTCTCTCTCCCTCTCCCTGCTGAGAAGCGCTGCGGGTTTATATACGGCTGAGGTACCGGTTCAGGAAGTGTTTGGGCTTTGAAGGTGCGCGGGGTTCCTCCCCATCCGTCACCTGAAGCGTGACATCATCTGAGACGTAATACTGCGTTTCTTTTATCCATTTCCTGGCAGATCCAAGCAGGCTTAATCAAAACATCTGCTTTCAGTTTGCACAGCTGGCGTGAGTAGAAAAGAAAATATAAGATAAGCAAGTGAATAATCCTGTGACCCCGAAATGCAGCTTAGTCTATTGCAATGGCCAATAAAGAGATTTGAAATTAACAAATATGAGTATTAATAAACCAGGGAGTGTTGTAACTAATTTTGTTTAAATACCTGTAACTGTTTTTAGTACAGGGTGTCTTAGATATTAATGTAACAGTCCAATATTTATTTGTTTAAATTTAGAAATCTATAATTTATCACTTAACTGTGTAAATTATTGTGAGGTACAACGAGTGCTGTTGTCACAACCTTCCACCCTTGTAAAACTAAAAACACTGACAAATTTGTAAGTATGAAAAAAAATGGCACTCTTTTTGTGTGGTGAACTAGGACTTATTAAGCCACAGATGGCAGCATGAGTGCATGATATACAACACTTCAATAAACAAGAACATAACTTACATTTTAGACACAATTCTATCATGACAGCTCTAAGGAAGATTTTACCATGGTAGTGGATATATCGCGATGTTAATGTATTAATGTATATTGGATGCTGTTGTAGATTATTGCTGCTGCTGCTGCAAAACAATTTCAGGAACTTTCTACTGCCAATACATACGCCGATACGGTGCTGTGAGTATTTATGACATACTGCTGCTGCACTAGTAGCATATATAATAACCTGTAGCAGATCTGTACAGGTGGAGCTGGGGAGGTGGAGGGTTTTAGAGAAACTCTGAAAGTGTGCTGAGAAATGCTCTAGTGAATGCCAACCAGCTATTTAAATATAAAGCAGCAAGCTTATCAGGTGCGTATGCAACATGAACCAATCAGCTTGAGCCAAGTAGTTTAACACTGTGAATATCACCAGTTTGCGTTAATGACCCATCAGCCTGTGCCAATATATAGTTTCATGACAGAACATGGCATTTATTGCCAGTTACTTTGTTTTTGCTCCATCAACAAAGACTGTTATTAAACAAGCAACAGCATAAACATTGCAAATCACAGTAACACTGTTTATTCTGGAAGAAGTAAATGAGTAAATGATTCAATGAATAAATGATTTATTTATATCACTTGTTTCATTCCTAAATAATTCAGTGTTTTTTTAACAAATTGCTTGAGTGAATTATTCAATGACTCCCTTTTATCACTTGTTTCGTTAATGCATGACTGTTTTTGAACTAATCGCTCGAGTGAATTATTCTGTGACTCCTTTTATCGCTTGTTTCGCTAATGCATGACTCAGTGTTGTTGAACTAATCGCTCGAGTGAATCATTTAACAACTCCCTTTTATCGCTTGTTTCGTTATCGCATGACTCAGTGTTTTTGAACTAATCGCTTGAGTGAATTATTCAGTGACTCCTTTTTATCATTTGTTTCGTTATCGCATGACTGTTTTTGAACTAATTGCTCGAGTGAATTATTCTGTGACTCCTTTTTATTGCTTGTCTCATTATGTCCTAATGCAGTGTTTTTGAACTAATCGCTCGAGTGAATCATTTAACGACTCCCTTGTTTTGCGTATTTCGTTATCGAATGACTCAGTGTTTTTGAACTAATTGCTCGAGTAAATTATTATTTGGATGACTCCTTTTTATTACTTGATTCGTTAATGCATGACTCAGTGTTGTTGAACTAATCGGTCGAGTGAATCATTTAACGACTCCCTTTTATCACTTGTTTCGTTATCACATGACTGTGTTTTTGAACTAATCGCTCGAGTGAATCATTTAACGACTCCCTTTTATCGCTTGTTTTGTTATCGCATGACTCAGTGTTTTTGAACTAATCGCTCGAGTGAATTATTCAGTGACTCCTTTTTATCATTTGTTTCGTTATCGCATGACTGTTTTTGAACTAATCGCTCAAGTGAATTATTCAACGACTCCCTTTTATCGCTTGTTTCGCTAATGCATGACTCAGTGTTGTTGAACTAATCGGTCGAGTGAATCATTTAACAACTCCCTTTTATCACTTTTTTCGTTATCACATGACTGTGTTTTTGAACTAATCACTCAAGTAAATTATTCAGTGATTACTTTTTATAACTTGTTTTGCTTTCGCACAATTCTGTGTTTTTGATCTAATCACTTGAGTGAATTATTCAATGACTCCTTTTTATCACTTGTTTCCTTATCGCATGACTGTTTTTGAACTAATTACTCGAGTGAATTATTCGATGACTCCTTTTTATCACTTGTTTTGATATTGCCTGACTCAGTGTTTTTGAACTAATTGCTCAAGTGAATCATTTAACAACTCCCTTTTATCGCTTGTTTCATTAGCGCATGACTCAGTGTTTTTGAACTAATCGCTCGAGTGAATTATTCAGTGACTCCTTTTTATCATTTGTTTCGTTATCGCATGACTGTGTTTTTGAACTAATCGCTCAAGTGAATTATTCAATGACTCCTTTTTATTACTTGATTCGCTAATGTCTGACTCAGTGTTGTTGAACTAATCGGTCGAGTGAATCATTTAACAACTCCCTTTTATCACTTGTTTCGTTATCACATGACTGTGTTTTTGAACTAATCGCTCAAGTAAATTATTCAGTGATTACTTTTTATAACTTGTTTTGCTTTCGCACAATTCTGTGTTTTTGAACTAATTGCTCAAGTGAATCATTTAACAACTCCCTTTTATCGCTTGTTTTGTTAGCGCATGACTCAGTGTTTTTGAACTAATCGTGTAAATTATTCAATGATTACTTTTTATAACTCATTTATATCACTTGTTTTATTTGATTCTGTGTTTTTTAACAAATCAAACAAGTGAATAGGTTCATTTGAGATTATTTGAGAATTACTGCTGATCACCTTGTGATGCATGGTTAGAAATCTGTCTGAGTGACGTTCAACTTGTTCTGCTGTGATGCTGACGTGTTAAAAAAACTCTTGGCTGCCATGCTGGATTGTGCAGTTGCTCTCCCACGAATGTGGTGACTAAAGGTATGATGGGAAATTACTTGATGATAACACAGCTTGATGAATGAATTCATTAATTTGCCAAAGTTAACAGAGAAAATTTCCTATGCCATATTATGCATAGCATCCTTATGCAGTGCATATGTAGTGTATATGCATATACTTGTTATTCTCTTGTTAATCAATCACTTAAACTGAGTTTGCTTTTATAGACTATAAACTGGTTTAAAGGTCTGTCAGTAAAGCTCCACCATAAAGTATGTAGTTACAATACAATAGTCTTACTGGCTTAAATGGTCAAGTAATTAGGACATTCAAGAATAGTTGGAGGAAGTCCAGCAGTTTTTATACTTTAGGGCTATTGCTCTGCACTTTATTTTCTTTGTCTTATTTATAATTATTCATTAGATTATACAGATTGCACTTGTTCATTGTCGGAGTCAGGCCAAATGAGTGTGCCATAGCAGTTGGTGAGCCAAGAGCAAAACCCCCTCAGCAGTTGAATCATTTTCTTTGGCAGCCGGAGGACAAATTAAAGCAACGTGACGCAGAAGCAGCCCCATCCTCCACATAAACGGCAGTGGTTTCCAAACTTTCTTGGAAGTGATAGTCTTCAAGAGCTAGAATTGTGAGAAGTCAACATACAGCTACGTTGTGAAAGCTTTTGCTTTTTATGGGACAGTCTATACTCTCTGTGGGGAAATTACAGTGTTAGTGAAAAGAATTCATTTAAAAAAGGTTACTGCAACTTTTTATCTCACAATTCTGACTTTTTTCTCAGAATTGCATGATACAAACTTACAATTCTGACTTTTGTCACAGAATTGTAAGATATAAACTTGCAATTCCGAGTTATAAATTCAGAATTGTGAGATTTTAACTTGCATTTCTAATAAATGCAGGTTGCAGAATTGCAGAATTGCAAGCGATAAAGTCAGAATTGAGTTTATGTCTCACAATTTTGACTTAAGCCGCAGTTCTGAGAACAAAAGTAACAATTGCAAGATATACACTCACAGTTTGGACTTTTGTTTATCTCTTGGAATTTAAGTTATTAAGTCAGAATTGTAAGATATAAACTTGCAATTCTGAGAACATACCAGACTTTTTTTTCCCTCAAAATTGGCAATTGCAAGTTTATATCTCGCAATTCTGAGAAAAAAAGTCAGAATTGCGAGATATAAACTTGCATTTGTCTGAAAAAATGTCTGAATAGCGAGTTTTTCTCTCGCAATTCTGACTTTATAACTCACAATTGCTAGTTTATATCATGCAATTCTGAGAAAAATTTCAGAATTGCTATAAAAAACTCAGAACTGTGAGATATAAACTTGCATTTGCAAGAAAAAAGTCAGAATAGCATGTTAAATTGTTAATTTATATTGGTAGAAGTGGAAGACTGTAAGTTTTGAATGCTTTCCTGGTGAAAAAAACAGCATATGCTGGTAGGTATGTTTTGATGCTGGGATGCTGGTTAGGTAGGTTTTGATGCTGGTTTAAGATGGTCCTTAGCTGGTCATGTTGCTGGTCAAAGGACCTCAAAATTGGACTTTATAACTCACAATTCTGAGTTTATAGAAAAAAAGTCAGAATTGCGAGATATACACCCGCATTTGTCTAAAAAAAAAAAGTCAGAATAGCGAGTTTTTATCTCAAAATTCTGACTTTATAACTCGGAATTGCTAGTTTATATCATGCAATTCTGAGAAAACAGTCAGAATTGCTATAAAAAAAAAGTCAAAACTGCGAGATATAAACTTGCATATCTGCAAGACAAAAGTCAGAATAGCATGTTAAATCGTTGATCATGCTAGTAACATGCTAATCAGGCTAGAAACATGCTAACCATGCTAACAACATGCTAAAATCATGTTAGCCACATGTTAGTAACAAGCTAATCGTGCTAGAATCATTTTAACAACATGCTAGTAACATGGCAATCATACTAGAATCATCCTAGCAACATGTTAATAACATGCTAATCAAGCTAGAATCATCCTAGCAGCATGCTAGTAACTTGCTAATCATGCTAGAAGCATGCTAGCAGCACACTAGTAACATGCTAGCGACATGTTAATTCATGTTAAATCAGGCCAGCAACATGCTAATTAATGCTAAATCATGCTCACATTCTGACTTTAGAACTCGCAATTGCAAGTTTATATCATGCAATTCTGACTTGGGAGAAAAAAAATCTGAATTGCAAGATATAAACTCACGTTTGTGAGAAAAAAGTCAGAATAGCGAGGTTTTATCTTGCGATTTCGATTCATAACTCGCAATTCTGAGAATAAAGTCAAAATTGCAAGATATAAACTCACAATTCAGACTTTTTTTCTCAGAATTGCAAGTTTATATCTTGCATTTGTTACCTTTGTTCTCAATTGCGAGTTTATATTCACAATTCTGACTTTACAAGACACATTTGCGAATTAAGTCAGAATTGTGAGATATAAATTCAATTCTGAGAACATGCGTCATTTTTTTCCTCAAAATTGGACTTTATAACTTTTATATCTCACAGTTTATATCTCAAAAAAATCAGAATTGCGATATAAACTCGCATTGCGGGAAAAAAGTCAGAACGGTGAGTTTTTATCTCGCAATTCACAATTTTTGAGTCAGAACTTGTCTGCGCCGATAGCCTTGTGGGCAGCGCGCCGCCATATGGAGCAGTTGTGCATCAGGCGTCCCAAGATTGAATCCCACCTTGTGGACCTTTCCTGATTCTGCCCCCACCCCCCACCCCCCACTCACTTCCTGTCTTAGCTCTCCTATCAAAGAAAAACTGCAAAATGCCAAAAAAAATAAAAAAGAAGTTAAGTCACAACTTAATTTTTTTTTCTGATTTTTTTGTTCTTTTTTCATTGCATTATTATGAACTGCAAATATTCTCAGGTAAAAACGAGACACTGCCGAGTATATAAATACAGTTTTTTAAGGAACATGACAGTTGTACCATTAAGCCACAAGTCTAGTAACATCTACAGTCTAAACACCAAACATCAACATCAACCTCCATCAGCGGGCCAATCCAAATTCAGTGTGAACACACTAATAAACAGCATTCACTATGATCTCACTGCACCTGCCCTGGTTTTACTGATGCACACTGGACAGATGTTCATGTATGCGCACCACACACACTTCGACCATATCCTTAAACAGAAAAGATATCTGTCGTCTCCTTACTTGACCGAGTATTCATTCCTTGCATTGTAAGACAAAGGAATAACCATTAGCCATCAAGAAATGTGGTCTCCCTCTGTTATTTCAAGTCTTTCAGGTCTCTCAAATCCAAATGTTAATCTATAACATCAACAGTCAGCACTGCCACAGGTAATTAGATGACGTTTAATGATCCCACAGTCAAACAAACAATCACTTCTCATTTGTGGGGGAAAGACTAAGAGTAGAGGACTGTTACGGAGAAGTCTACTTTTTTTTCAGACAGAACATTTATTTACTTATTGCCTCGTTCCAAGTTTCCCTTCACGCTCCCTCTCCGTGGCCTCGCGGAAGCCCTGCTGATGCCAACAGGGTTAGACGTGAAAGAGGAGGCTACACATGATGGAGTTCATCAGTGTGTTTTCGGCCCATGCGTTCAGACACAGACTCACAGCTGTGAACTCCACCCGAAGGCTTTAGTTTCTTCTCTGGCAGAGAACAGCATGTCTAGGAAAATCACTTAGCAGTCATCGGTGTGTGAATGAAACTAAAACACCGCTGCCTGCAGACTAGCAAAACCAGAGTCTGCCCTCAGGGGTCGGATTTGAGAGCTACGCTGCAGCTGTGATTTGATTCTAACAGTCACTGATAATTTTTGTTTGTAGTCATTGAAAGGCCCAGACTTTCAGGGATCATTTCCAGTGTGGAAATCATTAGTATGTTTTGTGCTTAAAAATGGTCACATCCATTACTTATTGAGATTAGACGTAAGCATAAAGTGTCAATACACAGAGGTTTATCCACGTCATATCCGTGTATTATGATATGTCTCACATTGCTTTTTGGCCACGTTCAACCTTTGTCTTCCATGTTACTGCATGGAATTTATACCATTATTTTTAAAAAGCGAATCTTTCACAGTTGTTATTTCTCAAGTTAGTGTGCACTGTCAAAGCCTTATTGTAGGTTTGTGGCCAGCGCACTGACATACAGTGCAACAGGGCTTCCATTTCTTCCTGACTCCTTCACTGTCCTGTGAAAAAATGGCAAAAAACTACTATGTATTACTAATAATACAGTAATATGATGGTAGAATTTAAAGTGTTCTATAAAATTATTAGGGATGTAACGATATTATCAATATCGTGATATTGCGATAGCAAAACCGTCTCATTGCTTTGTCACATGACGAAATGAAATGGGCAAAAAGTGTAGGTTTAAAATATATTTAAAATTCTTATTCTAACATAAAAGGTCTTCAAAGTTGTGTTTTGGGCCAATATGGCTTAATCCCTTCATTAAGTCTATTTTCGCATTTTGTTTTGCATGTTTTTTGTGCCTCAGAACATCTCCGTTCACAATGAATGAATGCAGTGAACTTGTTTATTGCATGTGCTGTGAGTTAAAGGAACACTTCACTTTTTTTGAAAATAGGCTCATTTTCCAACTCCCCGACAGTTAAACAGTTGAGTTTTACCGTTTTCGAATCCATTCAGCCGATCTCCGGGTCTGGCGGTAGCACTTTTAGCATATCTTAGCATAGATCATTGAATCTGATTAGACTGTTAACATCTCGCTCAAAAATGACCAAAGAGTTTCGATATTTTTCCTATTTAAAACTTGACTCTTCTGTAGTTACATCGTGTACAAAGACGATATGGTTAGGAACTATACTCTCATTCCGGCATAATAATCAAGGAACTTTGCTGCCGTAATATAGGTGCAGCAGGCGCAATGATATTAGACTTAGTGCCGGTCACTTTCATGCACACATGGTACGGCAGCAAAGTTCCTTGATTATTACGCCGGAATGAGAGTATAGTTCCTAGCCACATCGACCTAGAAAATCGCAACTTTTAATTTTCTGTCAGTCTTAGTACACGATGTAACTACAGAAGAGTCAAGTTTTAAATAGGAAAAATATCATCATTATATAATGTCATTTTTGGGCGAGATGCTGTCGGTCTAATCAGATTCAATGATCTATGCTAAGCTATGCTAAAAGTGCTACCGCCAGACCCGGAGATCGGCTGAATGGATTTGAAAATGGTAAAACTCAACTGTTTAACTCTAGGGGAGTTGGACAATGAGCCTATTTTCAAAAAAAGTGGAGTGTTCCTTTAAGTGCACATTTGGGAATGCAACGGCCACTAGTTATGCTTTATTTTCATGGCAGATGCAGGGTTGCCAAGTTTTCACAACAAAACCAGCCCAGTTGCTACTCAAAACTAGCCCAAAAGTATCCCAATTGCGTTTTGAGGGGAGTCCCCTGTTAAAAATAACATTCTGGGGTGTAAAATACATATTTTTGTTGGGGCTTCCCTCGTAAATTCACATTCCAGGGGCTAAATATCACGTTTTTGGGGTCGCTTCAATTTGCGGGCATCAGAAATAACCTGCGGCAACAGTGTTAAAGTAGCCCAATTCCACGGGAAAACCGCAGACTTGGCAACACTGGGCAGATGATTACAGCATTTCACTAGATTTGTAGTGAGATGAATTTTTGTAAGCCTGTTTTGGAGTTTTCCTTCAAAGTAAAAGCTCCACTACTATTTCCGTCAAAATAAAAGCTAAAAGGGCAGTATGAATTGCTGAGAACTAGCAGTTTAAATAGGTAACATTAATGCAGTCCGAATTCAAAATCTCTTTCAAGTGTAGAAATTAGAAAAGAAGTGATTTCCCTACTGTAGTGTAAAGGAAAAATTTATACCTATGAAATATTCATTTTCATTTATTTTGCAGTGCAGTTGTTTTACAATATATGTTCAAACACGTATTGCTGTAATTGTTAGAATGGTCACGGATGAGCGATTTCCACGTAAAACTGATCGTGCAGACCAAACCGTAAGTTGTAGGGACTTAAAACTTGGAGGGATGGTTGTACTAACACCGCCTACAACGTGACCGAGGCTCACCCCAATCGGCCTGACAGGGAAGCTACAGCAATCAAAAGTATGAAATTGCTCATAACTTATAAACCGTAAGTCACATGTTCAAGTGTCATATGTCATTGGAATTCTTTGGCAGATTCGATAGGGCAAAATTCTCGCGTATTTCACGTTTTTTGCAAAACATACTTTTGCAAACTAGTCTAGGTTTTTCACCTGATCAGAACCAAACCAGTGCAGAAAGATTCTCTGGAGAGTGAATATCAATAATTATCAAAAAAAAAGTTTTGACTCACCGTGGCAAAGAGACGCCAAAATGTTTGAAGGGGGCAGGGCCACTTTTAGTAAAATTCCTATAACTCCTGAACGGAATGAGATAACGTCGCCAAAATCGGCACATTTATGTAAGAGCTCAAGCTGAGGTCACAGGAAAAAAATCATGGAGATTAGCCACTTGTTGGCACTATGAGAGAGAAAAAAACTTAAAAATGGCTATAACCAGGCAACCATTTGTCCTATCAACATGAAAATCGCTGTGCACGGTCCTGGTCCAAAGTGCCACAAGTGTCTATGGGGACATTTGTGTATCTCAAAAAAGCATGTCCGCCATTGGCCGATGAATTTTGAGCACTTATTAGACAAGGTTAACGGAGGCCGATCGGAACGAAACTCGGTGAGCCTGTTTGACTCACAGCCCCAAAGGACTGCGAGAAATTTGAAAGAAATTGGCCACTGGGGGGGCAATATTGCATTTTTTGAGGGCGTAAACGATTGTACATTGCACAGTTTTCCACACATACGCGTGATATTCAAATCATATGATCTAGAACCACTGTTGTACATCAAACCATTTTTTAAATGATTGAGATGTGAAAAACCTACTTTTACGAACTAGTCCTAGGTTTTTCACTTAGTCTGGAAAAAGCTACCGCAGTGCAATTCTCTGGACTCTTTAGGTCAATAATTATCAAAAACATGTTGAAATTTACCCTTTGGGAAGCTATAATGGGGTCCTTTAGAAAAGGGGCTGGTCTAAATATACCCAAAAGCCTATGAAGACTAAATGAAAACTCAAAACTTCATGAAACCTGCTGAGCAAATGCAACAGGTGATTCTAAACAAGCAAGTTTCAGGGAGATCTGACCACAGCTGGCACTATAACATTCATAAATGTTATAAAAACATCACATTTATATGGTAAATCACCTAGATTTGGCAAAAATGTTTTTTTTTAATAATTGATTTAGATGGTTACAGGCTTGATAAATAATATGTAATGTCTTTTTCCTTATGTGCTTAAAGCGCTTGAACCCCAGTAATCGCTATATTTATTATATTCTAATTTGTTTGGCTTCCTAAAACACCATTGTGAATGTAAATTAGACTGAGACAGTATATCACAAATAAAAAGAGGGCTGAGTTCCCTTTAAAGTTCAGGTACAAGTTAATTCACTGACCATTTTTCTGACTTAAATTTTCTTGGTTGGAGCTCTTAATTTTGAACTCTCAAAGTGCATTAGATAGAAAAATTTAACCTTAAAATGTACAAAATTTCCCAATTTTTTTAAGACAAATTCTTAATTTGTCTTTTTTTTTTTTTTTAAATATCAAAATAAATAAATACAATGTGGACTTCATATTGCAATATTATCGTATTGTAAGATTTTGATATCATTACACCCCTAAAATTTACTATTCATATATGGAAAATTCTTAATTTCACAAACATAAATAGAAATCAGAAAAACATACTTTTACACAATTTAAAATAGAAGTAGGTCACTAGCTTAGTGCATTAAATGGTTAGTTCACCCAAAAAGTAAAATTCTGTCATTAACTACCCTCATGTCATTTCAAACCCTTAAGCCCTTCGTTCATCTTCGGAAGACAAATGAAGATATTTTTGATGAAATCCGAGAGCTTTCTGACCCTGCATAGAATAAACACATTCAAAGTCCAGAAAGGTAGTAAGGACATTGTTAAAACAGTCCATATGACATCAGTGGTTCAACTGTAATTTTATGAGGCTACGAGAATACTTTTTGTGCACAAAAAAAAAAAAAGATGACGACTAAGCCAACGCTTTTGTTCCTATCTAGGGTTCTCAAGAATGTAATTTCTACCAAGGTGGATCCCACCTGTCTTCTTATAGAAAGTTCTGTCATAAAACTCTAGACCGGTTCTAACTCAATCTGATATAATGGCCTCCTTATTCACATGGCACAGCTGATTGGTTTCTTTTCATATCAGCAGCCAATGAGCTGCTGCTCAACATTCAAATACTCGGCTAGTAGTTCCTGTAGCAGTTGTGGCGTGCTTCAGAAACCCTCCACCTTCCCCAGCTTCACCTGTATAGATCTGGTATGGGTGATCAGATGAAGAGAAAGGGGTTGGTCTAGAATTGGAAACGGTCTGTCTTTTTTTCCGCTATGTTGTCTAGATACTTGCTTTCACAGGCTTCTTTTAGGATTTTCAAACATCTTATTGTCAGGACAAGTGCACATACAAAAGTGAGCCTTTAAACCAAGATCAAGTGTAAACAGTGTTGCACAAAGCCAGGTCCAGCTGCAGCCTTGGTGCAGTTAGAGGAATCCCCATAATAACTTTAATTTAGACACTGCATTAAGCCGCATGTTAAACGTCTTCTGCAGATATAAGAAACAACACCTGCATGTTAGGAGGGTGAACCTTGTCTTGCACACAGTAAATAAAGCTGAGATGTGGGAACATGATCATGCATCTCCATGCAACTGTAGATATTTTTAACATACTGCATTCCTGCGTAGCCAAAATATTCTCACTCATATGTATATAAGACATTTATGGACATCTTTGATGCCAGGACCTTATAAGCGTGGGTGTAGTTGGCTTTGTGGCCATCCTCAGACATTTCACAAGAGGTTCTGATGTAAACGCCGAAGGCAAAGGTAAACACGAAATGCTCCCCAGGTCTAAACTTAGCCAGTGGGGATGATTTTTATTTATTTATTTATTTTTTTCTGTGAATGAATTAGTACATGAATACAACATCAAGCTCAAATACAAATACACAATTACAGTATTTTCAAAGAGAAAATTCACAGTTTTTCACTAAAGTAATGTTTTATTATGGTATTATTTTAGTAAAAGTTACGTGTTTTCTTTCATTCATTCATTCATTCATTCATTTTTATTATTATTAAGTTGGCTTAAGTTATGCTATATCTTTTCTAACTGATCCGACTTATGGTTCTCGTTTACCAGAGTAAACAGCCTAAGCTGGTTGGCTGCTTCGGCTGGTCTCTCAGGCTGGTTTTAAAGTGGTTTTGGCTACTTTTTCCCTGGTCAGGCTAGTCTTAGATGGTCAAGCTGGAAGACCTGCTACAAGACCAATCTAAGCTTAAACCAGCTGTTTTCAGCTTAAACCAGTTAAGACTAGACAACCAGCCTAGTAAAGAACTTTTACTGAATCAGCTGTTTTTTCTGGTTTTAGCTGGTTTTAATTGTTTATAAGCTTTTTTTTTTTTGTTACTAAATCAGATGATTTTAGATGTTTTCTAGCCAAATTTGTTTCATTAACATTAGCTATATGTTATATGACGGTAAAACATGTTAGCAACATGTTACTCATGCAGTAAAAAATGTTAATCGTGCTAAATACATGTTAGCAACTTGTTAATCATTCTACATAAACATGCTAACAACATTCTAATCATGCTATAAACATGTTAACAACATGCTTATGTTGAAAACATGTTAGAATCATGGTAATCATGCTAAATACATGTTAGCAACTTGCTAATCATGCTACAAAACATGCTAACAACATGCTAATAATGATAAACACATGGTACCAACTTGTTAATCATGCTACAAAACATGCTAACAACATGTTAATCACGTTGTAAACATGGTAGCAACATGCTTATCATGTTAAAAACATGTTAACAACATGTTAATCATGCTAGACTCATGCTAGGGACACTAATCATGCTAGAAAAATGTTAATCATGTTGAATACATGTTAGCAACTTGTTAATCCTGCTACAAAACATGCTAACAACATGGTATAAACATGTTAGCAACATGCTAGTAACATGCTAATCATGTTACCAACATGCTAATCATGTTAGAATTGTGTTAGTAACATACTAGTACCAAGCTAATCATGCTAGAATCACCCTAGCAACATGTTAGAATCATGCTATTAACATGCTAATCATACTAACAACATGCTAGTAACATGCTAACATGCTAGAAACATGCTAGCAGCATGCTAGTAACATGCTAATCATACTAGAATCATGTTAGAAACATAATAAATCATGTTAGTGACATGCTAATTCAGGTTAAATCATGCTAGCAACATGATAATTCATGCTCAGTCATGCTAGCAACATGGCTGAAACATGGTAGCAACATGTTAATTCATGCTAGAAACGTGTGTGTTCCCACTCTGTCCCAAACTTCAATTTTAACAATTAATTCATGTTAATCATGCTAACAACATGCTAAAAACATGCTAATCATGTTAACATGTTAACAATATGCTAATCATGTTAAAACATGGTTAGCAATTTGCTAATTAGGGTAAAACATACTAGCAACATGCTAATCACGTTAACAACATACTAATCATGTTAAATCATGCTAGCAACATGTTAATTCATGCTAAATCATGCTAGCAACATGGCTAAATAATGCTAGCATCATGGTTAAACCGTCTTAAATCATGGTAGCAACATGCTGATTCATGCTAGAATCGCGTGTTTCCACTCTGTCCCAAACTTCAATTCTAACAATTAAATTCAAAGTTTAAGTTTTTCAAAGTTATTTTAAACTTACAGCACAGGCTTTTTCAAGCCAACTTCAGAGTTTGTCTGCGAACTTTACTCATCTAGTTATTTTTTTATATTACTATTTAGGTGTAATTCATTTTTATTTCAGTTTATTTAGGTTTTTTTTTTATCATTATTTATTTGTAGTTAATTTTACTGCTTCAGCTTAAACTTATTTCTATTAGTTGTCATTCCATTGGTTCCATTTGGGTTTTTTCCATCATCTTATATTTGTATTTTATTTGATTTTATTTCAACTTTATTTTGATTAACAAAATGTTTTTAATAGTTAATAATAACCTTGGTATAGTTCCTCTAAAAATGAAATTTATGTCATTCCAAACCTGTAAGATTTTCTTCTGTGAAACACAAAGATATATTGAAGAATGTTTCAGTTGTTTTTGCCTTTTGTATGTTTCACTGAAGATCTCATACAGATTCTGAACAAATTAACTTTTTGTTTTTTTAGGTGAACTATCACTTAATTGGAACTGCCATTGTACTCTGGATAGTGAATGAAGATAGTGTATGTTGGAGAACAGACAGAATCCTCTGACATTTTACCTGTTTATAGTGGCTTTCGAGCACATCTCTGGTCTGGCCGTGGTGAGAATAAACGTGTGGAGCGTGGTCTTGCAGATCACCCTTGGTTGTGAAAATGAGCAAGCCGATTGGCCGTGGCTAAAGAGGGCCTGAGGCTGTCTAGACAGCAGATGAAAGATGACTTGGAGCTTTGGCAGCTGGCGGTTTCTGCCTTGTTGCCCAGCCAAGGTTTTCTACCTGTCATGGCTAATTCAAGAGCATGCATCCAAATCACACTGCATATGCACAATTCTAACTTAAAGGGGTCATCGGATGCCCATTTTCCACAAGTTGATATGATTCTTTAGGGTCTTAATGAAAAGTCTATAATATACTTTGGTTAAAAATTCTCAATGGTAGTGTAAAACAAAACCTTTTTACCTTGTCAAAATGAGCTCTGCAAAAATTAACTCATTCTGATAGATTGTTCCTTTAAATGCAAATGAGCTCTGCTTGCCCCGCCCCTCTCTTCTCTCTGCGTAGAGACGAGCTTGTTTACTTTAGCCACATTTAGCACGTTTAGCTGTGAAACATGCTAACTAACACGTTATTAGGAAAGGAGATTGCAGAGATTCATAAAAAACCCTTATACTCACTTCTGCTGTAGGTGAAGTTGGATCACAAATAATTTACATGAACATAGATGCATTTATGTAGATCGGGAGGCGCATTCCCTTCACAAACAAACGTAATCCACTGCATCTTCAGTGGCTCAGATGTTGGGAGTAAATGACAACCACTATGTTCATTATTACATCCAGCAACACAACACCTCAATCGCTCAATCAGAGATATTCTTGTCTAACTTACATCCCTGCTCCAGCACCGAAACAATGGAGGTCAGACTGGTACAGCTGATCTGAGGTAGGACGCTCATGTTAATCAACTATTGTGGGAGCATCTGAGAATGGCTCGATTTGAAAAAGGGGATATTATTTTTACAGATTAATGAAAAACCACTGCATGGATTTTTATCATTATAGGGTAGATATGTACATACACTGCCAACACACATTAATGTTCAAATATGTAAAAGTCAACTTTGCATCCAGTGACTCCTTTAATGTTGTATGTCAGATGTATGTCGGCCTGCTTTCTGGCCGACATACTGGCCTGTTATTTGTATGTCTTTTCAAGTGGCTAAAAATATCAAAACTGACTGCAAAAAAAATTTGTACCTCCAAAGCGATTTAAGGCATGAAGAAAGGAATAGTGTGTTTTATACACTTCTGTCTTTGTCAAGGTTATAACACTTTCAAGCATTGTTTCTGTATGGGAACTGCATCTGATGAAGTGTTAAAGAAAATAATCACATTTTATTACACTCCCGTCTGCTTATATATTTGACTGTCATGAAACACCCTTTAATGTGTACCCTGCTGTATATATTACATTGAACAATGCATTCAAGTTGCATGCTTTAGTATGTGAATCACAAGATGTGGTAAGTGGTAGAACAGATAGGATGCAGATTCTTCTTTCAGTTGGTCTTTAAAATCCTAACTATCATAAATCCTATTCCTATAATGAAAATGTTTTTGGAGATTTATTCCTCCACTGTATTTTTCATCATGCAACTTCTGCAAAAACTGTCAGGTGAACAAACTGTTCAGGAGTATTAGCAGGTTGTTTTAAAGTTCCCGGTTTGGCTTGTACCTAAAGATCAGTTTGGATCTGTCTAACTATGTACCTTCATAAAAGTTTTGACATTTGGTACGACAATTCAGTTTGAAATCTATCGCACCAGTTCAGTTTTTCAGTAGGCTTGCAAAAAGGTTCTTTTGCGTAATGACTAAAAAAACTATATACAGTTGACGTCAAAGTTATACATACACCTTGCAGAATCTGCAAAATGTTATTTTACCAAAATAAGAGGGATCAAACAAAATGCATGTTATTTTTTATTTAGTACTGACCTAAATAAGATATTTCACACATAAGACGTTTACATATAGTCTACATGAGAAAATAATAGCTGAATTTATAAAAATGACCCCGTTCAAAAGTTTACATACACTTGATTCTTAATACTGTTTTGTTATTTGAATGATCCACAGCTGTTATTTTTTGTTAAGTGATAGAGTCCCTGAACAGTTAAACTGCCCACTGTTCTTCAGAAAAAACCTTCAGGTCCCACAAATTCTTTGGTTTTTCAGCATTTTAGTGTATTTGAACCCTTTCCAACAATGACTGTATGATTTTGAGATCCATCTTTTTACACTGAGGACAACTGAGGGGCTCATATGCAACTATTACAGAAAGTTCAAACGCTCACTGATGCTTCAGAAGAATTCATTAAGAGCTGGGGTGTGAAAACTTTTGGAATTTGAAGATCAGGGTACATTTAACTTATTTTGTCTTCTGGGAAACATGTAAGTATCTTCTGTAGCTTCTGAAGGGCAGTACCAAATGAAAAAATATGATATTTAGGCAAAATAAGAAAAATATACACGTCTTCATTCTGTTCAAAAGTTTTCACCCCCCAGCTCTTAATGCATCATGTTTCCTTCTGAAGAATCAGTGAGCATTTGAACCTTCTGTAATAGTGGCATATGCGTCCCTCAGTTGTCCTCAGTGTGAAAAGATCTCAAAATCATACAGTCCTTGTTGGAAAGGGTTCAAATACACAAAAATGCTGAAAAACCACAGAATTTGTGGGACCTGAAGGATTTTTCTGAAGAACAGCGGGCAGTTTAACTGTTCAGGACAAACAAGGGACTCATGCACAAATATCACTCAACAAAACTAAAAACAAAACAAAACAGCTGTGGATCATTCAGGCAACAATAAGTATTAAGAATCAAGCCATTCATCCGGGGTCATTTTTTTAAATTCAACTATTATTTTCTCTTGTGTACTATATGTAAACGTCTTTTATGTGAAATATATTTTTCAAGTCAGTACTAAATATAAAATAACATGCATTTTGTACAGTATGATCCCTCTTATTTTGGTAAAATAATTAGCATTTTGCAGATTCTGTAAGGAGTATGTAAACTTTTGACCTCAACTATAGTCCACCAAATAGTAAAAATCATACGCTGTGTTGTTTCAAAAACCAGAAGAACAACAATACCTAGCATCATAGATAGATGCTCTGTTCTAATTCTGACATAAGCAACTCCATGAGTTTGTTCTGCTTTCAACAACAGGACAAATGGATGAGTTAAAGGGATAGCTCACCAAAAATGAAAGTTCTGTCATTAATTACTCACCCTCATGTTGTTCCAAACTTGTAATCTTTAGAACATAAATTAAGAAATTTTTTATTAAATCCAAGAGCTTTCTGTTCCTGCATAGACAGCAATACAACTAACACGTTCATGGCCCAGCAAGGTAGTAAGGACATTGTTGAAATAGTCCAGTGGTTCAACCCTAATGTTATGAAGCTACGAGAATACTTTTTGTGCACAAAGAAAACAACAATAACAACTTTACTCAACAATTTCTTCTCTTCCGTGTCAGTCTTCACCACACTTTCACACCACATACCTGTTGATGCAGGAATTGGCGTTCTGATGTAGGAAATACAACTTAATACGTGAATTCACCTTATTACCAAATCGAAAATAAAAACTTAACATTAATACAAATACGGAAAAATACTGACAAAATAACATTAATAGAAGAGGTAAAATATAGATAATGCAGATTCATTTACTGTACATAATACATTCACTTGATCTATAGGTAATGGATATGGTCATGTTTTATATCATTTTCAACAGAAGGGGACGACATCTCCTTGTATTGTCATAAAGAGTCCCGGTATTGTTTGCTGTAACTAATAGTTTCAGTGAAAAATATACAAAATGTTCTCAATGCAACTTCCAAGGTACCTAGATAGAGCCAAAGAAACTATACAATACAGAGTTTAATGATAAATTGTACTCATTCCTTCCAAAAGAGGTTGATCTAAGCGCTTAAGGCTGGTAATGAAAGATTTCCAGGGTTATACTGTGTCCCCTTAATTGACCATTTCGGCTTTTTCCTATTCGGAGGCTTTTAAAGGCATGTTGGCAGCGCTGCTGGTGATTGAAAATCCATCATAATTTCAGTGCTTTTGTTTGGCTTATTCAACAAAGAATCCATTACAATTTAACGATTTCGGTGTCTTTAAATCTGTCACCCATCACTCTAAGTGAAACTGTGCCGCATGACCTCATTGTCTCCAAAAACAAAGAGTATCACACTCCCGGTTTTCACGCTCGGCCCTCTGGACTGCTGCATGTACGTGCTCAGCAGGTCTTGATTTAGAAAAAGCTTTCTGCGAGGGCGTATCGGCTTTTATCAGATATCAAATAGGGTGGTTCGCTTTGAGGTCTCTCTCTAATTTCAAACAAATCATACTGTAAGCCGTGATACTGTCTTGTTTAATGAGACAATGAAAACTTGGCTAGAAACCTAGCTAGCTCACCCAGAGATGACCATGAGAATGTTGTTTTAGACTAGTTTGGGGTTTATTCCCATCACCAAACGTTGACCTCACAAAGCTTATTCTTTAGGAGGAGACTAGATTGAGCGTCTGTTTGTGCCTTCTACGCTTTAGGAAATCACATCTCTCTTCATCTTAAAGCTCAATTTTAAAAACACTGCGCTATCGCAATGATTACATACTAGATTTTCTCTTTGATGTTTCTGAATTCATTTATTATTTCATTTTCTACTCTGCTGTTTCAGCGATGCTGCGTTGAGAAGACCAAACAAACGTAACCACTCCAGGTGCAAAATACGTCAACGGACACCCTAAAGTATAACTGGTTAGGCGTTGTGCTGTTGGGATCCAACTTTTTAGTGTTTGGACTCAAGCAGACGCACAAATCTGCATCACCTCTGTCTTTGTTTTGACTGCGGCTCTACCGTTGGTCAGTTTCACCCACCATTTTTCCTTTGGCTTTCATTCCCGTAGCAAGCCATTTTTTGCGCAACATAGACATAGCTTGTTTCCTGGAAATAAAGTGGCTGGAAAATGTAAATTACTTTTAGCTCTGTTTATGAATTTATGCAAGGTGTGTCTAGCAGTTACAACCCCAGATAAGTTTTGACTTCCAACACCCTGAAGAGTAAAACCATGACGTTATGTTTTACCACATCTGCATGGTGTTTGGGTCTCGCCAAAGCACTTAACCAGAAGATTCATTTTTCATTACATTCGACTGAAAATCAATAGTGCGTCACTGTACTGAAAATCCTGCCAGCGAGCTTTCAGTGGCTTGCTGGGTTCATCTTTTCACCTCTTCACTTTACGTGATTTTCCACAAACAGTAGCCATGTGGTCGCTGGTGCAAACCTCATATTAAATTTATTCAGCAGTTTCCATTTAACAGAATTCATCTGACAATCATAATCATCTCAAACAATAATTTCAGGTAATGCCAGATGAGCTGGTTATATGAAATGCTGATTATAAAAAAACACAAAAAAAGTATTGTTTTTTTAAGCTTATTGTATTGTGATATTAGCTTAACAACATGCTAACATCAAACTCTGTTAAAATCAATTGCAAATTATTAAAAATCAATCACTTATTATATGAGGTTACATGACTTAAAGGGATAGTTCACTCAAAAATGAAAATTCACTCACCCTCAGGCCTTCCTAGATGTATATAATTTTCTTCTTTCAGACGAATACAATCAAAGTTATATTAAAAAATGGCCTGGCTTTTACAAGCTTTATAATAGCAGTAAATGGGTGTTGAGATTTTGAAGTCCAATAAATTGCATCCATCCATCATAAAAAGTACTCCACATGTGTCCAATGGGTTAATGAAGGCCTTCTGAAGTGAATCAATGCATTTGTGTAAGAAAAATATCCTTATTTAAAACTTTAGCTTCCGCTAACTGTTGTAAACACGTCCCTACCACATACAATCAAAGGGTAGGAGGGTGGGCACCTTGAAGGCCCGTCAGGAGAGGCTTGTGTGGAATGGGAAGCCTCCAAAGTGGTACAGGATCCGGGCACCATGGTGGAGCAGGTAGCTCGGGGAGCCATGGTGGAGCAGGTAGTCCAGGGGGCCGTTGCGGAGCAGGCAAAATGGGGAGCCATGGCGGAACCGGTAGCTTGGGGGACCATGGTGGAACAGGTAGCTCAGGGGGCCATAGCAGAACAGACAGTCCAGGGAGCCATGGCGGAACTGGCTCTGGGCATAACTCGGGATCTGAGGTCCTCCCTATGTCAGATGGGAGAACAATAGCCCTCCCTGGGCTTGACTCGGGATCTGAGACCCTCCGTGGGCCAGACGTAGGAACAACAGTTCTCCCTGGGCTTGACTCAGGAACTGAGGCCCTTCCTGGGCCAGATGTGGGAACTGTGGCCCTCCCTGTGCTTGACACGGAACTGCGGCCTACCTGGGCCTGACGTAGGAACAGCAGCTTATCCTGGGCTTGACTTGGTATCTGTGGCCCTCCCTGGTCCGGATGTAGGAACAGCAGCCCTCTCTGGGCTGGACTTGGGAACGGGAGCCCTCTCTGGGCTGGACTTGGGAACAGGAACCCTCTCTTGGCTGGACTTTGGAGCAGGAGCCCTCTATGGGTTGAACTTGATTAATCAGCTCGATCAAGCGAAAAATCACACATGGGGAGATCCCAGCGGATAATTTGAAAACAAGCACCAAGAGCAGCATCGTGCCAGCTCATCTGGTTGGATAGCTCGAGGAATTCCTCCACATATCTCTCCAATGTCCGACCACTCTGCTGCAGACTCCACAGCCGGTCCTCAGCCTCAGACATTTTGTTGGGTCCGCTGTTCTGTCACAGTTGTACTGCTACGGCGTGGAGAGAGGAACGAGGAGATGTGAATAAAAGGAAACAACAGTCTTTAATGATGACTCACGGGAAATACAGGGCAGGCATACACAAGCAGAGCACTACACGGAGACAAGAAAACATTTGATAGCGGACAGGGTACAAGGGGCAGAACACACTTTAAATACTCAACGAGGGAACTAATGAGCCACACCTGAGATTAATGAACACAATCAATCAAAATGTCTGAGGCTGAGGGAGAAACTCATAGGGAGCACATGGGGAGAAAAACAAACAGACAGTCCATGGGCGTGACGTCCATGGGCGTGACAGAGAGTGAGTAAATCATGGGGTCATTTTCATTTTTAAGTGAACTATCCCTTTAAGATGTAGCTTTGAAAGGAAGCTGGTTTTTGGAACAGAATTTCTCTAAGCATAACGCATACATTTATTGTTTGTTTAAGTATTATTACATCAAAGAGCATCGTGTCAGTCTTCAGCAGAAGGGTAGAGGCCCATCTGAGGGCATTTCCGGTACAGTTCTGTAGTGTATTTTAATAGAATACCAGCATGGCCTCAGTCTTTAGCCTTATGTATGAAATTACACTGTGTAAAAGACGAGCACATGGCAAGGTAATCAAAAAGTCTTCATTGTTGTTCTTTCTGTAGCCTGTAAGTGCATCTGCAATGTACTGGCACTTGTTTAAATGTTGCTAAATAGTAAGGTAGTAAAGTAACGCATTATTGTTTAATTGACAAGAAAATATCTCAGTTACTTTTTTCAAAAATTATTAAAAGCTCTCCTTTCCCCATATTGAGAGAAATCGGGAGTAAGACGTTAGTTCTAGAATAAATGTGAACATGCATTAATTCATCTCACTCAAAAAACAGATTTGGTATTCCTCAAAATGAATAAAAACAGTGAAATTCAACTCAGAATATGACTATATAATTAAATATGTTAAATAATAAAAATATCCTTTATGCTTTTAATACCATTTTATATAATTAAATAATTAAATATGTTAAATAATAAAAATATCCTTTATGCATTTAATACCATTTTATTTACCAGTGTCTTTGCTGCCAACCTTCGATAATGCAGTTCAACCATACTAATAAGCAAAAATTACTTAAGATAATCTAACGTTTGTTTTCCTTTTTTTATTGCTGAAGAGTTGATATTTTTTCTTCTGTGGTCTACTGTACAGACGTGAATTTACTTTTCTCAAAGCCTGAGGCTTTTGGTGTGAAAAGGCTTTTACATTTGCCAAAAATAGAACTTTTTATATTAAAAACAAACAATCAAGCCCTGCTCAGATTTAAAAAGTAATGCAAAAGTAAAGTAACGCATTACTTTCCATAAAAAGTAACTAAGTAACGTAATTAGTTTCTTTTTTAGGGAGTAACTCAATATTGTAATGCATTACTTTTAAAAGTAACTTTCCCCAACACTGCTAAATAGCATATTTCTGATTTTATAGGTGTTCTGAATACAGTGAAGTTTTCACATTTTGCCAGTGTTGCTTGCCTTATGTTAAACTGCTTTAAATTACTTTTTATTTCCACATCAATCTACATTCCATACACCATTATGACAAAGTAAAAACAGATTTGTCACAACTTTGTGAATTTATTGAAAACAAAAAACCAAAATAAGTACATTGCATAAGTATTCATACCCTTAACTCAGTACTTTGCTAAAGCACCTTTACAGACTCAAGTTTTTTTGGTATGATGCAACAAGCTTTGCACGTCTGCACTTGGCAATTATCTACCATTCTTCTCCTCACCTCTTCACCTCTCAAGCTCTGTCAGCTTGGAAGGGGTCTGGCAGACATTTTCAGGTTTCTCCAGAAATGTTTGATTAGGTTCAAGTCCAGGCTGTGGCTGGGCCACTCAAGGACATTCACAGAGTTGTCTATAAGCCACTCTTCCTGTGTGCTTAGGGTCATTGTCCTGTTGGAAGGTGAACCTTCTGCCCAGTCTAAGGTTCTGAACGCTCTGGACTGGGTTTTCGTTAAGGCTATCTCCATATATTGCTCTGTTGAGCTTTCCTTCTACTTTGATGAGTTCTCAGTCCCTGCTGTTGAAAAACAGCCCTACAGCATGAGGCTGCTACCACCACACTTTACTTTTGTGATGGTACTCTGCTTGTGATGAACAGTGCCTGGTTTCCTCTAAACATTATGCTTGGAATTGAGGTTCATCAGACCACAAAATCTTGTTTCTCTCAGTCTGAGGGTCAATTGTGTTTGCACATCTTCAATGAGGAGAGGATTGAGTCTTGCCACACCACCATAAAGCCCATATTGGTGGAGTGTTGCAGTGATGTTTGTCCTTCTGTAGGTTTTTCTTATCTTCATATATGATCATGGAGCTCAACTAGAGTGACCATCAGGATCTTGGTCACCAGTCTAACCAAAGCCTTCTCTCAAGCCCATCAATTGCTCAGTTTGGCCAGGAGGCCAGCTCTAGGAAGAGTTCTGGTTGTTTCAAACTTCTTTCATTATGGTTAATGGTTAATGGAGACTACATGCTTCTGTGAACCTTCAATACAGCAGAATTTTTTCTGAACTCTTCCTCAGCTGTGTGGCTTGATCTAATCCTGTTTGTGAGCTCTACAGGCAACCCCCATAAAATAAATAGGCCTCCACAGTCTCTAAAGTAAGTTTGTGGTGGTCAGGGCCATATCTAAAACTTTAAAATATGACTCTGTCCAAAAATCTGTATTTGGTACTATAGTCCTATAACTGTATCAATATTTTAGTGTTACTGGGTTTTGAATGTTGATGACACTCTTCAGTTGTCTCTGTTAGTTTACCTTTTACTCCCTGTGCAGTTTTTTCACCCTTCCAGAAAGCTGGGAACCTGAGGTATCCCTTTGTGCTGTTAGAATGACAAACCTTTAGCTGACCTATGACCCCGAACATCACACAGTACCATAGTGAGTCCAGATGGAACCACGCTAAAAGAAAAACACAGTTAATGTCTTGTTTTGTCGTAAACCTGTATGTCATAATGAGGATGTTATAGATATTTTCAGAAACATAATCCACATTAATACACATGCCTTAAAGGAGAAGTTCACTTCCAGAACAAAAATTTACAGATGATTTACTCAACCCCTTGTCATCCAAGATGTTCATGTCTTTCTTTCTTCACTGGGTCGGTACTTCTGCAGCGATGTAGGATGATTTTGAAGTTGGAGGAGAAAATTAGATGGGAGTTTTTCGACATACCCTAACTGTATTGACCCGGAATGCACACAGAGTTCACACAGAGCTAGACAAGACAAGCATTTGAGGTTAAAAATGATGTAAATTATAAATTTTTATAGAAAATAACCATACGGTTAGGTAGATAAGACCCTTCTTCCTTGGCTGGGATCGTTTACAACCGCATTTGGGATCATTTGAAGCTGCATTTAAACTGCATTTTGAAAGTTCAAACTCATGAGCACCATAGAAGTCCACCATATGGAGAAAAATCCTGAAATGTTTGCCTCAAAAAACATAATTTCTTTACAAATGAAGAAAGAAGTGAACATCTTGGATGACAAGGGTTGAGTAAATTATCTGTAAATTTTTGCTCTGGAAGTGAACTCCTCCTTTAAGAACTCTAGCAAGGGTAACTGAGAGAAAACCTAACTAACATCACTTTAAATGCACTGGAGAAACTATTTCCCTCAATGACATTAACACAAACAGAACAGTCTGGGGAGAGATCTCTCTGAACTCATTCCCATCATCAAATAAACCTCAGTAACTGTAGTAACTTGGATTTGGAGCCAGGAAAAGCAGACTCCAAAGCTCCAAACATGGTAAAAATAGTAGTAAAGCAAAACATTTCATCAGTTAACAAAGATAAGAAAGCTCCGTCACTGTGACTGAACACTTTCTGGCCTATGATTTGTTGTACGAGCGTTCATTTTGTAACGACCAACTATAATGACGAACAAAACATCGGTTAAGTCATTAAATAAACAAACTCAGAAAAGGACATACGTCACAAAGAGATTTATAAACAGCAAGTTTCTGCAATTGTTGCATCAGCAGCTGCATAATTTATATAGTGGGAGCTAAAAGGATTTAGTTAGTGTATCATAGAGAGCATTAAAGGGATAGTTCACCCTAAAATGAAAATTCTGTCATTAATTACTCACCCTCATGTCGTTCCAAATGCGTAAGACCTTCGTTCATCATCAGAGCACAAATTAAGATATTTTTTGATAATATCCAAGAGCTTGCATGACCCTGTATAGACACTCCGTTCAAGGCCCAGAAATGTAGTAAGGACATCGTTAAAATATTGCATGTGGCATCAGTGGTTTAACTGTAATTTTACAAACCTACTAGAATACTAACAAGACAGAGGGAAGTTAGCAAGGAAAGGGCATAAAAAATGAAGACACTTGAAAAACTTTTGCAGACGTATTTTTTTTTTTTTCCCATAATAAATCGATTCAACAAGTGTGTTTGACTGGTCATGTGATCTCAACATGGCAACCACTATGCATTTGTAAACATATTTGTCAAAAGTACAAGTCAGTTCTTTCAGTGTAAAACAGTTTTAAGTGGAGAGAATGAATTGGTGCACCTGTAAGTTGTATAAAAAGACAGACGGCACAAGCTTGTCGTACTACTTCATGTTGTAATGGCACCTTTGATATTTGTCTTTGCCATTGTTTTGCAGATATATTTTTCCAGGTTGTGATCCACGCATATAAATTTAACCTAAAAAGACCATTTTAGTAGGATGTTTAGCTGAATGTGCAATATATCACATATACCACTGATCACTTTATAAAGCATGTCTTGTTGAAAATGGCACATGACGTTGGCGTATAGGCTGGAAAACTCTAATCCGTTGCATAGTTTTTGAAGAATTTCCTTTTAAAAATAACTGCTTAAATCATTTGAGTTCACAATGGTGGTGTGACGAATTTTCTTGCTGCTCTTTTTTTGATAACTTGCCATTTTGAAAAGACTGCTGTTAGGCGTTTCTTTCATTTATAATTTCTTTTTTCTTTTTCACATGGAGGAGGATGACACATTCACTTCTCACAGTGGGAAAAACCCTCTTATTCACGTCTTATGGGAAAAAGACGATAAAGTGAAAACATACATTCATACAGGCCTGTTGACCACAAGTTGGCCTGGAACTGTTAACCCTACTATATACAGCTGAAGTCAAAAGTTTACAGGCACCTTGCAGAATCTTCAAAATGTTAATTATTTTACCAAAATAAGAGGGATCATACAAAATGCATGTTGTTTTTTTATTTAGTACCAACCTGAATAAGATATTTCACATAAAAGATACTTACATATAGTCCACAAGAGAAAATAATAGTTGAATTTATAAAAATGACAATGTTCAAAAGTTTACATCCCCTTAATTCGTAATACTGTGTGGTTACCTGAATGATTCACAGCTGTGTTTTTTGTTTAGTGATAGTTGTTCATGAGTCCCTTGTTTGTCCTGAACAGTTAAACTGCCTGCTGTTCTTCAGAAAAATCCTTCAGGTCACACATATGCTTTGGTTTTTCAGCATTTTTGTGTATTTGAACCCTTTCCAACAATGACTGTATGATTTTGAGATCCAACTTTTCACACTGAGGACAACTGAGGGACGCATATGCAACTATTACAGAAGGTTCAACATTCACTAATGCTTCAGAAGGAACAACATTGCAGTAAGAGCCGGGGGGTGAAAACTTTTTGAATTTGAAGATCAGGGTAAATTTAGCTCATTTTGGCTTCTGGGGAACATGTACTGTAAGTATCTTCTGTAGCTTCCGAAGGGCAGCACTAAATGAAAAAAATTATAAATAATATTTAGGCAAAATAAGAAAAATGTACACATCTTCATTCTGTTCAAAAGTTTTCACCCCTGGCTCTTAATGCATTGTGTTTACTTTCGATACATCAGTGAAAGAAAATGACCAATTGTTTCGCTAAAAAAGACCCTTATTCCACGGCTGGGATCTTGTAGAGCCCTTTGAAGCTGCATTGAAACTGCAATTTATACCTTCAACCTATGGATCCCAATTGAAGTCCACTATATGGAGAAAAATCTTAAAATGTTTTCCTCAGAAACCTTAATTTCTTTTTTGACTTAAGAAAGATGTGAGCATCTTGGATGACATGGGGGTGAGTAAATTATCAGTAATTTATTATTTTGTAAGTCAACTAATCCTTTATCTAAGAAGTAACAACAAACTGTGGAAATAATCCAAATTGAAGTTTGCAAACTATGGCCAAAACAAATCAAAACTATTTATATTTTAGCCTCACCAAAGCGCTGCAAAAATATTAATGAGGTATCTAACCTGAATGACTTTAAACCATATTAATGGACTTCCCCTTTGAAAATAATTTACAATAACTTATTTTTAGTCTGTTTATATTGTCATTTAAGTATTTCAGTGTAACCTTTCAATCTTTTGATTTGTATCATCATGAGAAGCATAAATTCAGTCAAGTATACTTAAACTATCAGGATTTTGAAAACTTAAGGTAATGCAGCTCTCCTTTAGCTCTGAGATAAATGCATAAGAACGTGCTTCTACAGCCCTAGTGGCATTTAACATAGGCTATACTGCCTGACAAGTCTTTATTTGTACTGGCACCTGGTGATGGAGACTTGTGCTTGTTTGATGATCTGCTCAGCAGGACTGCTTTACTTCTAACAGCAATGGATATCATATGTAAAACAGATTATCCAATAAAGCTTACTTTTCTTTTCCCACAATTAACAACTGAAATTGAGTAGTATGGGAGGATTTATGTATACTCGGATCGTTTCATATTTCTTAATACTGGATATTTCCGAAATTTGGCTTGCGATTTTATCGTGCATACAGCGCACATCTATTAGTCTACTTTCACTGACATCAGCAGAGAAGGAATGCTAGGGCCCATCTGAAATACAGAAAGGTCAGTCTTTAGCCATGATAAAATACCAATATGGTGTCCTATTCAAGCCTATTTGAAAAGAAGTCAAGTATGTCTACTGTACAACTGCTTATGTAGCATATTGTGAATCCGTCCAAATCAACAATTAGTTTCCCATCTCGCCAAATCAAACTTTTACCTTGCTTGGTCAGCATACTAGACCTAACATTTTTTGTCCAGTGTTGTTATTGCAAGGCTACGCCATTATTGAGAGTCTAGTCACGTGATTTTTTAGAAGTGTGTGTCAATGAATTGACCCTTGTCATCAAGAGGCAGACAGGGAAACACTCACGTTACCCGTCCATATGTTGAGGAAAACTGTGGGTGGTAGTGACGTAAAACGCTGAAAGAACGTCTATTAACCTCCCAAAACAACATTCCATTCATTCAAAACCACTTTCATCAGTTTGACATGAGCGACTAACAGCTGTGGGGTAAATGATGGAGATTATTCAGTAAACATTATCATTATGAATGCATACAGTACATACATACACTTTTTGATGTTATTTGTGTTCAGCATGGGCATCTTCTTGTGGCTGTGGTAAAATCATTGATTTAAAAAAAAGTTGTTTTTTCCAAGACGTACCTATGAGGCTTGTTCTCACCCCACAGGGAGCCCCTCCAGCTACACATGATGAGAAAACCAGTTGTGTCTCCAAAAGGTTAGCTAAATCTGTATTAACATAACAACAGTATAGATTTTAACAGTCTTAATGTGTGTCAGGTAAATTCTTAAATGGACAGAAAAATAAAAATACCTCAGAAAATGAATTTCATAAAACGAACGTTTTTAAATATAGCTTTTATTTCAGTTTTACAGTTTGTATTGTCCATGTAAATCAAATGCACACAAGTTTGTATGATTTTTGTAATGTTTTTCAAGCAAATTTATTTGATCAGAGAAATTTTGAGCAGCCATTACTTCAATCTTCAGTGTCACATGATCCTTCAGGGATCATTTTAATATGCTGATTTGGTGCTCAAGAAACATTTTCTATTATAAATGTTGAAAACAGTTGTGCTGCTTAATATTTTTGTGGAAACTGTGATAGATTTTTTTTCCAGGATTCTTTGATGAATAGAAATGTCAGGAGAACAGCATTTATTTCAAAAAGCACAAAAGCTCGTGTAGCACAGGCTCTGGGATGCACATCCACAATGCTACGAATTAGTGATGGGTCGTTCTTGAACGATTCGTTCATTTTAAATGAATCTTTAATGTGACTCAGGAAGAACGAGTCGTCTCGGGGAGTGATTCATTCAGTCGCGCCTGCACAACATCCTATTAGGTTCTGTACTGGAAGTAGTTCACCTGTTTCGAGTCTTCGGGTTTTTCGAGTTGTTCGTTCATCTTATGGGGCTGTCACGTGATGAACGAACGACTCAAACCTGAAAACTTGTCAATTATGAGGTGAGCTAATCATAGACTAAAGACTAAAAGTAAACAATGAATTAACCTTTTCTGTGTCTTATAGAGTTATAGTTTTGTCTTGTTTGTAGTGTGATCAACATTTGTGTAAGCAGCAGATCTGTTAGGGAAGTAACATGTAACATTTTAATTATATTTTGCTAAAATGAACAAAATGACTTGAAAAAAGATTTGTTCATTTTGCTAAACGAGACTCAAAGGTCCGAGTCCGTAAAATGATCCGAACTTCCCATCACTACTACGAATCACGTCCAAGTTCATCGTCTGTGTACACTGGCTCAGAAAGGAAGAGTATGATGAAAAACTCCATCTTATTTTCTCCTACAACTTCAGAATCGTCCGACATCGTTGTACCTTTTTGTTTGTAAACAGTGTTTGACTTACTTGCACTTTCTTAGTCTTTGCGCGTTCGCTTTGTAAACACTGGGTCTGTAGTTCCGCGTGACCTTTCGGCGTGATTCAATAATACATAGTGTCGTGAACGCGCATCCGAGAGCCTGTGCTACACAAGCTTTTGTGCTTAAAAAGTATACAAGTTTTTATTTTCCGAAAAAAATGACGATAGTTTCACCGGATAAGACCCTTCTTCCTCGGCTGGGATCATTTAGAGCTTTTTGAAGCTGCATTTAAACTACATTTTGGAAGTTCAAAATCGGGGCACCAATGAAGTCCATTATATGGAGAAAAATCTTGAAATGCTTTCCTCAAAAACCACAATTGTTTGACAAGGGGGTGAGTAGATTATTTGTGAATTGTTGTTCTGGAAGTGGAGTTCTCTTTTAAAGGGATAGTTCACCCAAAAGTGAAATTACCCTATGATTTACTCACTTTCAAGCCATCCTAGGTGTATATTGATTTTCTTCTTTCAGACGAATACAATCAGAGATTGTACAAGAAGATGAAGATCAATGTAAACTGTCTTTTAATAGTTCTCAACAGACAGGCAGGATGCACACGCAGGGACGAAGTAGACCGGACGAAGGAACACAGGACAGACTGAACTAAATACACACGCAAATGAAGATAATTAACAAGACACACCTGAACCAAATGATATAATCAGACATAGACGGTAAACTAGGTCAAACTGAGCACATGGGGAATGAAAACACAAGACACAAGTTTATGGGTGTGACTCCTACAGTGCGTCAGCCGCTGGAACGCCACTCTCTCATGAATGTGTGTACGACAGATAGCAGAAGCCAGAGATTACCATTTATAAAGTTTTAAATATGGATATTTTTCTTTAAAAAACATCAATTCGCTTGAGGAAGCCTTTATTAACCCCTCTGAGTCATGTGGAGTACTTTTTGTGATGGATGGATGCACTTCATTCGACTTTGAAATCTCAACAGCCATTCATTGCCATTATAAAGCTTGGAAGTGCCAGGACATTTCTTATAAAACTCCAATTGTCTGAAAGAAGAAAGTCATGTACACTTAGGATGGCTTGAGGGTAATTTTCATTTTCAAGAAATGACTTATAATATATGAGTTATATTTCGTTTAGATATATATAGATATAATATAAAGCATCTTCTATCTTTGTAGCTAATCAGCTAATCATTAAGAACTTATAGCTGGTAAGATCATTTCATAAAGGAAACATTTACCAAAAAAACCCAATGGTACTGACTGACATCAATCCCAAAATGCAACAGATCTGTTATTTTTGGGAAGCGGGTGGCACAGTGACGCAAGCGGCCACAAAGATGTAGGCTCTAAAATGGCTGAAGCATAAAATTTTGGTTTCATTCAAGCAGTTACACAAATACACATCCTCTCAGTGCATGTAGCATGGAGCAGTTCACAATACAGCTCTCTGAGTTTCCAAAACTCAGTTAAAACGTTCAATTGTAATAAATTAGGTCACACTCCCACTGTTAATGTTTAGGGAGGTTTTCTCACAAATGCAAGTAGGTCCTCATGATAAATGGACTGATGTTGTTTGATTTACGAGCTATCCTAAGTAAAAGCCAGACTAAATTGTCATCCAGGGCTTATTTTTCAATGTTATCCTGTCCTTCCAGCCTACAAACGTCTCTGTTGTCTGGATATCTTCAGTGCATCAAAAGCTTAACACAATTAAACAATAATTGCAATCTGAATGTTATGTGGAACATAACATATCTTGTATACTGTGCACATATAAGATTTTCTCAGAAAAGGGTGTAGCTTTCTGATTGTGTCCTCTTTTGATGATATTTTAACCTAATTTATAAGCATAATTTCTTTTGTTTGGATGGAACGGTACAATCCTTATCATGCCCTACAGATATCCATTAATCTTTCTGACCCAAGATTTAACTATTTTGTAGAGAATAATAACTTTCTAAAGTCTTGTGGGCAGTAGCATGTTTTGAACAGTTCCTTTGGGGAAGAGTTTATTTTATTATCCATTATCAAGCCATTTTGCTTTTTTCCAAGATTATGTTCTGCTGGTTATGATTAATAACCACCAAAGGAAAGTCTGGACACTGTATCTTTGTCATCTGAAAACAAAGGTGATTAACAAGTCTCAGTAGACCAATTTCTTGTCAGATATTTACTAGGCCAAATGCAAATGTAATGAACAGAAGATGATAGTTTTGCTCTTGTCTTTGGACAATATTTCTTTTCAGGCCTTCTCAGTTAGTTGTGATAAACATTATGAACAAATAATACTGCTAGCATTGCATGATGAGATCTTAGGCTGAATTTCCCACTTCAGAAGTTGTTGTTTCAGAAAATGTGAAAGTGGAGAGAATGAAGAGGCTATTCACAGACTCGAAACTCATTTTTGGCTTTGGCTGTGAGGTCTTGAGCCAGACGCATGGCAATGTGGCTGTGGTCCGTCTTGTTTAGTGGGGTTGGGAAGTGTAAACACTAAAACCTTAAAGCTGTAAATAAACAAGAGGGTATTGAGTTCATGTATTTTCCCACTGTGAATTAAATTAACAGTAATATTTTCCATCCAAAAGTCACAAGACCTTGGCATGAGAGTGGCAATTTAAATGGAAGAGACATTTTCTAATCTGTTTTTTTTTTTTTTTTTTTTCCACTATGGGGAAAAAAAGAGTTGATAGATTTGTTAATTCAAGACCTAATGTTCTTTGAGAACTGATTTTATGGAAGATATGGTATCCAGAGTCCAGTAACTAGATGACCTTTAAAAGTGCACCACCTGCACTTTCTGTAGCTTATTGTTTGAAACACTGAATTTTCAATCAGCAGTTGAGCTTGGCAGGCAGTGTTATGCACTTTCTAGGTAAACTGAGATATATACAAAACAGTGAACAGTTTGAATTTTACAGGTAATGAGCCATATTTTACAACATTTGACAACATATACAATTGGACTGAGGAACTTGATACTGCTCTGTTGCGCTCCATTACACACAACTCTGATTTTAAAAAGTTTAATTTTTTGGATGTGCTTGTAAATGTCAAAAAGGTTGAGATGGCCATCAAATCAAACGAGATGGGCTTTACTGGTGGATGTAAGTATGAACTGGAACAGTTGAACGTACATATGGTATGTTGGTTTTGTAAGTGTCACCACAGTTCTGACCTGAAATGTCCATTGAGTGGCGCTATAACTCTAATGCTCCTTGACGTTTTAAAATAACGTACCATCTGCGCTACACCTAAACCTACTTGATAGTAAGAACAAAAGCAAATGCGATGTTTTAGCATGTTTTTCGATCTCTCATCTTTCAGCTCTTTCATCATGAGTCATGTTTTTCACGGGATTCATACCCAAGGATTCTGCATCCTAAATCCAATTCCGTTCCGTGCTTGTTAGATCCAGAAATCAAAACATATGGAGCTGTAATCATAACTCTGTACAAAAACGAGTGCTCGCTGTTTTACTGCCCCTAGTGTCCATTTCTGGTGGAAACTGCAGTATATTATTGGTACGCATTTTGCGTCTCAGAAAAAGTTCTCACAGGTCCGTTTTCGTCATGAGATCAAGGTAGCAATATACATTACTGTAATCAGTGTTAGGGGTAACGCATTATAAGTAATGGGAGTTACATAATTGGATCACTTTTTTCAAGTAACTAGTAAAGTAACGCATTACTTTTTAATTTACAAGAGTTACTTTTCCAAATAAATAATGCCAGTTACTGTTTTCCCATTTATTGACTGACAACTCTCCTTATGTTGAGAGAAATCGGGAGTAAGATGAGAGGCATTGTGTGCGCTTTGTAGCATGATGAGTAAATGAGAACATGCATTGACTCATCTTACTTGCACAAAAACAGATTCAGTATTTTCTCAAAATCCACAATAGCAGCACAAGTGAAAGGCTTGATCTGTGCCCTCTACTGTAAAGATGTGAATTTACATTTCCTGCAGCCTGAGGCATAAAGGCTGGGGCTGTTGCAATAATCACTATATTGTAATACTTGCAAAGTTTGCAATGAGGCAATGCATTTTACACTTAGACCATGTCCACACTAATACGTTTTTGTTTTAAAATGCATCTTTTTCTTTCCGTTTTGGCCTTCCGTCCACACTGAGATTTAACTGACAACTGAGCTTTATGTCTGTTATGTGCTATTCACTTTCATACTGCTGCTGTAAAGATATTTACCTTGTGCACTCTTCATATTACAGTTTTAAAAAGATGACAGAAAATGTACTCACAGTTGCTGTAAACATGAGGGCAGCTGCTTTTTTGATCAAACATAAGTGAGCAAGACATGGACGCGTCAGTGAATGATGAGATATTTCCGTAAATAAAATGATCCTGCCAGAAGAATTGCATGAAAACTTATTATGTCTGTTCCGTCTGTATTTGTCACGTAACGTGTGAGGAATGAATGCTGCATGAAGATGAAGGTCAAAGATAAAGTCTTTAATAAAAATCCACAGGTAAATCCACAACAGGAGGGCAAAACACACACGTACACTCTGATGAGACCAGACGACAAACTGAGCACTGAACACAACTAATAAAGGGAGTTAACGAGAGACAGACAGATGATACTGATTAACTAATAATGACACAACGAGGACAGGAACAGGAACAGGAACAACCTTATATGGGCACATGAGGGAGAAAAAAATACAAACAGTCCAGGGGTGTGACAGTTCACCCCCCTCCTGGAAGGCGCGACCTCACGCCGTAGAGAAAAATGGGATGGATGGAGGGTACTAGGAGGTGGATAACAGAGTGGATGTGGGATGGCAACAGGAAGTCAATGCAGGAGGAGGCTCTGGCGGATGATGAACTCCTGGGAGGAGGACAACAAACAGAGTCCAAGGTGGAGTCGACGGAGGGAGGAGCCATGGAGGAGACAGAAGGGTCGGGGACGGAACAGACGGAGGGAGGAGCCAGGGTGGAGACAGAAGGGACCTGGAGCAGGAGGAGCCAGGCAAGACCCAGGTCGCAGCCATGATGGAGCCAGCGGAGCAAGTGGAGGTGGAGCCTGAGGCGGAGAGCCGATGACCCAGGGTGACGCAGAGAATCCGGAGAGCCAGGGTGGAGCTCAAGGCTCAGGCACCCGAGGCGGGGATCTGGAGGTCTGCAGCGGAGCCGGAGTGACAAAGGACTGAAGTGGAGCTGGAGGGAAGGAGGAGCCCAACAGAGCCGGTGGGACGGAGCGACAAGGCGCAGCTGAAGGAGTGAAGTCCTGAGGTGATGGCGGGTCGACGACTGAAAAAGGCAGAGCAGGAGGGACGAGGCAGCCCGGTGAAACTGGTGGGTGACGTGGAGACGAGGGAGCTGGGAGCTGGGGCGGAGCCGCTGGGTCAAAGTCCCGAGGCGGAGTCTGGGACTCGGAGGCTGGAAGCAGAGACGAGGGATCCTCCAGCCATGACGTCGATGGATACTGGCAGAACCGTGGCGAGCCCACCACACAGATGGTTGGCTGAGAGTGAGCAGAGGGGCTGCCAGTAGACAGCGGTGACAGAGCTGAGGCAGCAGGGATCAATGGATGAGACAGGAGAGGGATGATGGGTGGGAAATCCAGGCTGGTAAACAATTCAAGGCATACAGAGTATTTAGGATAGACGAATGGTTTGAGTGATGGTGGTAGAAGAGGGGGCACATCCTCATATATGTCCTCAAGTCCCCAGAGTCCTGCACCTGCTCACCCTCAGCGGAGGTGCAATGGGTGGGGCTTTCCTCATGCTCCACTGTAATTCCCTCTGCCGTGTATGATGTAGCCGGCTCTCACATCCTGGTCGGACATGACGGGCTCTGGCTCCGGGGTGATCCTTAGCTCTGTAGCTTCACTTGGCAATGGCTCGTCACTTGCGCTGGGCTTTGGCTCTCTATCTGCGGTGGGCTCGGGCTCATGCTTCGCAAATCAGGGTGATGGTTGGCTGGGCTCTGGGTCAGGAGAGGGGCTGGTGTCATCGTCCGCATAGTCCACAGTCAGTGGTGATTTGCAGGACACCAGCACCCACTTGATGAAGGTGGCGAGGCTCTCTCGAGGACCCTCCCTGGACAGCTGTGCTCGTGTGGTGGTGTTTAGTCCTGCTTGGTAGAACGAGCAGAGGCAGCTGTCCGGGTAATGTGTTAGGTTGGCGAGGAACACAAAGTCGTTAGTGTGGTCCTCATAAGAGCGATCCCACTGCTCCAGCAGGAGGACGAGGACGGTAGGGTTATCCATAAAACAAAAAACAAAAACTGACAGAAACGAACAAACAAAACGTGGGGAAACACACCACTTTACTTGTATTTGGTCTGGTCTTCTGTCACGTAACGTGTGAGGAACAAACGCAGCATGAAGATGAAGGTCAAAGACAAAGTCTTTAAAATAAATCCACAGGTAAATCCACAACAGGAGGTCAGAACACAAACGTACACTCTGATGAGACCAGACGACAAACTGAGCACTGAACACAACTAATAGAGGGTATGCATGTGATGTCACCGTCAGCTGGAGTGGCTGCGGCTCCGCCTACTGAGTGGCAAAAAGACTGAGTGGCAGCATTGTTTCAATGTGAATGCTGCGACAGAAGACACAAAACACCTCTTAAACCAGAACAAGCTTTGCGATTGACTGTACAAAGAAATTTGACAAGAAACCTTAGGTATATTTTTACAGACTGCTGAAAGCTACTGAAAAGAAAAGCAAATTAATTGCTGCAATTCGAAGAAAGAAATGGTCTCCAGGCAGTGAAACACGAATTTGCAGTTATCATTTCATGTAAGTATGTTGAATTGTGCAGTAAAATCATATCCTATATACTGTGCTATAGTATATCGTATTGACAACTCATCAACTAAATATTTACCATCTTAAATTCTGCATAGCTGGATGATTTTAAATAAACACGTACAAAAACTATACATGTTTTTCAGCTGGACGATATGACGATATATATAACACTGATACAAGTGATCACCGGGGTTTAGACCAACCTATTTTGTATTTACAAAATGAGTTCACAGGCAAATTTGCTTTATTTATTTTCCCCGGCATCAAAATCAAACACATATAAGTGTTAGAAAACATGATTCCTGGCTGCATCAATATCCATTGACCACTGGGTATTTAAGTTGTTAGAAGCATTATATCAAGTTCAGCAATCTTTAGTTTAAACTGATTATCATTTGTTTTACTCGTGTTTTTGCATCTTCCCTATTAAATCCATTCACACTGAAGGCTCTTTTGCCACTCAGTCCGGCTGAGGGGGTGTGTCCCAGTGGGAAAGTGACATCAATGCATACACTCTATTAAGGGAGTTAAGGAGAAACAGACAGGTGATACTTATTAACTGATAATGACACAACGAGGACAGGAACAGGAACAACCATATATGGGCACATGAGGGAGAAACCAATACAAACAGTCCAGGGGTGTGACAGTATTATCTCAGTGAGCTTTTTTTTTTAGGTTTTATGCATGCGCAGTAAGGCAAATTTCACGTTTTTCTACCATTCAGTGTGGATGAGAAACTTTGGGAAAACACTTGAAAACACTAGTGTGGACGGAAAGCGTTTTAAAACAAAAACCCTTCAAACTTATCCGGATTAATGCTTTGTAAACATCCGATTTGGTAGTTAAACATGTACGTTAATGAATTCCAATCATTCGTAAATAATTGTGCACGCTCATTCACAATTAGCATAATCCCTGCCTATGAATTACAGCTACATCAGCTTCAGTGTTACCCAGGTGATGCACTGATCATCTTTTGAGCTTTGTAAAGTGGCGCTCAAAGTTAAACTTCAAAAGAAAACCCACCACTTTATGTCGACTTTGCACTGAGCCATCCTCTGAACTCAGAGAAGTCAGCTGATGTTGCCAAGTGTAAATGTGCCGTGTCCTGATTGATTGATGATCACGGATCGCGTGTTAATGCCAAGTATAAACGCAGTCTAATTTAGACAGCTTGTTTCAATCATGAGTGAATCAGCGTTTTAAAATGTATTAGTTGATTCACTCGTAAACTCACTGGCGTAACTATGTAACTGCACTGACTGTAATACTGGTGCAAGCCCCATCCAGATGAGAAAAAGTAACGCATTATAAGTAATGTAATGCATTACTTTCCACAAAAAGTACCTGAGTAATGTAACTAGTTACTTTTTTAGGTAACACAATATTGTAATGCATTAATTTTAAAAGTAACTTTCCTCAACACTGAATGTAATTGTGCATAATTTAATATAATTACTTTTCAATATTTCTAATGTGTTTCTGTGATTCAATTTGGAAAAATGTAAATATTCTATAATTTTTTACTGTTGTCACACTACAAAGACTTTTAGTTTATTTTCTTCCCTCACGTGTGTTCCGTGACCTAGTTTTCCCTCGTGTCTGATTTTGTCATTATGTTCAGGTGTGTCTTGTTAATTATCTTCATTTGCCTGTGTATTTAGTTGCTGTCTGTTCAGTTTGTTTTCGTCTGGTATCAAACGTCCATATGTGTTTCTCTTTCCTGCCTACCTGTGGATTTACCTTTATGTGGATTAATTAAAGACTCTTTGCCTTCATCATCTTTTTCGTTTTTATCAGACACTGTTGCGTGACAGAATACTGGACCAAAACCTTCCTCCTCCTCATGCTGGAGCAGGGGGGAGCAGTCTCTCGAGGACCATACCAGACTGTTCCTGGAAGTGGCTCATCACACCAGCCTTCCGGACGACACGCTCTGCTTGTTCTACAACGCGAGCCTTAACACCGCATTGCAATACGCAGTTGTCCGAAGATGATCCTCTGGAGAGTTTCGCCACCTTTTTGGAGTGGGTACTGGCGAGAAACAGATCTCCGTTCACTGTTGGATTTGAGGAAAATCTCACCAGTCCCACTCCAGACCCAGAGCCCAGCTCACCATCCCCTTGCAGTGCGGCGCATTAGCCTGAGCCCACCGCTGACGGACAGCAAAAGCCCACCACAACCGAAGAGTCATTGCTGAAAAGAGTGTTGGAGCCGAGAGTCGCCCCGGAGCCAGAGCCTGACCAGGTGCGAGAGCTGGTAACTGAGCACACACCGGTGGATGAAGCGAGGGAGTGTGGGGGCTTGGAGGAAACCCCCGTCCACTGCACCACCGCTGAAGGTAAGCTTCCACTGGACTCTGAGGACTTAACAGACTGTGATTTGGATTTATATGCGGACATGCCCACTCCTCTCCCACCATCTTCAGACCTGTCTGCCTGCCCTGAACTCTCTGTCTGTCCTGTTTCAGCCAAGGAGGTAATTTCCCCTATCTGCTGTGCTCCCTGTAATGGGTGTTGCTATCTATCCCAGAAGCCCTGATGTTCACAAATTCCCACCCACCCTACCTCTTCTGCATCCTCCTGTCATCCCTGCTTCAGCCCCACCACCGCTGCTTCCTGTCAGCCCCTCAGCCACCCTCAGCCTTCTATTTGTGTGGTGGGATTGCCGCGGGTCTGCCAGTCTCCATCGGCATCATGGTTGGAGGATCCCTTGTCTTTGCATCCGGCCTCTGAGTCCCGGACTCCGTCTCGAGACTTCACTTCTCGGGCTGCACCTCGTCCCTCCATCCCTCTGGCTCTGTCAGGCTCCTCATTCCCTCTGGCTCCACCTTGGTCCTCAGTCGCTCCAGCTCCACCGCGACCTTCTGGATCCCCACCTCTGCCTCGGTCGGCGGAGCCATCTGGCTCACCCTGGCTCATCAGCTCTCCGTCTCTTCTTGTCGGATCTCACCACCTGCTCCGCCGCCAAGTCAGGTCAAGTCATATATTAGTGCTAAAAAATCAGATTGCCACAGTTGTTCTAAGATGACAGCAATATATTTGTCAAAGTATCCTTTCAACATTTAAGAAGATTTCTCATGATCATCCCCACTGATCATCTTTTGAGCTTTGTAAAGTGGCACTCAAAGTTAAACTTCAAAAGAAAACCCACCACTTCATGTCGACTTTGCACCGGGCCATCCTCTGAACTCAGAGAAGTCAGTTGATGTTGCCAAGTGTAAATGTGCCGTGTCCTGATTGATTGATGATCACAGTGATCGCATGTTAATGCCAAGTATAAATGCAGCCTAATTTAGACAGCTTGTTTCAATCATGAATGAATCAGCATTTTAAAATGTATTAGTTTTAAAATGTATTAGTTGACTCACTGTCAGGCTCCTCCTTCCCTCTGGCTTCACCTTGGTCCTCAGTCGCTCCAGCTCCACCGCGGCCTTCCGGATCCCCACCTCTGCCTCGGTCACCAGAGCCATCTGCTCCGCCTTGGCCCTCTGGATCCTCAGCGTCACCCTGGCTCGTCAGCTCTCCGTCTCTGCTCGGCTCTTACCACCTGCTCCGCTGCCATCGGCCAGCCCCCTGGAGTCGTCAGCCATTCTGCCACCATGGCTCCTCCCTCTGTCGACTCCACCGTGGGCCTCTATCCTGGATGGGGACTGGGTCCTGCCTGGCTCCTCCTTCCATCTTCACTGCCCTGGTCATTGAAGCTATCATTCAGATTTCCAGGTTTCTCACTCGTAAATATGATTTAGCTTGGTCATTCATCAACTCAAAACTGTAAATACTAAATTTCTAACACACCTTGATGGCTGCGTTGGAAAATATGGAGCGAGTACCTAAGTTTTGAACTGGAGAAATTTAAAGTGTCACTTTTTCACTTTTCACTCACTAATAGCAAGAGTGTTCTTAGTCTTTTCTATTTCATAACGTATCATTGAATTTTCAGAAACTGCCATACCTATTTATAAAGAATAAGCAATTATAGTTTTTGATTATATAAAGAAGTACAGTTTGTAATTTGCCATTGCTAGCAGCAAATGCCTGAACTCCGTTTTTGGCAGAAGAATCCCGCTGTTAACACATCTCACACCATCCGAGGCACATTCCATGCTCCATATCTCTCTGGATTGGCTGATGATGTGTATTATGGTGCAGAATGTACTGTTTCTATATTATATGGTGACAGTTTATATGAGGCTTCAGAGCACATACCCACAATGTGCCTGCAAGAATGCATGACCACAGTATCTCACTGAGTCTACAATTCATCTTGTCTGAATCCTTCGTGTCTTGTCATTTTATTTGCGCAGGAATCCCTCGGTTCCATACCACTTCATGCCAGATGGGAGAGTGGAGACAGTATTTGCTCTGAAATATGGTTTTCAAGAGATTTCAGCTGGAAGAAAGGTAGGAGAAATGGCGAGGGCACTTAAGAGTGCAACATAAATTAGGAAAAACATTCAACTTTTACCATACTAACATAAATTAAGGGAGGACTGAAGCGTATCCAAGATGTTCTGGTAAGAGGTCACAACTGTGGACATTCATTCTTGAGAAACAAATGTGAATCATGTGGCTTATCTAACGTCTGAGCTAAAGACAATAAACAGCTGCATTCAGAGCCAGTAGTATAACGTAAAACTGTGTTTTCATGACCACGGTGACTGTTCACACCGACTCAGACGTTTATCCTCATTACGCAAACACTCCAGCTTGACAGGGTGAGAGCTATCAACGGCTATGCCAGACCTCCACTCACCTGCATTATCTAATGAACTCTAGGACGCTCCATATTGTACAGCCAAGCCAAACATCTATTAAACACCTTTGTTAAATTTCCATTTTCTGCAGTGACCCGTAAAGCTGATAAGTTTGGCGTGAACTTTCTCTCGGACTACATCCTGTCAGTGTGATTTAAATACACAGCTGAGATGTCTGCAGGGCTTTATCATAGTGACGTTTACAAAGTTTCTTCTGCTTTTCGTAGTTTATGTCTTTTAAATGTCCTAAAGCAATAGTTCACCCAAAAATGAAAATTCTGTCATTAATTACACACCCTCATGTCATTCCAAGCTCATCAGACCTTCGTTCATCTTCAGAACACAAAGTTATTTTTTATGAAATCTAAGTTCCTTCTGAATGACATGAGGGTGAGTAATTAATGACAAAATTTTCATTTTTGGGTGGGGTTGGGTATTGTTTGAATTTTATCAATTCCGATTCAGATTCTGCTTATCGATTCCAATTCTTATTGATTCCTAGTTTTGATTCCATTAAGATAAAAAAAAAAAAATCTGACCAGCTTAAGCTGGTTGGCTGGTTTTAGCTGGTCATCCAGGCTAGTGTTAGCTGGTCATAGCTAGTCAGCAGGCTGGTTTTAGAGGGGTTTTAGAGGGGTTTTGGCCACTTCCTTAGCTGGTCATGCTGGGAGACCAGCTGGAACAACCAGCTAAAACCAGCTGACCAGCCTAGCCACCCTGGGAGACCAGCTAAAACCAGCTACTTCCAACTTAAACCAGCCTAGGCTGGTTTGAGCTGTTTTTTTCAGCAAGGTATGGTTTTAACAAAAACCACAGCAAAAACAACCAGACTAATACATTTCAAACATCAAATTGTTACAGACAAGTAAACAGACAGCAATAAAATAGGAACAAACAAATCAATTAGCAATAGTATTATATAAATACAACTGAACAAATTTCAGGTACAGAAATTGAAATCAAAAGTTTAAAAACACAGTTTTCTTTTCACAAACAAAATATAGATTAATCCTCATTAAAGTTACAAAAGATATTCATTCAAGATCAGTAAATGATTTTCTTTTTTTCTTTGATTTTGAAGGAAAAGTTCACTTCCAGAACAAAAATTTACAGATAATTTACTCAGCCCCTTGTCATCCAAGACGCTCATGTCTTTCCTTCTTCAGTCTTAAAGAAATGATGTTTTTTGAGGGAAACATTTCAGGATTTTTCTCCATATAGTGGACTTCTATGGTGCCCGTGAGTCTGAACTTCCAAAATGCAGTTTAACTGCAGCTTCAAAGAGCTCTAGACGATCCCAGCCGAGGAAGAAGGGTCTTATCTAGCAAAACGATCAGTTCATTTCTGTAAAAAATTACAATTTATATACTTTTTAACCTCAAATGCTTGGCTTCATGACAGTTGTATGTCGAAAAACCACCATTTCATTTTCTCCTCCAACTTCAAAATCATCCTACCTCTGTATCTTACCATTTTTCTTGTAAAGGGTGTTTGACCCTCCTCGTGTGTTCACTTTGTAAACGCTGAGTCGGTACTTCCGCAGCGATGTAGGACGATTTTGAAGTTGGAGTAGAAAATGAAATGGGAGTTTTTTGACATACCCTATGTGAGGGACTGAGAAGTCAAGAAAAAGGAAAAGGAAAAAGGAAAAAGTTGACATCAATTTTTAACAAAAAATACAGGTCTTTATTTAAATCACAAAAAAAATCAAGTCACACAAAAAAAACGTACACTCAAACTTGTTGCAACAAAACAGAGAGAGAGAAAAAAAAGAAAAAAAAAAAACAGCAGCAAAAAATAAGCTCAAACAGCAAGCTGACAGACTACAACTGACTAACTAAATGAACAAAGCAAACAACTTACAAAGGAAAAGATGGGCCACACATCGGGCCATCACACCCTAACTGTATTGACCCGGAATGCACAGAGTTCACGCAGAGCTAGACAAAATGAGCAATTGAGATTAAAAAGTATATAAATTGTACTTTTTTTTTTTTTTTTTCTTTTAGAAAATAACTGATTGTTTCAGTAGCTAAGACCCTTCTTCCTCGGCTGGGATCATTTAGAGCTCTTTGAAGCTGCATTTAAACTGCATTTTGGACGTTCAAACTCTTTGACACCATTGAAGTCCACTATATGTGGAAAAATCCTGAAATGTTTGCCTCAAAAAACAAAAAGAAAAACATTAAAATCTTGGAGGACAAGGGGGTGAGTAAATTATCTGTAAACATTTGTTCTGGAAGTGAACTTCTCCTTTAATGACAGGCAGCACAACTTTATTAGGCTGCTGTCTCTTTAAAACTGAATGGACACAGATCTAAAAATACTTGTTACACACGTGTTTTCTTTGGATTTGTGTTCACTCAAGATAAAAAACATCTGTGTTTATGATTATGTTTTTGGTAAATATAGGTCGGTAAATGTGAAAAAGAAGAAGCCCATTCCAGCTCGGAACAAACTTTTCTGCACGGAGCGGTTCAACAACGGACACAGGCCAGGAACATTAATGTACCATTAAAGGGGTCATCGGATGCCCATTTTCCACAAGTTGATATGATTCTTTAGGGTCTTAATGAAAAGTCTATAACATGCTTTGGTGAAAATTTCTCAATGATAGTGTAAATAACACCTTTTTTACCTTGCCAAAATCAGCTCTGCAAAAATCATCCTGTTCTGGTCGAGGTTGCTTTAAATGTTAATGAGCTCTGCTTGTCCCACCCCTCTCTTGTCTTTGTGAAGTGACGAGCCTGTTTACTTTAGCCGCATTTAGCCACTAAACTTGCTAACTAGCACGTTATTAGGAAAGGCAATCGCAAAGATTCATAAAAAAACCCCTTATACTCGCATGAACATAGACGGATATATGTAGATCGGGAGGGGCATTCCATTCATGTTTTTGACTGGATTCGTACCTCAGGATTCTCCCAAGCATTATCCCAAGTCCGCTTCCATGCCGGCTGAGCTACCGAACAAGCTAACGTCTGGTATGTCCAATTTCGACCCCCTGACAAATTATTACCCCCTCTCGTTGAAATCACTACATGATTGCGTAATCCTAACCATAAGTATTCTGGCAGGGGTCAGAATTCAGCACAACACCGGAAAGCGAAACATATGGAGCTGTAATCATAACTGTGTATGAAAATGATTACAAGTGCTTACTGTTTTACCACATCTAGTGTTCATTTCTGTTGGAAACTGCAGTGATATGTGCTTATTGGTATATATATCACGTCTTGCGAAAAAGTTCCCACAGGTAGGTTTTTGTTATGAGATCAGATAGATACATCCCATAAAATGTTTATTATATGTCATATACAGTTGAATAATATGATTTTTTGAGTTAAGTAATACCATGATTGCTTTGTTGGTGTATTATTATGTACTCTGTAGTAACTGAAGCAACTGAAGTAATCACAAACCAAAATATTCTCATAATCGTCTTAGGTAAGAAAGCGCTTGGCAAGAAAATACCGTAAATGTGAAGGTAAATGACACAGGCGCTTTTGACGTGTGAGGGACAGTGAAAGCTGCTGAAACAGTAGAGTTTATATTAAGTAGACTTGGAGCTGATGAGTGCGGCTTGTTGGAGTTTAGTTTAAGAATTAAACACTGGAAATTAAACAGTGGAAAATAGCTTGGTTTCACATTTGCCAAAGCAACGGTTTTGGCCCTTGCTGAGAAAACAGAGATCCTCAGTGAATACTTTATGTCAATAAACCTTACTGCCATCTCATTTAATAGATGTGTATTACAATGAATTATTGTTAACGCTCGTTCCCCAAAGGCATATACCAAACTGTTTAAAGCTAAAGTGGTCCCACCCCAAACTACTCACACCATTGGTTGAAGGCTCAACCAATGCCGCTGTGTTGATCAGGATCATTGAACACGTGTATATATATATATATATATATATATATATATATATATATATTTTTTTTTTTTTTTTTTTTGGCTAGTAGAAACTGTTGTGTGTTTTGCACTTAAATGGTACTTCAAACTTGATAAGGTAGGACAGTTCTTTATCGCAGTACTTCACGTTTATCCAGAGGCAGAGTGCCATCTGATTATATTTTTTAAAATAGAAATTTCCGCTTACCAGAGTTACAGTAAATTAATGTCGCAATTTTCAGCAATTTATTTGCACTTAATTATTTTAACGTTATGAATTTTTAATGACTCGCATGTGTTGACGTGTTAACTTTGACAGCCCTGGCTTAACGAGATTCTTGAAAACAAAGGCAATTACAGCCCGCATGAATAATTAATCATTTTAATTAAAATAATTCGATTTTTATTATTGTTGATGGAATGATGTGTTTCTGGATAAACACTCACTTGTTCTTTCTATTATTTCTTGAGTATAAATGATATTATTTCTTGATGGATCATTGACACTGTTTCTGGTTCAACATGTTCACAAGCTTTCCTCCTGGGCTATTTACCTGACTGTGTGTGTTTGATGTGAAGCAGGCCCCCTCATGGTCATTAGCAATATTAGTGGCTGATAGGGATCATAGTAATAGGCCAATGAAAGCCAATGGTCTCCTGCCAAATGCAGCAGTGAGCCAAGCGCACAAGCACGGGTTGGCCAAGAAACCATGGCTGCTGTTATCTTTGGCTGTGGCCCGATCAAACTGTATTTGTCTTTTCAGACCGAAGAGCTCCTCAAACAGGACCAAAACTGCAATTAACCAAAAAAGTCAGCTGGCCTTATTACTAGGTAGTGTTTACTAATTAAAATGTGTGTCTTGAAAGGCTCTGGCAGGCGGGTCACTTTTCTAGGAATGCATCCAGTGGACTGCATTCATTTAAACACACACTTTTTTTGTCTGAGCATGTTCACTTAAAGGGCTAGTTCACCCAAAAATGAAAATGTTGTCATTAATTACTCAAACTCATGTAGTTTCAAACCCATAAGACCTTCGTTCGTCTTCAGAACACAAATTAAGATATTTCCGATGAAATCAGAGAGCTTTCTCACCTTTCTCTTTGATGTGTGTTCAAGACCACAATGATCTTTGGGTGAACTAACCCTTTAAAGTCTGGAAATCATTGACTACGTTGAATGATTTCTATACATAAATGTGTTTGTTTGTTTGCTTGTTTTTAATAAAATTATTTTTTTTATATTTATAATGTTACAAAAAAGATTCTGTTTCAAATAAATGCTGTTCTTTTGAACTTTCTACTTTGTTTATAACACTGATAATAATAAAAATGATTATTAATAACTGAGCATCAGCATTAATAATAATTGAGAATCAATCAGCATATATACTGTTAAAAAATATTAATATGTATAAAATATTTACTTTATAAATGCATACTTAATATATATCTTATATACAATGTCATTCAAAAGTTTTGGATCATTTAAATGTTTTTTAAAGAAGTTTTTTTATGCTCATCAAGGCTGCATTTTATTTGATCAAAAATCCAGAAAAACAGTAATATTATGGAATATTATTTTAATGTAAAACTGTTTTCTATGTGTATTTTTCAAATGTAATTTATTCCTGTGATGCAAAGCTGAACGCTCAGCATCATTACTCCAGTGTTCAGTGATTCTTCAGAAATCATTCTAATATGCTGATTTATTATCAATGTTGGAAATTACATAATTAATTATATAATGAATAAAAAGTAAAAAAACAACAAAAAAAAAAAACCCAGCATTTTTGTAACAATATAAACTACCATTTTAAAGTTTGTGGTCAGTAAAATGTATTATTTCTTCTTTTTTTTTTTTTAAGAAATTAATACTTTTATTCACCAAGGATGTGTTAAATTGATAAAACTGATAAGTGATAACAAAGACATATATTGTCAGATAATATTTCTATTTTGAATAAATGCTGTTCTTTTAAACTTTTTATTCATCAAAGAATCCTGAAAAAAGAATCACAGGTTCCAAAGAATATTAAGCAGCACAACCGTTTCCAACAGTGATAATAAAAGTAATAAATCAGAAAATTAGAATGATTTCTGAAGGATCATGTGATACTGAAGACTGGAGTAATGACTGATGAAAATTCAACTTTGCATCACAAGAATAAATTATATTTTAAAATTTATTAAAATAGAAAACCACTATTTTAAACTGTAATAATATTTCACAATATTAAAAAACAAAAACAAAAAACTTAAAAATCTTACTGATCCCAAACTTTTGAATGGTAGTATATATATATCTTGTATTATCTTAAGATATGCTTAATACCATATATCTTTTATATTTATATTCATTTTATATATATATATATATATATATATATATATATATATATATATATGTGTTTTTTTTTTTTTTTTACTATTTTTAGATCATCAAAATGACTTTTGAAATGTTTCAAAATCAATTCCTGTTATAACTGTGTACAGCTAATAAAATCGGTGAGGGACCAGCAGGAATTATGCATAAACAAACATTCAGCCACCTGGTATAGTAATCCCGCCTCTCAAATAACACACATTTTGTACAAAAAAATAATAATAATTATAATAATAAAGCATTAATACAAGCTGCACCTTTCTCCTTGAAACCCTCCAGAATGCATTCAATTGTAAATTCACTGTAAACAAATAATTTTTGTATGACTTTACATATAGAGGAACAAGTCAATTTGAACCATTTCCTTAAAGGAGAAGTCCACTTCCAGAACAACAATTTACAAATAATTTACTCACCCCCTTGTTATCCAAGATATTCATGTCTTTCTGTCTTCAGTCGTAAATAAATTATGGTTTTTGAGGCATTTCAGGATTTTTCTCCATATAATGGACTTCATTGGTGCCCCGATTTTGAACTTCCAAAATGTAGTTTAAATGCAGCTTCAAAGGGCTTTAAACGATCCCAGCCGAGGAAGCAGGGTCTTATCTAGCGAAACGATCAGTCATTTTTTTCAAAAAATAAAAATTTGTATACATTTTAAGCACAAAAGCTCGTGTAGCACAGGCTCTGGGATGTGCGTCCACGATGCTACGAATTAGTGATGGGTCGTTCTTGAACAATTCATTAATTTTGAACGAATCTTTAATGTGACTCGGGAAGAACGAGTCGTCTCGGGGAGTGTAGACTAAAGACTAAAGGTAAACAATGAATTAATCTTTTCTGTTTCTTATAGCATTATAGTTTTGTCTTGTTTGTAGTGTGATCAACGTTTGTGTAAGCAGTAGATGTGTTAGGGAAGTAACACGTAACATTTTAATTATATTTTGCTAAAATGAACGAAAATGAACTCTCAAAAAAGATTCGTTCATTTTGCTGAACGAGACTCAAAGGTCCGAGTCGGTAAAATGATCCGAATCGTGAACGCATCCCAGCATCCCAGAGCCTGTGCTACATTGAGTTTTTGTGCTTAGAAAGTATACAAATTTTTATTTTCTGAAAAAATGACCGATTGTTTCGCTAGATAAGACCCTTCTTCCTCAGCTGGGATCGTTTAGAGCCCTTGGAAGCTGCATTTAAACTACATTTCGGAAGTTCAAAATCGGGGCACCAATGAAGTCTATTATATGGAGAAAAATCCTGAAATGCTTTCTTCAAAAACCATAATTTCTTCATGACTGAAGACAGAAAGACATGAACATCTTGGATGACAAGGGGGTGAATAAATTATTTGTGAATTGTTGTTCTGGAAGTGGAGTTCTCCTTTAACCCTATAATCGTTTAAAGGGTTTTCCGGTATCTAAAATGCTTGTTTAAAAAACAGCGGAAGGTTACCATGTTTACCACACCGCAGACACCTGAGTGGCTTGTTTTAACACTTGCCTGTGTTTGAGCTTGGCTGTCAGAATGCAAACACCACAGGGTCTGGCTGAATTCTACCTAGCACTGCAGCTCAACTCTTTGAGTCCCGTGTGAAATGCATGTTTTTAATGCTATGATTTACTGTGTTGTGACAGCAGTGTATACTTCCCTATCTTTTGAGGCTGGACACAAGACTCTGTTCATAAGTTGATCTGTATATGAGAATGGAGATCGTGGGAACATGTCTTATAAGCTCTGCTTTTATATTTTAAATGACCCTTGAGCCCCAGATATTTATATCAGGATACACCATACACTCTCAGAAAAAAAGGTACAGTTCTGTCGCTGGGGCGGTACCCTAAGGTACAAAAGTGAAAAAGTACATCTTTGTACCTTACCTACCCCTAAACAGTACATATTAGTACCTTAAAGGTACATTTTAGTACTTTAAAAGTACATATTGGTACCTTAAAGATACACATTGGTACCTTAAAGGTGCATATTAGTACTTTAAAAGTACATATTTGTACCTTTTCACTTTGTACCTTAGGGTACCGCCCCAGCGACAGAACTGTACCTTTTTTTCTGACAGTGTACTGTTATATTATCTCATGTGCAGTCCACTGCTGTATCGCTGTAAACCGTGAGCCCTTTGAATTACCTTTATATTCAGGACATTACATTTATACCTGTGACGGAGAGCATTATTAAAATGGAATAATATTACTCTCACAGTCAGCATTAGCAGATTTCCTGAGCCAAAATAGGTTTCACAGTTCATAGCTTTTCCCTCAAATATTTTGCCTTTATGGATGACTTGCGTCAGAAAATCAACACTTTCAGTATAACACGGAAACATTGGCTCAACCAGTGGCATAAGTTAAGGTCAGCACTATCTGTTTGTAACTTTCTGAAAACAGTCACTATTTTTGCAGTGTTATTTGGTGCCAGTAGTGGCCTAGAAATGACCAGAACTGTTATCGTTTACTAAAACTATTAAACTTGTTTACATTAATTGAAATAAAGTTGTAATTTTAAACAAATTCTTTGGTTTTTCAGCATTTTTGTGTATTTGAACCCTTTCCAACAATGTCTGCATGATTTCGAGATCCATGTTTTCACATTGAGGACAAAATGAGGGACTCATATGCAACTATTACAGAAGTTCAAACGCTCACTGATGCATCAGAAGGAAAAACGATGCATTAAGAGCCAGGGGGTGAAAACTTTTGAACAGAATAAAGACGTGTACATTTTTCATATTTTGCCTAAATATTGTATTTTTGTCATTTAGTACTGCCCTTCAGAAGCTACAGAAGATACTCACATGTTTCCCAGAAGACAAAATAAGTTAAAATTACCCTGATCTTCAAATTCAAAAAGTTTTCACCCCCTGGCTCTTAATGCATCATGTTTCCTTCTGAAGCATCAATGAGCGTTTGAACCTTCGTTAAAAGTTGCATATGAGTCCCTCAGTTGTCCTCATTTTGAAAAGATTGATCTCAAAATCATACAGTCATAGTTGGAAAGGGTTCAAATTCACAAAAATGTTGAAAAACCAAAGAATTTGTGGGACCTTAAGGATTTTTCTGAAGAACAGCAGGCAGTTTAACTTTAGGACAAACAAGGGACTCAAGAACAACTATCACTAAACAAAAAAACAGCTGTGGATCATTCAGGTAACAATAAGAATCAAGTCTATGTAAACTTTTTAACGGGGTCATTTTTATAAATTCAACTATTATTTTCTCTTGTGGACTATATGTAAATATCTTTTACGTGAAATATCTTATTCAGGTCAGTACTAAATAACATGCATTTTGTATGATCTCTCTTATTTTGGTAAAATAATTAACATTTTGCAGATTCTGCAAGGGGGATGTAAACTTTTGACCTCAACTGTATCGTCAATATTTTTATCGGTCATTAGCTTGAAAATCATTCTAAAAGTGATTCCAATAATATTGTTCCTTTGTGCAGTTATTGTTATAGTTTGGGGGCTGTTCTCATAAAATTAGAATGATTATTAAAAGTTTATATTTACTAGGGCTGCCCCCGACTAAAGATATTCCTAGTCGACTAACACTCCTGCATTTTAGCGATTAGTCGAATAATCGTTCATTTATGATATTAATATAATAACTTGCGTATATACAAGGAAAGGTACAGTCCAAGTTGAAGTTTAACACTTCCATATGACAGAAAATGCTAAAGCATGATATTAGCGCGTTCAAAATAAAAAATTAAGCGCTTAAAACAGAATAGTAAAGCGTTTAAAGTATACAGCGCTTACAGACACAAAAATCAGTGGCCGGAATGTTATAGGCTAATTATAACATAAAAACAGCAATCAGACTGCCTGTGCATTTTAATAATTTATTATCAAAAATACAAACTGTAACAGTTACATGTCAAACAAACAAACAAACAAACAAACAAACAAAAAAACAGTTTTGAATAAAATAAACTAAAATTCGTTCTTTAAAATAAATCAAATAAACTTATTAGTAACTTAGGCCTAGTACAAAACAAGGCAAAAAAAAAAAAAAACAAATAAATACTGTAGCAAAAACGCTGTTTGGTATAAAAATACAGTGGAAAATTAATATAATTTTTATATTGTTCAAAAGGAAAATTAACAAAAACGAACAATTTAATAAATGCACATGGCACATCGCACAACGCCAAAACTTAGAATAAAAAAGAAGAAGGCAAACAGATTAACAGCCTAAGTATTTGATTAAATTGTTTAGAACAACTATATTTAAGACAAAGTGTGGAACAAATAATTTAAAGAACACTAATACAAATCAAAAATATCAGAGCAAAGCCGCAAACTGCCATTAAGACGACGAATGATTCTTGACCTGAAACAACAAATTGCAAACATCAGACTAATTTTTCTAACAGAATAAAAAACAACTTCTGCATTATTTAAAAACGAATAAATAAAAATAATATGAATTCATTTATTTGAATAAAAATACCAGTTTTTTTTTTAATAGCCTAACGGATAGCAAACAGAAACACTACAAAAAGGAAATTAAGCATTCTTACCTAAGCTTTCAATTCGATTTTATTTTTTTCATATTATGTGAGAGGAACACCAGCTTGTCCACATTGTTGGGAAGAAGGGAGCTTCTCGACTTGTTCACAATGAAGCCGGCCTTTGAAAAGATGCGCTCTGATGGAGTGGATGTGGAAGGGATACAGTGGAGGCGTTTAGCTAGGTTCTCTTCTGCATGCTCCTCCTCATCAATGGCCATCAGCATGGATATCTCGGCCTGCTTTTCCCTTTTCGGTTCGGGCTTACCCTCCTCTGCAGGGCTAATGCTGTCATGATCACTTTCTGGCGCAGCTTCTGTAGATAAACTTTCTGCCAGATCCGACACTGTGGAGTACGCATCTTCTCGTTCGTGTTGGTCAAAGAATGACAAGCTCTTAAAACGTGGGTCTAAGACAGCAGCTTGTATATAAATGCTGGTCGCGATATTTTTCGTCAGTTGCCATCTCGTGTCAATTTCTTTTTCAATTTCAATTTCTCGTGTTTATATCCTTATTGTTAAAACGAGGGGCCATGTGGGGACATATTCGATGTTGACGAGTGATAGGCAAATGTTTGCCTGCAGAGTTTGCAAACAGCCTTTTTAGGGTCGTCCTTCGACTTTTCAAAATGATCCCACACTTTGGACTTTTTTCCTGACATAATTATTAGCATCAGCCAGACACCTCTCCACAAGTGCACAAGTATACCGCGAGGCACGAGATCGCGTTGATCTCTCGTTGCTTTGATGTCATACACTGACTGCGCAGCCCCTGATTGCGTAATTTCACGTGATTTTTTTTGCAACTAACCGACTAATGAAAATGTATTCGACCAAGCCCTCTTCATATCGACTAACGTTTAGTCGACTATTTGGGGGCAGCCCTAATATTTACCATTATAGTTATCATTCTTGGTGTGATCAGGCCTTAAAGCAGGGGTCACCAAACTTGTTCCTGGAGGGCCGGTGTCCTGCAGAGTTTACCTCCAACTTTCCTCAACACACCTGCCTGGAAGTTTCAAGTATACCTAGTAAGACCTTGATTAGCTGGTTCAGGTGTGTTTGATTAGGGTTGGAGCTAAACTCTGCAGGGACACCGGCCCTCCAGGACCGGGTCTGATGACCCTTGCCTTAAAGGGATAGCTCACCCAAAAATGCAAATTCTGTGAATAATTACTCACACTCGTGTTGTTTCAAACCTGTAAGATCTTTGTTAATCTTTGGAAAACAAATTAAGAAAATTAAGAAATCTGAGAGCTTTCGGACCCTGCATAGACAGCAACACAACTGACACGTTCAAGTTTCAGAAAGGTAATAAGGACATCGTTGAAACAGTCCACGTGACATCAGTGGTTCAACCGTAATATTATAAAGCTACGAGAATACTGTTTGTGCACAAAGAAAACAAAAATAACAACTTTATTCAACAATTTCTTTTCTTGCGCTTCAGTCTTCGACATGCATTCATTTAGGGTCAGAAAGCTCTCGGATTTCATCAAAAATATCTTAATTTGTGTTACGAAGATGAACGAAGGTCTTACGGCTTTGGAACAACATGAGGATGAATAATTAATGACAGAAATGTATCCCTTTAATTTAAAATTGTATAGAGTATAAATAATACTAAAATAACACTGTTGTCACTGTAAAGTTAAAGTGTGTTTTACAATCATGTAACCTGCTTTTCAAAGGTCCTGCCCCAAATGGTTGACATTATGCAAACTCTCTATCTTCCAGACCCTTGCTTACACATGTCTGTGAATGCCATAAGCGTGTTCCATTTATCATTTTATGATTTTGAAAGATGCTCATGAGCACTGGCTATCTGCCATTTTGCCAAGCTCACACTGATAGTGACTCTACGCAACATTACATTCCCAAAGTGTGGACTCGAAAGAGGACTGTGAGGCAGCATTTGGGATGGGATCAAAAGGTCATCCTGTAAGGTCATGGCACAGGATGTAACAGTAAATGATAAAGCATTTTCTATTTACACAAAATGAGTTTGAGGATGACATTACAGTGCAAAATTGGTCTTATCTACAGTATGTTTGTAACTTTGAAGTCAAATCTTGTGTATTATTTGCAGTCATTATGAAAAGCCTTTGCATTCGTTGGATGTTGAGTTCACATTTGCATGTTTAAGTATCTGCCCAGGGCCTGAGATGGCCTGAGCCGCTATAGATCAAAGCTGTTGGACGCTGATGGTCTCGGCATATTTGTGTAGCAAACACATGAGTATTCACAGGCTGGTGAGAGGAGACACAGAGACCCAACCAGAGCATGAGACCAGAAGCGCTGGCTTGGCTCAAAGCAGCCTCACAATACACAGATTTGAGAGCATTTGAGAAAAGAATGTCCATCATAGCAGACTATAACTCTGCAAATCCTTTAATCAAGTAAATGTCAAACTTTTTTTGTCATTTAAATGTGACAAATTTGACATCCATTTTTTTCCTGCCCTCTAATTTTTAAGGAATGTTAACCTTTTGAAATAGAGTTTTGAAGGACTATGAATGTTTATAGAGCGTTTTCACGTTACATTATCAATCCGGATGTCGGCCACTGCGGCGGCACTGAACGTAAACAATGCCATTGAACCGAATGGAACTCGTGCATGGGCTTTGTGAAAAAATGAAGAAACAAAAAAAATTCACTATGTTTGGATAAGGAATGGAAGAAAGAATTGTCGGGTCATCAGTCCACGACAAAAGAGGCAGATCGTACGAATATTTACCACCTATTACAGGGCTCGATGATATGGACTGCCCTATGGCCCAGTGCCACTTGTACATTCACTGCACTGCATTCATGCTCCGAAATGTCATTTGTGTGGAAATATTACATTATAATTAAGTTGGCCTGAGACCTTCAGACTGGTTTGACTCGGTGTGCTACATCTTTTCTAACTGATCCGGCTTACAGTTTTCGTAAACCAGACTATCAAAACCACTAAAAATCCCATAGACTTACATTGACGGAATGTTCAAATGAGCCAACACTCTTCAACACTTCCCAGAATCCCTTGAGGCTCAATCAAGCTTCCCTTCTATTTACTATTTCTAATAATTTTAGACTCATTTAAGCTTCCACTCTAATATTTCTAATATTTCTAATCTATCTATCTAAATCATGCTAGCAACTTTTTAGTAATATGCTAATCATGCTACAAACATACTAGTAACTTGCTAATCATGCTAACAACATGCTAGTAACATGCTAATCATGCTAGCAACATGTTAGTAACATGCTAATCATGTTAACAACATGATAGTAGCTTGGTAATCATGCTAGCAACATGCTAGTTACCTGCTAATCATACTAGAAACATGCTAACAACATGTTAGTAACATGCTAGCAGCATACTAATCATGTTAGAAACATGTTAACAACATGCTAGTAACATCCTACTCATGATAGAAAAATGTTAACAATGTGCTAGTAACATGCTAATATGCTAGCAACATGCTAGTAACTTGTTAATCATGCTAGCAACATGCTAATCATGCTAGCAACATGCTAGTAACTTGCTAATCATGCTAGCAACATGTTAGTAACATGCTAATCGTGTTAACAACATGCTAGTAACATGCTAATCATGCTAACAACATGATAGTAGCTTGGCAATCATGCTAGCAACATGCTAGTTACCGGCTAATCATACTAGAAACATGTTAACAACATGCTAATAACATGCTAATCATGCTAGCAGCATGCTAATCATGTTAGAAACATGTTAACAACATGCTAGTAACATGCTACTCATAATAGAAAAATGTTAACAATGTGCTAGTAACATGCTAATAATGCTAGCAACATGCTAGTAACATGCTACTCATAATAGAAAAATGTTAACAATGTGCTAGTAACATGTTAATAATGCTAGCAACATGCTAGTAACTTGTTAATCATGCTAGCAACATGCTAATCATGCTAGCAACAAGCTAGTAACATGCTAATCATGCTAGCAGCGTGCTAGTAACATGCTAATCATGCTAACAACATGTTAGTAACTTGGTAATCATGCTAGCAACATGCTAGTTACATGCCAATCATACTAGAAACATGCTAACAACATGGTAGTAACATGCTAATCGTGCAAGCAACATGCTAGTAACATGCTAATCATGTTAGAAACATGCTAGTAACATGCTAATCATGCATGAAACATGCTATCAACATGCTAATCAGACTAGAAATATGTTAGTAACTTGCTAATCATGTTAACAACATTCTAGTAACTTGCAAATAATGCTAACAACATGTTAATCATGCTAACAACATTGTAATCAGCCTATAAAAATACAAGCAACAAGCTAATCATGCTAAAACATGTTAACAACATGTTAAATCATGTAAGCAATGTGTTAAATCATGCTAGCTGCTTTCATACTTTTACAACTGCTTCAAACTTTCAGGCTAGGCTTTCTCAAGCCAACTTAAAGTTTGTTCTCAAACTTTACTCATCTAGTTATATTTAGTCTGTAAAAGGCCGTTAACAGAGGCCAGAAACACTGAAGATGGACATAAAGAGGAGAAAATACTGCAGCAGGTAGATCAATCTCACTGTTCACAATGCACAAAATATTGGAAGAAACTGCTAAATAATGAATTGGGGGTAGGAGTTTATATAAATGTATCTCTGAGGGGAACTATCTGTTTTCAGGAAAGTTTACATGGTGTATAATGCATTATAAAGCAGTGTTAATAAGCGTAGCGCAGATTTGTGTACAGCAGTAATGAAGGACACATTATCGCTGCTTAGCGTTGAGCCCTGTATTAACTTCAGTTTGTCAAAATCTAACGCTCTTTCCTGCATACTAAGTCCTTCTCTATATGATTTAGCAGCTTCCACACTTTTTTTCCCATGGTTTAGACATCATAAATCAGTAGAACATGTTCAGTACATTAACCGTCCAATCCATGTTGCTGTTTACATCATCATTTAGTATCACCACAATGGCCGCACATTCCGACTAAAACGTAAAAACCTCCATATCCACCTTTTTCCTGAGTAACCGATGAGCGGCTCCATGAAGGATTCTAATTTCGTTAGGGTGCTTTCGTGTTCCGGTCTCCATAGAAATCCATGAACGGGGTAAAAAAAGACTGAATTTTAACTTTTTCAATATAACTAACTATAAAAATGTGCACAGGTTTAACGTTATATTATCTTCTCTGAAAATATGTTAATCTGACTAGAAACACCAGAGACCGATAATGTAAAGTACTGCTCCAGGCAAGCGACTTCCGCCTTCAGACTTCCGCGTTCAGAAAAAGGTGGACATGTGAATTTAAAATATATAAATATTCATATCACAGTCACATTTTCTTGGTTAAATAAACATTACTTTCACCATCAGAAAAAAAAAACAATATATTGTATATTTTTACATTAAAGGGGTAGTTCACTTCCAGAACAAAAATTTTAAGATAATTTATTCACTCCGCTTGTCATCTAAGATGTTCATGTCTTTCTTTCTCATTCATCATTTTCGAAATAAATTGACAATTTATACTTTTTAACCTCAAATGCTTGTCTGGTCTTGTCTGGGTCTGCATGAACTCTGTTTTTGTACAAAGTGAACATACGAAGAAGTGAACATGCAAAGAAGATCAAACGCCCTTTACATAAAAAAAAAGGTAAAACAGCAATGTAGAACGATTTTGAAGTTGAAGAAGAAAACGAGATGGGAGTTTTTCGACATACCCTAACTGTATTGACCCAGATTACACAGACTACGCATGCACATAGCAGAGGCGAAACAAGACGAGCATTTGAGGTTAAAAAGTATATAAATTGTCAATTTGTTTAAAAAATGACCAATCATTTCGCTGGATAAGACCTATCTTCCTCGGCTGGGATCGTTTAGAGCCATTTGAAGCTGCATTTAAACTATATTTTGGAAGTTCAAACTTGGGGGCACCACAGAAGTCCACTGTATGGAGATAATTCCTGAAATGCTTTCCTCAAGAAACATAATTTCTTTACGACTGAAGAAAGAAAGACAAAGAGGTGAGTAAATTATCTGTAAACTTTGTCTGGAAGTGAACTAATCCGTTAACAATGTAATATATATCCTGTTTATTAAAGCCTTATATGAATCTAATCAAGTTAGTGTTTTTAAGCATTTTACATTTATTCCAAAATAATAACAATTTAAACAATACATTTTATTTGTGAACTTATGTTCAGCTGTTGTTTTTAATAGTTCGCTTTTGACTACTTTTGAATTTTTCGGATCATCAGTCTTCAAAGCTAAATAAATATTGGACAGAGAGATTTACTTTAAATTTCACCAAGCTGATTACTCACTAAAACTCCCACAAATCGTGCCATTTTAGGTATTATTTTGACGTAACAAAGTGGTTATGTCTAAGTGTGTCAGTTGTTTACTTACTTTTTTAATTGGTCTTCACTATTATATTGTTTAGTCAGACGGATTAGCGAACGCTGAACGCAAAACGCACACGAACACAAGAGGCGGGATTTATCAAATGAACCAATCACAGCGGAACAAAACCAGTCATATCCAATCATATCGCTACTTTCCCCTCCACCAAACTCACTCAACAGACTCGGGGTGGCAAGAGAGACGCGGACTCCCGCTGTAACCTTACCTGATAGTGTCGCTGTTGGACAGTGTTTCTTTAGAAAAATCAGTGATTTATACGTTTTTTAATGTTATTTTGTAATATTGGCGTTGTTTTACTTTTGTACTATTTTTTTTTTATTCGATATTGCCTCCTCAGAGGAAACGTTCCTGATTATATGTGGTTATAGGCCTATCCTCTCGTTAAGAATTGGGTAAAGATGTTTTATATGATAATGGTTTCATTTTTGGAATTTCTAGACATTTAAAATATGTAGTATTTCATTGCTGGTGACAGTTTGGACCAGAGGTGTCCAGTTCCCAGCTGTAGTTATGTAAAGAATTTTGACTCATGTCAGCAAGAAAGGACAATAGCCTGAATATCTACCAACAGTGATGTGTGGTCCCGAATAATGGCTTTATATAACATGTAATTTTCACTAAAGAGAGCTGGTATTTCTTTAAAAAAAAAAAAGAAAACCGGTATTTTAAAACAATAAGGCAGGATAATACAATCTAAACTGAAGCAGTGCCTTTTTGCAGTGGAGGCAGCAAGTTCATTTCTGCACATTCAGAAAATTAATTAAGGGTGTAAAATGAGTTGGTATGCTTTGTTTGGCTGAGACTGTCTCAGTAAGTAGGCTTTACAGTGCAGAGACCCAGCAGCGGTGACTTGGCTCTCTGGTGTGCTTGCATTCATGCAGTGCTTGTTTAAACATTTGACGAGCACATGTACAGATGGATGATTGCAGCAGGTTTCATCAGGAAGTTACGATGTTCAAACTTGCAGGGGGGCCATTCTAACACTCGTGTCAACAACCCGGGATCCAAGCAGGCCAATCAGTCAATACCATAAAACAGACCCTGAAAGACATTTCGGGAAGACAGGCTGTTTTCTGAGAATGTCTTTTGATGGGCCAACACATTTGAGAGAAATTGTCTTTCTCCTTGAGACTGAGGAGAATGCGTAATGACACCAAATGGGACTGCAAAACATTTTCTTTTTTATTGATTTGATAAATCAGTATGGAAATGGATAAATCAGATGAGAAATTATAAACATGTGGATAAACAGATCCACATGTTTATCCAAGAATCAACAATTTGATTATCAAAAACATTCCATAAAAAAAACAAAGCAATATTCAGTTTAGCAATAAAATTTATAATAAAATTATTTATTGTAAAGTGATTTATAATTTTTTTTTATTACATATTGGCCTTTTATCAGTTGACCCAGATGTTACTTATATTGAATAACATGACAATACTGTACAGTTAAATACAACACAATACAATTCAAATCCAATCAAATAATCATATTAAAAATGTAAAAATACACTGCAGTTAAAATGTAATTGTTTAATTACATATTAAAAATGTAAAAATACACTGCAGTTAAAATGTAATTGTATAATTACATATTAAAAATATAAAAATGCAATTAATCATATTGCAAATGTGAAAACACAATACAGTTAAAATATAATGATATAATCGCATAGAAATGTAGAAAGTACAATTAAACATTTATAATAATATAAAATGTAAAAATACAATTAAACAATTATATAATCACACTAAAAATGTAAAAAAACAATACAATTAAAATTATATGATCACATATTACATTTTTTTATTGTATTAGAAATAAAATTAACAATATGATATAATTATATAATCACATATTAAAAATGTAAAAATACAATTCAACTAAAAAATGATATAATCACATATTAAACATGGTAAATAAAATTAAGAATATAATTACATAATCACATATTAAAAATGTAAACAATACAGTTAAAAATATAATTATAAAAATGCAATAAAAAATGTAAAAATACAATTATACAATTAAAGCATCACATATTTAAAATGTAAAAATACAATACAATTAAAAAATTATATATTCATGTATTAAAAATTTTAAATACAATTAAAAATATAATTATAATTGCATACATTTTAAAAATGTAAAAATACAAATAATAATACAAATGTGTAATTGCATATTTTAAAAAAATAAACAAAAATGCATTAATTAATCAATTAAATATTGCATTTTTAATTAATTTGTTGTTATTAATTGTATTAATGTGCATTTTTTTGTAAAAAATAATACTGTTAAAATATAATTATATAATCACATATTAAAAAAGTAAAAATACAACACAATTAAAAATATAATTATATAATCACATATTAAAAAAGTAAAAATATAATACAATTAAAAATTATATAATCACAGCAAAAATCTAAAAATAAAGTGCAACTGAAAATTTATAGAATCACATGAAACATTTTAAATACAATTAAAATATAATATATAATCACATATTACAATTTTTAAAATACAATTAAAAATAGAACTATAATCACATATTAAAAAAGTAAAAATACAGCACAGTTAATTAGAATTGATCGCTCAGTTGGTTTACTAATTTATCTGGTAATTTACTGATTTATCCAGTTAATTATAGTGTGGCTCTCAAGGGCCACCATAACCCACTGCAATATCAGAGGACTTTTAGTATTTATTCCACATTAATGACGCTGCACCCATGACAACGGCAGCCAAAATTACAAAAAAGAGAAGCCAAGCGGTGACAAGGTCACTCAAATGACCTCACCATGATACTAATCACCCTTTGGTCTTGGTACATTTGCAAAAGCGCTTGGGCAGGTTGTCAGTTCGGTGGTTTGGCCAAACGTCAGATTTCACAGTAATGGTATGAAAGCTGTAACTTAAACACCTGACATCATATTCTGAGAATAGCAGCGGAGAAGGCTGCTGAACGCTGAGTCTATGGTAAGAGCATCAAGCACATATTCATGTGCCAATGACAGACAACAGACAGAGCCACATGAAGCAATATTTGTAGGGATCTTGCGAAGCACTCAGGAGTGTATATCACGCGTGTCCATGGAAACTGGATTTTCTGCCCACCTCTAGCGTCTGTCTTTCTCGCGCACGACACTTGGGCCGCAAAAGATGGACTGGCGAGAAAAAGCACCTTGGAAGTTTCCATCCACCCCACCCCTTTCGGAGACCGGGATTGCTGCCACTCCACATTGAGCTGTGTGGGACGATATTTACCTTATACCCCAGGCCAAAATCCTCCCTTTCTCAGTCTCCCCTTCCCTTTTTCGTCAGATCAGAGTTTTCCTCTCTTTGAGGGTAGGGCGAGCATTTGCTCCTCCTTAAAGATAAGCAGGACAGATGTCTTCTCGAATTTAAGACTCACTAATTGGTCCTGGACAGCCTAGGGAGTCAAAGTGGCCAAATATTAACCATGTTGAGATTTATTTATAAATTTTATCAGTCTGCAGTGAATATAAACCACACACATGGCCAGTTCCATGAAAATGATGCCATGATGGGATTTAAATATAACCTGGTTTACCCATATTAATTCAACAGTCCTCCAGTATTATGGTTACTTAAAAGCAACTGTTGTGTGAGCAACACAATAGTTCATACAATTAATGGTCAAACAAGTCAAGTGTGTTGTGACACTAAAGAAGTGGTGTTGGATTTCAATGTTGTCTTTTTGTTGAGATGAAACCAGTCTTGGAGTATACACTCAAAATGGGAGATGGTTCAAACAAGCACACCACGTCAGCAAAAGCGGCACGCACAAAGCCTGGAGCTTATAAAATACTTGCTAAGACACTTTGTGTATTCATAGACCAGACTCATTTGTTTTATGACAACCTAATGGGCCTTAGTGTAAGTGTAAACGCTGTTCAGTGTGAATCATCCAGATATATCTTACTTTTGGCAAGAACACATTGATATGACAACATCTGTGATATTTATAAGACGGCATTATACCACACCCAACACCAAGCGTTTTGGATACCTGAAGAACCGCAAAGGAAAGTCATGTCTTAAATTTTGGAAGACCTGTAGCAAGATGTCAAGTCTAATCAGATGAGGAATAGGCATGGGCGAATGCAGTATTTCTTTAACTTTATCTCAGTCCATTCAGAGGTCATTATAACTTCCTTGCAGTCATAGTTTTAACACTAACATGGCAATACTGCCACCTCATGGTGACTGTGGTTCTGCACAACATGCATCAACGGCACCATACTTGCGGACTGCAAGATAATCAGTGGTGAAGAGTGTATAAAGGAATATCTCAGGGTATAAAGTGTATAAACGTATTATTTAAAGGGAATTCTTAACCAAAAAATGAAAATTACCTTGTGATTTACTTACCCTCAAGCCATCCTAGGTGTATATGACATTCATCTTTCAGACAAATACAATTGGAGTTATATTAAAAAATGTTTGATTTAGCCATAAACTGGCCCCTGTAAAAAGTAGCGTATTTCGGAAGAGGCATTAAACTGGCCTCCTGACCTTCTGTGGTCATTAATGTCCCACCTTAATTATGATTTTGACCTGATTTATTGAGATGGTAGTGCATTCTGATGGTCGTGTTGAGCCTGTCAGGATGCGCTAACCCTCTATTAGAGCAGATTTATTAAGGCAGAAAAACCAAGTTCAGCTGTTCCATGCGGTAGACAGAGTGTGGTTCCTCTGTGGTCATTAATTCCCCACCTTAGTTAAATTTATTGAAGCGCAAGGGCCAAGTTCATAAAAATAAAAATAAAATTACACTAAATAAATGGAAAGTCTTAGACCTTTATTTTTATGTCAGAAAATCTACCTACCAAACAAGGGTATAGAAATACCAAAGTAATAAATCATAGTTCGAAATTAACGATCTGATTCTTAAGTTCAACAACAGTTCAACACTTTGAAACTGCCTGACTGCATTATACTTTAATGTTTTGGGAAGGTTTGCATCATTGGTGAGATATTTTGGAGGCAGCATCAGTGAAATTGTTTGCTGGCAGAGATGAAGAGGCAGTGGGATTGACGGCTGCCAGTGCACTTGCTCCACAGGATATACACAAGAGCAGAATGTCAATAGCGAAACGATTTTCTTTCATGACTGACATCTCAGCATGTCACATGAAATCAGGGTTATATCTTTCACAAAAATTCTGCTTGAAATTTAAAAAATATAGCCTGAGCAAAATCTATTTCAGACCCTTCAAGACCCTGCAAATTCTATGGCGTTATAAATCACTCATAAATCCTTTGACATCTTATTGATAACCTCTATTTAGTTTTTCGTAAAATATTTTTTCCTCTGCATATTGCATGTGAACTGTGACTTGCTTAATAAATGTGGAATAACCTCATTAAGTAGGTTTTCCATTACCTAAGAAGACCTGGCAAACTATTTAACAAACCTGTCTGAGATTGATACTAGTTATCTAAAAAGATATAAGAAATACACACACACACACACTGTATACAGTAATTGCTGTAAAACAGACACTTGCATAACTGAGAAATATGCTTTATTATATTTGACTTTTTCCACTGCAGAGAACTGTTGCATACAGTATTGTATATCCTTTGATCACGTCTGCAGAACAGACACCTTATCGTGACCAGACATTAAAACAGACATTTTAGCACAAAACACATTGTCCATGAAGGACCTACAGCATGAATTGAAGCCTATTTAATGAACCTATCAATGAAAAGATACATTGTGTCTATTTCTCAAGCTGCTTTGCTTCATATAATGGCAAAAAAGTGCTTCTTGTGCAACAATCATCAAACTGTTACAATATATAAGCCAAATGTGATAATAAACATACACAGGACAAGAGCAATGCTGAATGAGTCCCAATAGCTGTCTCAAGACACTAGAAATCTCTTTTTAAAATAAGTGAAAGCCAGGTAAGTGGCGCCCCCTATCAAGCCAACCAATAAAGTGGCACCAACAAAGGCTGGAGCCTTTTTCTTTGCCACCCTGAATGCAGTGGGTAGAACAGCTGATATGAGGATGTTATTCACATGTCCAAGCACTCTGCGGAAAGCCGGCCGGTTCAGGACACGCTCGTAATAGGTCTCCAGGTTGACCCGGGTCCCATTTCCCCAGTACCGACGGGACAGACCCAGGAACTTGAGGCGGTGAAGGGTGACAGCAAGGGAGACGTCAGCAATGCTAAAGAACTCGCCACAGAGCCAAGTCTGCTGACTTCCCTCCTCTTCTGGAAAAATGGTAAGAAGATGGGTTAAGATGCCAGATTTTTAAAAATGCTTGGCATAAAAAAATGGAAGTTGGCATGAAATGGAAATTTATTAATAAATGCTGTCTTCTAAATAAGGATTTTTGACAGGCCAATTTTAAAATACAAAAAAATAATATGTTGTAATTGTTCAAGCATTAAGAATGTTGTGTACACATACATTTATATTAAAATTTAAAATGAGGTGATTTTGGTGTGTTTTCATCTTGATGAATTGGCCATAGCCTTAAAAAATGTCATGTGGTGCGACCATGATTTATTTTAAAATTAATTAATGTTTTAAAATGTTCTCAGTAATTAAAGTGTTTAGAAACAAAGTCCTTGCATTTATTATGAGTTTCTGTAAATAATGATCTCATATTTTTGTTTTATATTTTTAGAGTTGCCTTCTTAAATGTAGTTAACAGACTTATTTTTCCTGTAAATTGCAAAAACTGATCAAACCGTTTTAAAAATACCATTCACTTAAGCATGGCATAGCAGTGATTCACATTTAAATCCCAGTAATGTGATATTTTATTTTTATTTTAATACAGTTATTCCTATGACTGGTCGTTCCAAATGATGCAAAGGCCTCATGTCATTATAAATCTATTTAAAGAGAAATGTGTGAAAAGTGCAGCACATGGCATTAACTGCATTTCTTTAGCCCCAGTTACTTCTGAACTTTGCCCATACTTGGCTGCTCAATTGACCTTTCGCTGGGAGTTTGATTTAACAGGTGATCTGACCATTCATAACGCCAAATACACCGTTTTGTTCGACAAACAAACCAGACATGAGCATAGATTAAAGTTGGTGGACTTGAACTTGAAAAATGGTGTGTACTGAAAAATTTTCACGGCTGAAACAAGATACCTTCTGTTCATTCATGTTTATTTCTTGCTATAACTAGTAAAGATAAAGAGATGATCAGTTCATGTGCTGCTTGAGCTACAGCGATCTGTCAGGACACATTAAAGAGCCACAAAACAGTATTTGTTGTTTGAATTTCTTTAAAAAAAGTGACAAAATATGAACACGTAGACTTTGTTTCATACCAAAAGTAACCAGCTCTGTCTTGTATGTTGGCGTTGGCGTTGGCGTATGTTTGCTCCATGATGTATTTATCACTGCATAAGAGCATGATGTGTGGCATAAAAGTGCCATGGTTTCTCTGACGTAGTAACATTATGGGGGGTCGGGGGGGTGGGGGTTGGAGGTCTTTGCGAAGGGTCAATTTAGAGTAGCGGGAGGTTGCTGGCTCAGATTCTGATATCACAGCATGAACATCTTTCTTATAGTAGAAAATGAAACCTGGAGTTTGTGCTTCACTACAGGGTAAGAATTAACATTTATTTTTACTTTGTTTGGCAGTAGAATCTGGTCAAATATATTCAAATACTTTATTAGTAAATAAATAATAAATTACTAATAAATGCATAATTACCAAACTACAATTCTATGATCTAAATTCATTTTTTGCATTTTCTCCTATTGTACAAAGATTAAACAAACCATCAGAAATGACCAAAATTGCATAAAAATCTGTTCCAAATGATACTAAAATAAAGTATTTTATGTATATAAACCATCAATTGAATATAAAAGCACAAAAACTGCTAATCTGGGACAAACACCTATAATGGAAAACACTCAGCAGTGGTCGCACCACATGACACTTCAAATTCAGTTGTAACGGGACTCAACAGACAGCATGGCAATGAACTATGGCAATGAAACAAAACAATGACCATGGAAAACAACAAAACAAGGCAGTGAAACAGGGAAAATGCTTGGCAGAGTCCGCACAGGCAAAACAATACTTTGCAAAGTCCTGTTTGGCATGGCCCTCCTTAAATGGCTGCCAAACAGGAAGTCACCAAAGAAGAAGCAGAGGGAGTGGTAACAGTCAGTACATGGGCAAGGGCTCCCTCTGCTGGTGTGGTGTTACAGAATCCCCCCCTCTGGGAGCCACTCCTGATGCTCAAAAAACAACAGTCCAGGAGGGTGGGATGGGGGGCCAGTTCCATGCAGCAGAAGTGGAGCGGTGGCAGACAGTGAAACACTGGAGCAGAAGTCCACCATGTTAGATCCTGAAGAGCCTGGAGCCATGGCGGAGCAGAGGACAACCAGATCAGAGCAGACAGGAGCAAAGATACCCACAGTGGAACAAATGACATCCACAGCAGAGCAGATATCCACCAACGTGGGGCTAACGAGGCAAGTGAACTCCTTAGAGCTGTGGCTGAACAATCAGAGGGTTCGGGACTGGCCTTCTTGGCCAGAACAGGACAGGTCAAGAGTTCATGGACAATTTTCTTGGTCATGACAGAACAGGCAAAGAGTTCATGATTGGCCTCCTTGGTCGTGACAGGACGGGCAGAGAGTTTATAGGAGGACGCCGCCCCCTTAGGAGGTTCTGCAGCCGAAGCTGCCACCTCCGGGGGCACTGGCGCAGACTCGTGGACAGACGAGACAGTGAGTTCATGAATAGACGCCGCCTCCTTGAGAAGTTCTACAGCGTAAGCTGACACCTCTGGAGGCACTGGTGCAAATTCATGGACAGGAGAGGCCTCAGGAGCAGACATGTGGTCAGACGAGGCCTCTGGAGCAGAGTGTGTAGCCCACACGCTCAGAATGGCGACTGCCATTACAAGCGGCACAGTAGACAGTGGGATGCCCACCGGGCTTGAGGGTGTGGAGGCTGTGGGCATGTGGCTAAGGAGACGATACGAGACCTGGTGAGGCCCTGGCAGATGAGATGAGACCTGGCGTGGCTCTGGAAGGAACGGCTGAGACATGACGAAGCTCTAGACGATCAGCTGAGACGTGACGGGGCGCTAGGAGGTCAGCTGAGACATGACGAGGCTCTAGACTAACAGCTGAGACGTGACGAGGCTCTGGTTGAACAGCTGCAACGTGACGTGGCTTTGGAAGGTCAGACGGGACCTGGCGAGGCTCTGGCATGACGGCCATTGCTTGGCGAGGCTTTGGTGGAGTGCAGCTGTGTCTTGACTTGACTCAGAGAGATCTGCCAGGACTTGACTTGACTCAGGAAGATCTACTGGCAGCCATGACAGGTGCAGACTCTGGAACAGACGTGACGAGCGCAGGCGCTGGAGCAGCAGGCGTGATGAGCGCAGGCGCTGGAGCGGCAGGCGTGACAAGAGCAGGCCTTGGCTTGGTGGACATGACGTGAACAGGCTTTTGCTTGGCAGGCTTGGCGTGAGAAGGCTTTGGCTTGCTAGACATGACGTGAGCAGGCTTTGAAATGTCAGCCATCTAGTGGCACAGTTCACAAAAGTCCATGATATAATCTTCAATACTACGATTACCTTGATGGAGGTGGAAGAGGCGTGATGCAAGATCCATGGTTGATCTGTATTCTGAAAGCCGCTGGATATGTGGGTGGCAAAGTATTCTGTAACGGGACTCAACAGACAGCGTGGATAGATCCAAGTGCAAGCTTTATTAGAACACAACGTGGTCAAAACAGGCAGGGTCGATCTCCAAACAAACAATGGCAATGACAAAAAGCGTAATCCAAAAAACAGGCAAAAAGGTCAAAATAGCAGAGAGCAGTCCAAAGTATCAAATGAACAAGGCAATGAAACAAGACAAAAACTATGGCAATGAAACAAAACAATGACCATGGAAAACAACAAAACAAGGCAATGAAACAGGGAAAACGCTTGGTAGAGTCCACACAGGCAAAACAATACTTCACAAGTCCTGTTTGGCATGGCCCTCTCTAAATGGCTGCCAAACAGGAAGTCACCAAAGAAGAAGCACAGGGAGCGGTAACAGTCAGTACATGGGCAAGGGCTCCCTCTGCTAGTGTGGTGTTACATCAGTCAAAATTTACAAGCACAGAATTGGCCACCTAAACAAAACAAGCTAGCTTCTCACAAAAGGTCACTATGAAACTTATAATAAAAATAAATACTTGTAGATATAACTTAATATTCATAGTTTTTTGAGGTCATACCACATGATAACCAAATGTGGTAACTACATACCAGCCATTAAAAGGTTATTTTTTTCCGAATTTGAAAGAGAGTTACAAACCTGCTTGATGCTTCCATGGGTCATTGGCAAATTGCTATATGATGCAAATTCCTATCTTTAAATGGATTTCAATATAGAAGTCTCAAAATGGTAGTTTCTTGATGGTCGCACCACATGATATTTCATAAAATGGAAATAATCAGACAAGGTTTGTTTGTATATTGTGATGGAAATATAAATACAAATGCTTTGCAATTTTATACACTTTGGAAATCATGCCAAATAGTGCATAAAATTAATCAGAATACATTTAGGGTAATTTCAAAGACATTTCCAAAACAACAGTTATGGTCAGACGGTTGTACCACTTGATATTGTGACACTTTGCATAGCAGAAAAATTACAAATAACTTATCTTTTTTGAAAAGTTAAAGTGGGTCCATACATAGGAGATGTACGTCATATATATGGCATATGGTTTAAATGCATTTTTAATGCATTTAAACCAATTTTTAACTAAAAAGTACAATCTGACAGAAAATTTAGGCTTCTCGTCATTGATCCATTAATTTGTATTTTTTAAGAAAATGACCGATTGTTTCACTAGATAAGACCCCTTAATCCTCAGCTGGGATTGTTTAGAGCCCTTTGAAGCTGCATTGGAAACTGCAGTCTGGAAGTTCAAATTATTGGGAACCATAAAAGTCCAGTATATGGAGAAAAATCTTAGAATGTTTTCCTCAAAAAACTTAATCTCTTTGCGACTGAAGAGAGAAAGCCATGAACATCTTGGATGACATGGGGGTGAGTAAACTATTAAGAATTTCTTTATTCTGCAAGTGAATTAATCCTTTTAACAAAACATCATAACAGTATGTTATGGTGAAATGACTTAACTATTTAACCAAAATTTCTCCCACCTGGTGTCTCCTCAATCCTCCTCTGCAGCTCTGTCTCGACTTGATCCAAAACATTCTCTAGTTCATCCAGGAGTTTCTTCAGATATTTCATGTTATCATGGTCAAACAATTTACTCTAAAAAGATTCAAACAGAATTTCGTGACATTCAGCAATCACTTTCTTGGCATTGTAAACAAGACTGCAATCTAAATGAAGTGCACATACTCAGAGGAATAAAATCACTTCAGACCAGTTCATCCAAGGTCTTGGGTACTGTGCTACAAACAGCAGATGCCCAGAAAGGCTAATCATATGAATAATTGAAACTGTACTCTGCATGAATGTTTACTTACTTTCAGACGTCTCTGTTTTGCAATATAAGCGTCTTTAAGATCGGGATTCTCCGCTGCTAGTTTCTTAAGCTCGGATTCTGTGTTTAAAATCTGCGCTGCAAGACAGAAATCGCAGTTAAAGGAGAAGATCACTTCCAGAATGAAAATTTCAAATTTCATGTCATCCAATGTCTTTCTTTCTTCAGTTGCAAAGAAATTAATTTTCGGAGGAAAACATTCCAGGATTTTTCTCCATATAGTGGTCTTCAATGGAGGCCAAAAGGTTGAAGGTCCAAACTGCATTTTCAATGCAGCTTCAAAGGGCTCTACACGATCCCAGCCGAGGAAATGATTGGTAATTTTCTGATATACTTTTTAACCACAAATGCTCATCTTGGACTAGCTCTGTGATGCGCATACGCATCTTCACACATTGGATAAGCACATTGGAAACAGTCATGCGCGATTAGTTACTCGTCTGTGTACGTCGGTTCAAAAAGGTAGGGTAGGGCAAAAAACGGCATCTTATTTTCTCCTCCAACTTCAAAAGCACCTAACATCGTTGTTTTACCTTTTCTTGTAAAAAGGGCGTTTGACCTTCTTTGCACGTTTGCTTTGTAAACACTGGGTCGGTACTTCCGCCTACGTAATGCGTGCATGATTACGTGAAGTTGAGCTAGTGCAAGATGAGCATTTCTGGTTAAAAAGTATATAAATTTGTTTTTGTTTTTTTAGAAAATGACCGATCATTTCGCTAGATAAGACCCTTATTCCTCGGCTGGGATTGTTTAGAGCCCTTTGAAGCTGCAGTTTGGACCTTTAACTCATTAATCCCCATTGAAGTCCACTATATGGACAAAAATCTTAGAATGTTTTCCTCAAAAACCTCATTTTTTTTCGACTGAAGAAAGACATGAATATCTTGGATGACATGGGGGTAAGTAAATTATCACCCCATTTTGGAAATGAACTTCTCCTTTAGAAATAGTTAATCCAAAAATGAGATTTTCCAATAATTTACTCACCCTCAGGCCATCCAAGATGTTAGATGAGTTTGTTTTGTCATTGGAATAGATTTGAAGAAATTTAGCATTGCATCACTTGCTCACCAGTAGATCCTCTGCAGTGAATGTGTGCCGTCAGAATAAGTCTAAACAGCTGATAAAAACATCACAGTAACTCCAGTCCATCAATTAACCTCCTGTGAAGTGAAAAGCTGCATATTTGTATGCTTAATTATATCTACAAATCCATCAAGATGTTTTTTAAATGTCAAAGCTCTAGCTAAATTATGTGTCCTCTTTCCAAAATACTGTTTTCTCCAAAGCTGTCCCATTTGAATCAGGACAGAGGTATGTACAGAACAAGTGAATTTACAAGTGAAAAACGTTCCAAAACAATTCTAAACAAATATGTCAGTACATTTTGTTTTGAGAAGACTATAGGGGATGGATTTATGTGATATTATGGATTATGGACTGGCATTTTGACCAAAAGCAATGTTTTAAAGTTAAAATGCCTTAATGATTGATTTGTTTCTCCTAAATATGCAGCTTTTCACTTCACAAGATGTTAATTGAAGAAGAAACAAACTCATCTACATCTTGGATGGCCTCAGGGTGAGTATTCACAAAAATGGAAGGTTCATATGAAGGTATTATTCTCAGTCCCCATCTTACTGCGTATGTGGGTGGTGGCGTAAGCTGGGATGTGGGAGGCTACGGTGATCTCTGGGTGGAGGATGCAGCCATGGGTGTACGCATCCATCTGCAGGGAATCCAGCAGCTCTCTGTAATGCTGAACTCGATGATAATAGGTGCTTCCTTCTTCTGGGATCAGCTTTGGGGTGTGCTCTGATTCAGAGAACGGCACAAAGCACATATACAGTAGGCATTATGGCTCAAAAATGTAGCTGCAATCTACTTGAGCTGCTCTCCAGGGCAAATTATTTTGACTCACCCTTCAATGCCTCTCATGTTATCCAAATGTCTGCACAGGCATGCTGAACGTAAAATGGTACATGCAAACATAAATGCAACCAAATGAAAAGAATATAACAAATGCACTGAACACAGAAAAAGCTCACAAAAAATACAGAAATCAAAGAATTCAGCCGACATCTAATATAGACATCATGAAAATGAAGTGTTTTAAATGCATTTATTAACTGTGTATTTAGGTATGGGAGTTAATTTGTTTAGTCATACGTTTATTGAACCCTCTGACACATTAATTATTAAATAACTAAGATAAAACTTAATTGTTTCTTTTTAATTTAAAACAATAACAGAAATATTCCCAATTTTCCATTATTTTAATTTAAAATATAATTACTACAGGTCAAAAAGAGTAAGATTAAAATGAAGGCTGCATTTAACCAAAAATACAGTAAAAACAGTAATATTGTGTAATTTAAAAGAACTGTTTCTTATTTTAATGTATTTTAAAATGTAATTTACTCATGTGATTGCAAAAATTTTCAGCAGCCATTACGCCAGTCTTCAGTGTCACATGATCCTTCAGAAATCATTCTAATATGCTGATTTTCTGCACAATTATTATTAATTAGTATTAGTACACAAATCAAATTATCAGTTTTTGCTGCTTTATATTTTTGTTTAACCAATAATCTTAAATGAATCGAATTTTAATGAATAGAAAATTCAATGAATATTGTTTATCTAAAACATAAATCTTTTGTAACATTATGAACATTTGATAAATTTAATGCATCCTTGCTGAATAAAAGTATCATTGCAGCAAATCAGCATAAAATGATTAATGATTAATGATAAGCGATCATGTGACACTGAAAACTAAATACATTTTAGAATGTATTAAAACAGAAAATGACTATTTTCAATTATAATAATATTTTACAGTACTACTTTTTACTTTCTTAAATTAAATCACTTTACCAAAAAAAAACATAAGAGACCTTTTTACAAATATTAAAAACATCTTAATTATTCAAAACTTTGGACTGGTAGTCTTTAAATAAATAAATAAACACAGAGACACTTAAAGAGACAGTCATATAAAATTATTGTTATCCTTATTATTATAATTATTTGTATTTGACATCACACACTGAATGATTTTAAAGAAATGTGGTGGATGCCATGCATCAGATAGTTCATCAGCATTATATTCCCATCAGAACTCTTGTATTTATAGCATTTTACACTGCAATTCATGCAATTTGTAATGTAAATACTGTTTTACACATGACATCAATCCCAAATCCCAAGCATTTACCATCACAGAAGTTCTGCTCCAAATAGTCCATGATTTGTGTGGGGTCACAGATGACATTGTCATTGTGAACCAACACAGGAACCTCTCCGGTGGGGTTCAGACGCATAAACCAGGGCTCATTGTGTTCACTCAGAGGAAGACTCACATCATACTCCTTACACTGAAGACCTTTCTCAGCTATTGCCAGTCTCACCTAAGACAAAAACACAATGTTCCTTTGTTTGGGTGATTCATTAGAAAATTACAACAAAGAAGGACAGCAGTTATTTTGCACTCATACTCTCATCTTGTTTAAGAAAACAACAGCAGGATACGCTCTTGTTTTACTGTTCTACAATACAGTTGTAATTAAGGCGTCTGTTATGATTACAGCAATTCAACAGCCTACACACTTGCATCATTAATAATGTATAATTTATGAATAATTAACAAGCTGTCAGTCAGCAATTGTTTAATTGAGGCAGCTACATGGGAAAATACAAAGGGAATAATCCAAATAATGCCCGGTCTTTAAAATATGTGAATATCACAATCAAAACAACAGATCAGATGCTGCACCCACCCTGATGCTCTTGGCCTCCCAATATAATGTTGAATTATGGGATCGCTTACCTTCTGAGAGCTGAATGACTGAGTCCAGTGATACAAAATCAGTTTTGACTCTTTGTCTTTTGTTTTCTCGACAACCTCGCCGCTCTCCTCTGACTTAAGAAGAATTTCCTTCTCATCCTGAGATTCACCGATGTTTTCCACCGCCATTTTATCAGTCAGTGGCTGTGTCACAAAACCTAGTTGCCTTCGACGGCATGTTTGTGCGTCTTACGAGTGTACAGCATTCTTGGGCTTCAAAGGCGCTTGGAGTGTTTATTGAACTCAAGAGCGATTACCCGTGTATTTCACTGCGCCTTGAAGCTGGTAGCTACAAGCCTTTATGATGCCCACAGATGCTGTCTAGGTAGTCAGCCGGCTAGGTTTCGAAACACAGCCAATGTGTCGAACGGCGCAGCCTCCAGCTGTGGTACCCAACTTCTTAAAGGACACTCAACCACATTCACGATCATGAAATGTAATATAAATAAATTAAATTAGATATTTATGTTTTGATTTTTTTTCTATTTAAATCATTTGAAAATCTAATTACTATTATAAATAAAAAAATAAAACATTAAAACAATTAACAGCTTTTTAAAATACATATATAATATATGCATTTTCATGGTTGGAGAGTATAAATCAGAAGCGCACTTTTTAAATTAACCAACAGATGTCTCTGTAGACTATGTTCTCTATCAAATTACATTAAGCCGTTGATTGCAAACTGCTATTACATGTTTATTTTTTTATTTTATTTTATTTTATTTATTTATTTATTTGACAAGACTGAAAATTTCGACTTGTGTATAGGCTATAGTTAACCTGCTGTTAAAGCACATACATTGACCATTTGATTTAGTAGACCCAATGTTTGATTATATTGTAGGCTAATATAATTTATACATCCAAATGTATCAACCAAATTGCTGAAAGGAAGTATAGAGATACATCTCTTAGAAAGAAAGAAAAAAAATGAAGAAAGAAAGAAAGAAAGTTGAGGGGACAAAATAAAATTAGGAAAAAAATAAATTAAGAAACATGCTGTCATGTAGTACTTTGTGGAAGTTTGTAGTGTTTTAATTAAATAGGATTATTGTAATTTATTAAAAAGAAATTACCTTGAAAGTATTCTGATGCCCCCTAGTGGCTCCCAGGTCCCCAGTCTCAAAAAGGTAAAGAACTTTCTAGAAAAAAAAAAAAAATGTTGCTAGTTGGCAGGCAAAGTTGCAAAAGAGTTGAAAGATTTCAACAAATTCTGGCCTACATTTCTTCTCTTACTTGCTTATCACAGCTAATGAATCCTTTTCAACATTCTGCCAAAGCAGATAATCTGTACATGACATTATGGCCTATTACAGCAGTACTCTTTAAACTCCGACCCTTAATTGAAAAATTTACATTTTCCATGCTTTTTTGTTTTTACTTTTTTCCAATAGGTTTATGTAAGTCGTTTATAAAATGTGAAAAAAGGCTTGCAAAGGGCTTACTTAAATTAGCCTACTCAAATTGCTAGTAAACTTTACTAATAATTACAAATAAGAAATGGCAAGTATCACACTGAATTGAAAATGAAATTTAGAAAGACTAAAAAAGAATTTTCATGAACTAGTCCACTTTTCTTGTATGTAAAGTTTAAAACATAAATTTTTTATACACTACCAGACAAAAGTGTTTTTTTTTTTTTTTTTTTGTTTTTTAAAAGTCTCTTCTGCTTACCAAGCCTGCATTTATTTGATCCAAAGTACAGCAAAAGCAATACAATTTTGAAATATTTTCACTATTAAAAATAACTGTTTTCTATTTGAATATATTTAAAAATGTAATTTATTCATGTGATTTCAAAGCTAAATTTTTTGCATCATTACTAGTCACATGATCCTTCAGAAATCATTATAATATTCTGATTTGCTGCTCAAAAAGCATTTATTATTATTATTATTATTATTATTATTATTATGTTGAGTAGAACAGCTGAGTAGAAATTTTCCAGGTTTCTTTGATGAATAGAAAGTTCAGAAGAACAGCATTTATCTGAAATAGAAATATTTTATCATCACTTTTGATCAATTTAAAGCATCCTTGCTAAATAAAAGTATTAAAAAATATATACTGACTCCAAGCTTTTGAATGGTATACACTGTAAAAAACAATTTGTTGAGTCAACCTGTAACCTGGCTGCCTTAAAATTTTAAGTTCAGTCAACTCAGAAAAAGTTTATTCAACTTGAAATGTTAAATTATACTAAGTGACAACTTAGATATTTGAGTTGAATCAACTTAAAATTTAAGTTGATTCAACTTACCCATCTGTTAAGTTTAGCAAACACAAATATCTAAGTTGTTACTTAGTACAACTTAACATTTCAAGTTGACTAAACTTATTTTAGTTGACTGAACTTAAAATTTTAAGGTAGCGGGGTAACAAATTATTTTAAGCTGACTCAATAAATTGTGTTTTTTATTTTTTACAGTGTAGTTTATAATGTTACAAAAGCTTTTTATTTCAGATAAATGCTAGTCTTTGGATCTTTGTATTCATCAGAGAGTCCTGAAAAAATGTAGAGTAATGATGCTGAAAATTTAGCTTTGATCACAGGAATAAATTGCATTTTAAAATATATTCAAACAGAAAGTAGTTGTTTTAAATAGTAAAACTATTTCCAAATTGTATTGTTTTTGCTGTATTTTGGATATAAATGCAGGCAACCAGCTATGTAAAAAACATAAAAAAAAAAACTTTTGCCTGGTAGTGTATATAGAATTTTCCTAATAAATAAATAATTACTTAATGTACTAAGGCACAGCAAATACACAAATTTCTAGGTTTCCAGATTTGCCCTGCATAATCTTGAGTAAAAAGAACAATTAACAATTGTTATTTTTTTCAGTCTACAAAATTCACAGGTACATGAAATTCTGTTTAAATCTTTTCCAAAACATACTTACATATGCAGTATTTTGTAGGATACTTTTTAAATTTAGTTATTTATACTTTTTTTTTTTTTTTTTTAGCATTTTCCTTTTTTAACTAAATAAAGAAGACCAAAAAATATCCTGCTCCAGGAAAAGAAAAGAGACATAACAATGAGCATTTCTTACAACCTTTGAACCTGCGGCTTCTCATTTAGCCCAGTGAGGGTGAAGTGGGCGGGGCCGCGGCGATGACGCGGGACGATTGGCAGCGTCTTTCGCTGCCGCGCCGCGTTCTCGTTGTGTCTGCTTTGCGCAGCGCCTGCGAGCGGAGGGAGTCGGTGAAACGCAGCGGCGGTTCCAGCGTGTGCGGCTTCGGTAATGATGCACTAAACCTGCCTCTTCATTCATACTCTCACAACCCAAGCAGAAATACCAAACAACAACATCTCCAGTGTGATTAATTCATCCAGGTTTAATCGTTGTTGCTGAACTCGGCTTAGAAAAGAAGGTTTAATGAAAGAGAAGGACAAGAAGAAGCGCACGGCAACGTTACGACTGTTTTTATTTTCATCCCATTCTGAATGACGGGCGGACGGTTCGACTTCGACGATGGAGGCACTTACTGTGGCGGATGGGAGGACGGGAAAGCCCACGGACACGGCATCTGCACGGGACCCAAGGGTCAAGGCGAGTACGCCGGGTCCTGGTCCCACGGTTTTGAGATAGTCGGGGTCTACACCTGGCCCAGCGGGAATACGTACCAGGGCTACTGGTCGCAGGGCAAACGCCACGGGCTGGGTGTTGAGACCAAGGGGAAATGGGTCTATCGTGGGGAGTGGAGTCATGGGTTCAAGGGTCGCTATGGAGTTCGGCAGAGCACCAATACACCTGCTAGATACGATGGGACGTGGAGTAATGGACTACAGGATGGCTATGGAGTCGAAACCTACGGGGATGGTGGTAAGTGCCACTGCAAATATCATGAGAATCGTCAGCATTTGCACCATTACGATTCCTCTTGTCGATTCTTTACATGTTCTATTAATGATTATTTTAGTAGTTTTAAGGAAGAAATGTTTGAAAACAAGACAGCAGACTGTTACCAAATGATCATCATTTCAGATATAACAAATCAGGGATAGATTTTTATTCTGTTTACAATGGGAAATGTTAGTCCCAACCATTATATTATAACTGCAGGCCTAAACATACCAAAATATGAGAACGTATTTCATTAATTCATTCATTTATGCATACAGCAAAACGCATATCTTTGACTACAATTTGTCTTATGAACAACCAGACAGTTACGACGCTGATTTAAGCCTCAGAGCCTTAAGTACCACATAACACTGTAACAGCTGTTGCTTCATTTCGATTCGGACATGACGAAAGTAACAACTTGGCGTTTCAGTAAGTGAGTCAGATTAAATTCAGTAACCGCTCCGAATGATTCATGATCGGTTTTGATTCACTAAAAAGAACCGGCTCATACGAGTCATTCGTTCGGGAGTCTGGTACACATTGATGGCGCTGAATGTTTTTGATTCGCTAAAAAGAAGCTAAAAAGAATCAAACGAGTCATTCGTTTGAAAATGTGCTTGCTTATAAATAAATCTGAGAAATTCCTGGACTTTTTTTTTTTTTTTTAATTCAGTTTCTAATTTAACTACTTTAATGGCATGATTGTGTTTACATATAGCATTGCCAAGCATTACACACAAATAATGACAAGAAAATAAATGTACAATATTATGGTAACAAGGATAGCATTAAATTAAGGTGATAAGTAATGAGTAAAATATGTTTAAAAACAATAAAATAAATTTGTATGTACATAATATAAGACAAACATCTGTCAAACCATTGCTACAAAAATACTGTAATAGACTGTACATATAGTTTTGAATATATTGGTTATATATTATTCTCTAAAAAGAGTTTGATTATGAGAGCCACTCACTCAAGAACTGTACACAGTCTGGCCTTGCTGTATGTTTTTGGTGAACTGGCTCATAAGAATCATTGTTTCGGGAATCAGACTGCATTGAACAATGTATCTCTTGCGCTGTAGATTCAGTAAAGGTCTTCCCACTGAATACAGTGCGATTCCATAAGAATTAAATTTGTAGAATCTTTAACAAAATGGAACACCATGAAAAAGAGCCGATTCAATGTTCCTGATTCTATTTATGTTTTTACCAACTGTTAGGCCACAGGTCATTGCCATTGAGTGTAAATAAAACCCAATGTCATCAAAGTACACTGAAGAAATACTGGTGACGTTAGGATGAATATTTTGACATAAATTCACAAAATTACTATATGCATTTCATGGCATTGCAGTGTGACATCCAACATTTACCTAATATTTTGCATTTTGGAGCCTACATTGGTTTTGGGATCTGTGTCATTTGTCTCAGTGATTTTGATTAGGCTGACTCCGATGAAACACTGTTAACATAAAACACATTTGTCATGCATCACTGAAGAGGCAAGAGATTTTAATCATCCAATTTTCATTAGTTACACTCTTACGGTTTTCTAATCATGAGTTATGAGTTGTTAACTAACATTAATTGATATTTGATATGCTAATGCGCTGTATGCTTTTCATCATTAAGACTACCATTAAAGCGGAAATGATGAATATGTTTCAATCCAAATTACTTTCTGTTTCTGTTTCAAAAGGCACATATCAAGGCCAGTGGATGGGGGGCATGAGGCATGGCTACGGTGTGCGACAGAGCGTGCCTTACGGAATGGCCACCATTATCCGCTCTCCGCTTCGCACCTCCCTGGCCTCCCTAAGAAGCGTGCAAAGCAATGGCGCCGTTCTGCAGGACGCGGTACCTGACACACCAGTTGGAAGCCGTGGTGGTTTCGTGCTGAATTTTCACAGCGACACCGAAGTCGTCACTGGAAAGAAGAAGGGCCTGTTCCGCCGCGGGTCCCTCTTCGGCAGCCTCCGCCAGCTACGTAAATCTGACTCCAAAACATCCATCTCTAGCAAACGGAGCTCGGCGCGTAGCGACGCCACCATGAGCCGCATCAGCTCCAGCGACGCCAACTCCACCATCAGCTATGGAGACGGAGAGGTGCCCGATGAGTACACCCCCATGGAGGACCATGTGGACGCCACCACCACAGAGTCCTACATGGGCGAGTGGAAGAATGACAAACGCAACGGGTTTGGAGTCAGTGAGCGATCCAACGGGCTAAAGTACGAAGGGGAATGGATGAACAACAAGAGGCATGGATACGGATGCACTATATTCCCAGATGGAACCAAAGAGGAGGGGAAGTATAAAAATAACGTGTTGGTGCGTGGGATAAGGAAGCAGCTTATTCCTCTTAAAAACCATAAAACTAAAGAAAAAGTGGACAGGGCCGTGGAGGGGGCTCGAAGGGCGGCAGCTATCGCCAGGACTAAAGTGGAAATAGCAGTGTCAAGGTAGGGCATCTTCTTCGCTGAAAATCCTTTTCTAAAGCCAAAATTTAAATTCTGGCATCATTTACAAAATTTGATGTTGGTCCAAACTCATATGACTTTCTTCTTCAATGCAACATTAAAGGAGAAACGTAAGAAGTAATGGCCACTCTTTTTCATATAAAAAAAATGAATGGGGATCTGAGCTGTTAAACTCCAGAATGACAAAAAAGTAGCTATATTTCAAGTATATATAATTTATAATAAAACTTGCTATTGCAACTGACTAAAATTATGTATATATTAGTGCTGTCATATCTATTAATTGCGATTAATCACATATATATTTCTAATTTTTATGTATTTATTCATTTATAATAAAACTTGCCTTTGCAGCTGACGTAAATTTTGTATATTAGTGCAGTCAAATCGATTAATTGCGATTAATCGCATATATTCAATTATATATATATGAATATATATATATATATATATATATATATACACGCACACACACACACACATATACATATAATGAAACTTGATGTCAAATCGATTTATTGTGATTAATCTCTTTAAATATATAGCTATATTTATGTATATATATAACATATGCAACTGCCTAAAATTATGTATATTGCTGTCAAATCAAATCAATTGCATATATTCATTTATTTATATATAAATAGATTATATATAATACAATATATAAATAGATTAATTGCGATTAATTGCATTGAATATATATATATATATATATATATATATATATATATATATATATATATATATATATATATATATATGTGCGTGTGTGTGTGTGTGTGTGTGTTTACATGATATGTGTGTGCTGCATGTGTATAGTTATATGTATACATAAATACATACATAGATGTATATATTTAGGAAATTAAATTTATAATAAAGAAATTGTAAATATATTTTGTGTGTGTATATATATATATATATATATTTTTATAACAGTTCCACATATTCATATTTAGTACAGAAAGTTTTTTGGCTCAGTTTTTGTCTGTTAGTCACACAAAGCTATCATATGATTTTAAAAGACTTGGTAAATAACGCAGTCATATTGACTGCATTCATGATACTTTAATACTGCATCTTTGTCATTTTGGAAGTCGACAGCATGAATCTCTTTTATGTGGCCAGTTAACTTTTCCCTTTTATAGTCCATGTAAAAAAAGTCAAATGTGCGTTGGAACAAAATGAAGGTGAGTAAATGATGACAGACATTATAACAAGGATATCTTACTGTCACAACTGTAGAATCATCACAATTTCATAATATATCATGTCAGTCATGACAGGTTGACTTGAAACTGCTGTGATCAAGTACACCCGCCACATCAAGGCTTCTGTAACATTCCTAAGATTGTTACTGCTTGTACTGTTAAGCTGTGATGTCTGCATGGTTCAGACGTATGGGGTATGGGGCATTTATTTAGACGTCATTCATTAACCATATGTCATAGACCTATTTTAAGATGTTGCCTCGCACACCAACAATGTTCAGGTGTTTTTAACAGATATCCTTCTCAAATGGTTAGAAAGTCTGAGTTCTGAAAGGTTGTGCAAGCAACCTTTTTGAGGACTGGTGTCTATTATTTGTCCATAGCTCAGATGCGCAGGGAGCAGTCATGGGGTCATGCATCTCATGTACACTATTATGATGTCTGTTCCCTTGCCAAGAGCCAAACTAGACAGACATTTTAATGGATGTGTTGTGTAAACCATTTATTCAAGGCACACAAATTCATAACATCCTAAACAGGTCTCGGGAAACTCGCATGCACGTTCCTTCCGTTGACCAACCAAACAGATACTTTGTTGAACATTATAAATCTTCCTCAGTCTTCAGTAGACCAAATTCCAGTATAATGAGTTATGTGTGAATGTGTACACACACTGTATAAATATAAACGTTGAATTTGAGTGGTTTATTTGCATAAATTCTTAATTCCTGTGTCAGTCCAGTGTGGGGCTGAACCTGTTGTAACCCTAATGTACCCACTGACTTTTAATTTTATAAGTTAAAGATCACCGATAGGAGTGAATGACTATTGGTATGTGCATATGTGCACGTCTGCCTGATGTATGTGTTTCGGCTGTCTGATGACCATGATGTTCTGACCTTATGTGAGTGATCAGCCAATCAATAAATAACATGACGCAGAATATAGGCAGCACTTGTGCTGCTAGTGTTTAAAGGGGTCATACAGGTTAACAGCTGGTTTGAGTACCTCTTTCAGGCTATTTACAGTTTCTGCATTTATTTTAACTTCGAATAAGCCACATAGCACAGACTGGGCACCATTAGCTGAGTATCTGGCATGTGTCCCTCTCAGGAGTGGCCTGTCTTCTGTGATTACCTCTCCCTCGGTGAGCAGTGGGTCAGGGTTACAAGGCTTACGCTCCAGGGTCATTACCAGTGCTATGAAATGAAAGTAAAACCATTTTACTATGCATTACTTGCATTCAGTTACAGCTGAGCAGGAGTCTTGGCTGGCTAGCAGTGCTTTAAAGATTGATACAGTAATACTCCTCACTATCTTCACTCCACCCTAGAGTATATTCCCTTCAAAGGGTCGTAAATATAATCCTACGGACCCCCCCTTGCTTCAGGGGCAGGGCTGTTGCTGCGGTCAACAGAATCTGCTGTTTTAGGAGGTAGTGTGAAAGGTTAACTAGTGTACTTGGCCTCGCTGTGAAAGGAAGCGTGATAGATTCAGTGGCAGGAGAGATACAGAATATAACGGGTTCACTAAAGGTGTTAGCAAAAAAAATTATTGATGAGAGTGAGCTACTATTAGGTTAAATGTCTTATTAATGTACAAATGAATAGGATTTCCTTGTTGTGATTTCTTAAAATAAAGTGACGCACACTATGCTTCAAAAATAAATGAGGAACATGAAACAACATGATTAGGGCTGTCACGATTCCTCAATCCAGTACAAGGACCCGATTTAAAAAAAAAAAAAATCCCTGACTGCAATTTGCATGTGTCGAGTAACCGGCAAAAAAAAAACCGGAGTAACCGGCTTATTTCACGGATGAAAATTTATGAAACGCATTGTTAGACTGTAGGCTGCATAATATATTAAACCCTTTTAAAAATCTTGATAAAGCATAATGCTATTGTGAATTCACAAATGCTACGATTAATATATGTGATGCAGGTTTAATATATGTGCTTTAATTAGGGCTGTCAAACGATTAATCGCGATTATTGGCATACAAAATAAAAGTTTGAGTTTGCCTAATATATGCATGTGTACTGTGTGTAATTATTATATATATATAAATACACACAAATTAATGTATATATTTAAGAGAAATATGTTATCTATGTAAAAATGTTTGTATTTATATATAATATAAATTATATAGAAATTATAATAAATACATATACTTGTAAATATTTCTTATATATGTACCTGAATGTGTTTGTATTTATAAATACATAATAATTGCACACAGTACACACACATTTATTAGGCAAACTCAAACTTTTATTTTGTATGCGATTAATCACGATTAATCATTTGACAGCCCTAGCTTTAATTATTAACGTGTGTAGGTTACGTAATGTACGTGCGTTTCAGAACGGCTCCGTTCACAAAAAGTGCTGCTTCACACAAAGAGGTATTATTTACTAGTGCTGTCAGATCGATTAATTGTGATTAATCGCATACAAATAAAAGGAGAAAGAGAGATACACAGTACACACACATATTATTTAAACACAAACTTATTTTGGATGCGATTAATCGATTTGACAGCTATTAATTACATGTTTTAAGCATTCTGAACTCCATATATGCATATTGCAGTGAGTTTGGTTTTATTATAACGTTCATCTGGGAATGCATCATGCGCCGTTTCATCAGATTTGTAAGGTGAATAATTTATAAACCTACGCAAACACGAAAGAATATGTCAATATCTTTCTCAATATGCTAACTGTTCATCACGATTTCCAAATAAAAGTTTAAACCCTCACTCTGAGTTTATATGTTTTGATATCCACATATTCAAGAAATTACAGTAGCTGTACCTTTTCTGTTGAAAAGAAATGGACAAAAATTAAAAGTTAAGTGCATATTTGAATTAAATGTTGATTAGTCAATATTAAACAAGGATTAGATTGTGCAGTAAAGTGTAAAAACAATTGTCAGGCCTTTGGCGCCCTCTGCAGTCATTTGTTATAATACATAATGTACATTAGTTCTACTGTTTATAATATATTAGTACATCATACCATAAAACCATGTAATTACTTGCTTTTGATACTTATTGTTATTATTATTATTGTCTCGTCGCTATTGTATATGTATTTTAAGTAATTTTCAAGACTATTGTTCAATTACCACAGAAAAAATTAATTATAATTATCCGATTACTCAATTAATTGCCTGAATAATTGACTGATTAGTAATTCAAATTATCTGATTATTTGATTAATCGTCAGAATAATCGGCTGAATACTCAGCTACTAAAATAATTTTTGTATCATATTTTTAATACTGTAAAACAATGTTTAATATTTACAGCGTGGTGCTGTCAAACAGATAATCGTGATCAATCGCATCCTATATATATATATATATATATTAATATAAATATATACATGGAAATATTTTCATATACTGTTTTTTAACAGTACACACACATATTATGTAAAAAAAAAAAAAAAACTTTTATTCTGGATGTGATTAATCACAATTAATCACTTGACAGCTCTATTACAGTACAAATTTTATTTAGCTTTTTATTCATATTATATTTATAAATAAATATGAACTACCATAATAAGTAAATACTATTTACATTTTTGTTTTTTCATTTAGATGAATTAGGCCAGAAATTCTTGAAAATGAAGTCAGTTTAGCATCATATAGATGCTAAAATAGCTGTCATTTTCTTTAAGAAGAATAAAATTTCTTTTTTTTTTTTTTTGGTTTGTTTTGTTTCGGTTTTGACTTGAAATGTGATCCTAGCCATGGTTTGAAAAATGTGAGGGTCTCATTAAGGCATGAATATTTTTTAACTCTCAAAAAGTTGGGTGGCCCAAACATATTAATTCATATACATTTCTAAAAGTGGCAGAATCATGTACAAGCCCCTCCTCCCCGATTTATAATGACAGCTTTGCCCCTGGTTATGCTAGTGATTATGAATGAGAGACTGAGAGAGGTAAAAGAGCCCTTCAATTTTTCCTCCCACCTTTTCTCACCCTCTTCACACTCAGCTCCATTTGATATTAGTCATTCACCATAAAAAGGAGGGAATAGAGGACCATTTAATTGTTCAGTCAACCTACAGCTCTGTGCTCTCTCTCTCTCTTTCGCTCTTTCTCTCTTATGCTCTCTGGTGTGTCAGCAGCAGAGAACTCAGGCTGACTAAATAAGGAAAGGATGGAGTCAACTTATCAGCTCTGGACAGAAATACATAAGCCAGTAGCAGTTGATACAGTAGCCCATCACTGCCTGGCTGTCATCTGCCCTACGTGCCAAAAGACTTCACAAATGTTTATCGTCAGCCATAACAATGACTTCATCTGCATTTGTCTCTTACCCACATGCAAGCACACAGATATAAACACACTGACACACACACTTTGAGCCAGTTAGTTAGCAAGCGATAGCAGTAATTATGACAATAACAATGACATATAATGTTGAGTGTACAGGTTGAACATGCTTTAATTAAAAGAAAGATAATTTAAATAGAAAAATAATAGGTTTGCCTGATATTGTTTTCCATTATTCATGCATGTTTTGATTCTTTTAGTATCGGTACTACCAATACATTTTACAGTTTACTGGGTCACCCAACAGTATTATGTTCATAGGGGAATTAACTTAATTATATTATGTTCTGTTCGAATAAATTCTTAACTTTTTAACTAACTTGTAGCATTTTAAATGTAACCGTTAAAAACAAACATGAGAACATGACCACTGAGATCACAGAACAACCATTCATGTAGGCCGTATGATTTCCAGCCTCACCTGAAACTAAGATCTTCACAGCAACCCATCAAAATAAGTTCAGTTTAAGTTGAAGAAATTGTGACAGAAATGTATGTCTGTACAGTAGAGTGTATATCAATGATTATTAGTGCTGTCAAACAATTGTGATTAATCGCGATTAATCGCATTCAAAATAAAACATTTTTGTGTACATAACTATATATGTGCGTGTGTACTGCGTATATTTATGTAAATATAAATACAAACATGTATGTATATATTTAAGGAAAATGTTATGTTTATGTATTAAATATATGAATATATAATATAAATTACATGAATATAAATACATGCATGTAAATACATGTAAATATTTTCTAAATATATACTGTATATGTGTGTGTATTTATATAATATATATATATATATATATATATATATATATATAATATATATACACACACACACACACACACGCACATAATAAATATACAGACACATATATCATGTAAACCAACACTTTTCTTTTTGGATGCTATTAATTGTGATTAATTGTTCGCAGCACTATTATAATTATTATTAAAATATTTTTATAGAATCATTACATTTTTTCTCCTATGTTTTAATTTTAACAGTAAATGCCTGTTGAGCAGCACTTTGTTTGCCAAAATAAATTTGCATAATTTCACTTGATTTATAAAATAAGTTTTATGCCACCAAAAACTTTATTAAATTAAATATTATTTAATTATTAAAATATTATCAGAAAAAAATGATTTAAGGATTATGATTTTAATTAGACATGTTAGACATTAGAAAAAGTTAATTTAAACATTAAAATTAAGTACAAAGAAAAAAAAATGAAATCCCACATCTAAAATGAAAAAAAAAAAAAAAAAAAAAGGATTTGGGACACAATCTTGCATAGGGCCCTGTGCATGACTGTAATGACATGATTAAAACAATAATGTCCATTTTCATTATTATTACTAATTAAACATATGTTATTTATCTTCATTTTGTTCTTTGTCTAATATTTAGTTATAATTGTGTAAAAAAAAATATATATATATATATAAATAATTAAAAATAATTTTTTAATACTGTTTAAAAGTTTATAGATTTTACAATGTTTTTGAAAGACGTTTCTCATGCTCACCATGCTCAAAAATGCAGTGAAAACAGTAATATTGTAAAATGTTATTATTAATTTAAAATACGTTTTCTGTAATTCATTGCTTTGATTGCAAAGCTGAATTTTCATCAGTCATTACTCCGGTCTTCAGTGTCACATGATCCTTCAGAAATCATTCTAATATGCTGATTTGGAGCTCAAGAAACATTTCTTTATTATTTTAAATGTTGAAAATAATTAGGCTGCTTGATGTTTTTTGTGGAAACCATCATAAATTAGGATTCTTTGATGGACAACAAGTTTAAAAGAATATTTATATGAAATAGGAATCATTTGTAACATCATAAACTGTCACTTTTGATCAAGTTAATGTTACCTGAATAAAAGTATTAATTACAATTTTGAACTGTAGTGTACTTAACATAAAGGTAATCTAGATTTGTATTATGAATAAATAAGTAATAAAAACAATATTGGTCAATCTTTCAAAACAAGTCTAAGAAATAAACATTGGATGAGCCAGTGCTGCAACAGTTGAATATAATATGTAATTAGAGCATTCATTTTAGGGTGTGCTTTCAGAGAAGGCACAGAACCATCTTTGAAAGCACACTGTGTTTTACAGTCTGTGAAAAATCCACTTACAGCAAAGAACAACCTCTGATTGGTACAAGAAGCCGTTCGTTATCCGAGCCGCCCAATCCCTTTCATCTGCGTATCGCTGTGGTCGAAATGCAGCGAGGGATTACTTCATGTTGACAGGTTATGAGTGAAGAGCCTTTCCACATCCAGCTCAACGCAGGCCCACGTGAGAGCCACCGTACACTCCAGCACAGCTCGACCACTAAAATTAAACGTGCTGATGCCGAACTCCACACAAGTCCCCTGACCAGAGCTTAATATGAGCAATGCATAAAAAGACTGGTAGACGCAGCCGTCGTATTTTTAATTAATGTGTTCTGGAATGAGGACACATAAATTACAGCTGTGGTGAAAATGGAAAGCACGCTCAATCACATCTCGGTTTCACTCAGAATGCTGCCATAATTAGTTTGTACAGTTGCGAAGTCCATTACTGGATAAGTAGAATGACAGTTCGGATTTAATTTGGGCAAATTAGTCAAATGGAAGCGAAATATGGTTATTGGAACACTTGCATAATTTATGCTGATATCTAATGATCCACAGCTGTAGTGATTGATATTAGCAATTGCGTTTAAAGCCAAGATTAGTGTATTACTGTTAGGCAAAACATCTGCTAGCTTTGTCATGCGGCCTCACCCTCCCTTTCGGCCCATCACATGGTATTAATAACAGTAAGATCTCTGTGTACAGTAAATATTAGGAACGGCACGGCATTGGCACGTAAAACTGCTCTGATCCGCACCTCTGATCAGAATTACCCCATAACGAAGACCTTTGTTTTTGTTAGTATCTATGAGCCTTCACAATCTCTGGCTGTTCGCTAATCACAATGCATTTCTCTTCAATTCCCAATGGTGTATCTCTGGCCTTTGTTCAATCCCACTACCTAAGCTCATTATATAATTCAGAAGATTTTAAATCCTGTGCGCTTATAGAGCTTATAGAACTCTATATGACCAGAAATGAATATAAGAATTGAAACAGTGACACACTGCAATCTTGTCATCCTAGATGTTCATGTCTTTCTTTCCTAATTCGAAAAGAAAGGTTTTGGTGGAAAACATTCCTGGATTTTCTCCATATAGTGGACTTCAGTGGGGATCAACTGGTTGAAGGTCCATATTGCTGTTTCAATGCAGCTTCAAAGGGATCCACATGATCCCAGCTGAGGAATAAGGGTCTTATCTAGTGAAACGATTGGTCAAAAACAATAAAAATGTATATACTTTTTAACTACAAATGCTCTGCGTCCACGACTTCATGCATTACATAATCACGTTGGAAAGGTTACGCATGATGTATGCGGAAGTACCGACCCAATGTTTACAAAGTGAATGTGCAAAGAAAAGGTAAAACAACGATGTTGGATGATTTTGAAGTTGCAGGACAAAATGAGATGGAGATTTTTACCCTACCCTACCTTTTTGAACTGAAATACACGGATGAAGAGCTAAGCACGCTTGGCCATTATAACATGATTATGTAATGCGTGAAGTCCAGCTAGTGCAAGATTAGCATTTGTGGTTAAATAGTATATAAATTTGTATTTTTTATTAGAAAATGATTGTTTGTTTCGCTAGATAAGACCCTTATTCCTCGGCTGGGATCGTGTAGAAGCCTTTGAAGCTGCATTGAAACTGCAATTTGGACCTTCAACCCATTGATCCCCATTGAAGTCGACTATATGGAGAAAAATCCTGGAATGTTAAGTTCTTTTTGATTGAAGAAAGAAAGACATGAACATCTTGGATGACATGGGGGTGAATGAATTATCAGGGAATTTTACTTCTGGAGAGAACTAGTCCTTTAAAATTAGATACTTTTTTTTTTTTAATTCCTCTTTTAAAAATATAAATGATAAAGTATTTACATCTAAATGTAAATTATATTTAAATATATTTATAATATATTTATGGTGTATAAAAATCGGTGGGGTAAGAAAATAAAAATCAAGGTAATTTAAAAAAAAAAAAACCATTTTTTTTTCAATTTTTTTCAATATTCTTGTAAGAAGTCTTTTATGCTCGCATAGACTGCATTTATTTGATCAATATTCAGTAAAAACTGTAATTTTGTGAAATATTATTCATTTAAAATAATTGTTTTCCTTTTTTAATGTAGTTTAAAATGTAATTTATTCCTATGATGGCAAAACTGAATTTTTAGCAGACATTACTACAATCTTAAGAGTACATGATGCTTCAAAAACCATATTAACATGATGCATTAACATTGTGATATTTAAAAACAAAAAAGACAAATGAAGATGAAAAAATGTACAATTTTGTACATTTTAAAGTTAAATTCTTCTATCTAATGCACTTTGAGAGTTCAAAAATGAGATCTCCAACCCATGTTCTTAACTATCAAATCTATTAAATCGCCCTATATCGCTGTTTTACCTTTTTTGTTAAGGGTGTTTGATCTTCTTCGCATGATCACTTTGCAAAGACTGGGTCGGTATTTCTGCAGCGATGTAGGATGATTTTTAAATGATTTTTGAAGTTGAGGGAGAAAATACGATTGGAGTTTTTCGACATACCCTAACTATCTTGAGGCAGAATACACAGAGTTCACGGAGAGAAAGGCAAGATGAACGTTTGAGATTAAAAAGTATTTAAATTGTACTTTTTTAAATGAGAATAACCAATTGTTTCGCTAGATAAGACCCTTCTTCCTCAGCTGGGATCATTTACAACTGCATTTGGGATCGTTTGAAGCCACATTTAAACTGCCTTTTGGAAGTTCAAAATTGGGGCACCATAGCAGTCCATTATATGGAGAAAAATGCAAATGTTTTCCTCAGAAAACATAATTTCTTTACGGCTGAAAAAAGAAAAGCAAACATCTTGGATGACAAGAAGTGTAGTACATTATATGTGTATCTCTGTTTTGGAAGTGGACTTCTCCTTTAACAAAAAAGGTAAAACAGCGATATAGAGCGATTTCGAAGTTGAGGGAGAACATGAGATGGGAGTTTTTCGACATACCCTAACTGTCATGAACCGGAAAAAAACAGAGTTCAGGCAGTGTAAGACAAGACAAGCGTTTAACATTAAAAAATATATAAATTGTATTATTTTTATTAAAATAACCGATTGTTTCGCTAGATAAGACCCTTCTTCCTCGGCTGGGATTGTTTACAACCACATTTGGGATCGTTTGAAACTGCATTTTGGAAGTTTAAACTCAGGTCACCATAGAAGTCCACTATATGGAGAAAAATGCTGAAATGTTTTCCTCAAAAAACAATTTCTATACAACTGAAAAAAGAAAGACATGAACATCTTGGATGACAAGGGGGTGAGTACATTATCTGTAAATCTTAGTTCTGGAAGTGGACTTCTCCTTTAATTGCTGGATAGAAGTCTTAATTTCAATATTGCATAAGTAACAATATAATAGTATTAGGACCTATTATTAGGAAGTGAACTGTCCTGTTTTCCTTTCACCTAGATAGTAATGAATGTGTGCTGGATTTGTCCATTAGGGCCATATGGATTTGTTTGCATGTGAATCAAAGCGTTGAGGTGGAAGACGTGCCCACTTCACCTGTTTATATCGACCGCACGCTCATGAACGGAAGAAGAGGAAGCAGAGGGCAGGAAACAGTTTTGCCCTAATTAAAATTGCAGCTGGAGCTCAATGGAGCCTGTTGCCAGGCAATGTGACCTTTCCTCTAACAGGGTGCCATGAACGCTGTACAAGAGACATCAAGTTTCTCAACAACGTACGTGATTGTGTGTGTTTAAGCTCACGAAGCTTTCACTTGAATGCACGACGTGATATCCCACGCTGCTAGAAGATTCATGTTTGTATATGCCAGTGTTAAGTGAGTATATGTGATCCTGTATGCGTGCCATAGCCGTAAAATCTTTATTCCGCTCAGTTTGTAAAGCTCTTGCTATTTGTTAACACAGGGCCAGATGATGTGTAGAAGCACCTGCCAGAGTGCTGTAGCGTTGCCATGGCGATTGCATCCAGTCATCCTGTCAGCCATGCACTGCTTTTTCTGCAGTAGAAGTGTTACTGTGAGGGAGGCAGATGGTTCGCTCCTACTTCCTGTTTATTTATTTATTTCATTAATTTAATAAAGAGCGAAAATTAGAACGCGATAGCTGCGTGACCACTGTGTGCTGATCACAAGATAAAAACAGGATGCGGATCTCACTGAACGGAAGCAAAGGTTGCAAGATCTTGCTAAAACATGGCGGATATGAATAAGGTTTGCTAATAGATGAACAAGTGATCATTGTGATATTTGATTATCAGTGATATATTCTCAACCTTAAAGAGTTTTGTGGCTTGGGGGGGAATAACCAACAGTACGGTACTTTTTTTTTTCGGTACTTTACTCTCTGTGGTATAACAAAAACATTTATTTCAGTGAGGAAAATAAGGCCAAAAATCACATTTTCAACATTTTGAACAATAGGGCCCCATTATCGTTTTCTTTTTTCTTTTTTTTTTCATAAATTCTTTCTGATATAATATAAGAATAATTTTTCTGATAATCGAATGAAGGCATTAAACTTTTTATTTGTTTTATTTATTTTTTTTAATGAAATGAAAATTAAACCCCTTCATTTGTTGCCAAACAAACAGAGGTTTTTCTGTTAAAATTAATACATGGAAGAAAAATTCTGTGAATATTCTGTTAAAAAGCTTTTAATAATAATTGTAGTATTTTTTTCTACAATTAGGTGGTTAATCTTGTTGTAATATTTATTTTTTTAGCATTTAATTGTTTTATTTAAATTTGCCAGAAATAGCACCTACATTATACTGTACAAAAGTAATACAAGACTAATACAGTTCTGTTACATGTTAAACCGTACTTTTATTTTGACAGGTTGCCGGTTAGTTTTTGTGTGTATACACTATGATATGATGCCAATTTTCTCAAATGAAACGGTAAAATTCACATGATGTGACTCTCACAGCAGCTCTGGAGATTACGTTCATGTGTTCATGTCTTCATATAAGAGAAGCAAATGCCGAAAACCATCGCGAGCCTCACTTGTGCTTCAATATTTGCGTAGCAAACAAAACCGACATTTATTCATACAGAGCCAAGCGGAACATGGAGGATTTATATTTAAACCATCTTTTTGCGTTTTAATATTCACAGATACTAGTCCATATCGCGATTCGATGCTCTCTAGGATGAGAATACTACAGATTGGAGCTGCATCTGAATATGCTTACTGTACAGTAGGCAAAAAACTGTATGTGAAAAGAGCTTGTCTGAATTTTAATTATCATAAAACAGTAAGCGAAAAGTACCCCGATGACCTACTACTATGCCGGCAAGATAAGCGCTACAGTGATGGTTTATATTTTTAGGCCAAATCAAGAGGTTAGCATCACCCTGGTTGCTTCAACATAAACCCAATATGATTTTTTCTTTACTTACTGCATAAAATAATCATAATCTTCACAAATGCAGTTACCAGAACATCATGGTCATCATCAGGATCACCATTAAGCTTCAGACAACTCTTTGAGTCTTTATTTAAAAATATATATATATATATATATATTCTCTCAAAATTTTCATTTTGGTGTGATGAAGTTTAATATACTTGCAGACTGTAGAAGCCTGTTTCCGCCACTGAATAAAAAAAAAAAAAAAAAAGGTAATTGTGACCTTTTTATCCTACAATTCTGACTTTCTTCTCACAATTTTGAGTTTATATCTCGCAGTTTGGACTATTTTTCCTCAGAATTGTGAGATATAAAGTCCTGATGGGAAAAAAAGACTTCTCTCAGAAGCAAGTTTATATCTCACAATTCGTTTGTAGACTTGTATAGTTGATTTTATGGTTGTAGAATTTATATCTCGCAATTCTGAGAAAATAAATATAAATTCGCAAATTCTGACTTTTTTTTCTTAGAATTGTGAATTTGTATCTCCCAATTGTGACTTTTTTTTTTCTCAGAATTGTGTTTATATCATGCAATTCTGAGAAAAAAAATCATAATTGTGAGTTTATATCTTGCAATTCTGTTACAGAGTTGTAAAGTTGATTTTATAGTTTTTTTTTATATAGTTGAATTTATCTCTCACAATTCTGGCTTTATAACTTGCAATTCTGAGAAAAAAGTCACAATTACGAGATTCAAACTCGTAATTGCAAGAAATAAAGTCAGAATTACGAGATATAAATTCGCAAATTGTAACTTTTTTCTCAGAATTGTGAATTTGTATCACACAATTCTGTTTTAAAGTTGATTTTACAGTTGTAGAGTTTATATCTTGCAATTCTGAGAAAAAAGTCACAATTGCGAGATTCAAGCTCTCAATTGCAAGAAATAAAGTCAGAATTACGAGATGTAAATTCACAAAAATTTGTATAAGAATTTTTTCCTCCGAATTGTGAAGTTATATCTCCCAATTGTGACTTTGTTTCTCAGAATTGCGAGTTTACATCTCGTAATTCTGTTGTGGAGTTGAGTTTATAGTTGTAGAGATAAATCTCACAATTCTGGCTTTATAACTCGCAATTCTGAGAAAAAAAAGTCACAGTTGTAAGATTCAGACTCGCAATTACAAGATATAATGTCAGAATTATGAAATATAAATTAGCAAATTTTGACTTTTTTTCCTCAAAATTGTGAATTTATATCTCCCCGTTGTGAGTTTTATTAAATTATGAGTTTATTAAATTATGAGTTTATATAACGCAATTCTGAGGAAAATGTAAAAATTGTGAGTTTATATCTTGCAATTCCGTTGTAGATTTGTAGAGTTGACTTAATAGTTGTAGAGTATATCTCACAATTCTGAGAAAAAAAAGTCACAAATGCAAGATTCAAACTTGCGATTGCATGAAATTATTTCAGAATTATGAGATATAAATTAGCAAATTTTGACTTTTTTTTTTTCAAAATTGTGAATTTATATCTCCCAGTTGTGAGTTTTTTCTCAGAATTACAAGTTTATATCACGCAATTCTGAGAAAAATGTAAAAATTAGGGCTGTCAAATGATTAATCGCGATTAATCGCATACAAAATAAAAGTTTGAGTTTCCCTAATATATGTGTGTGTACTGTGTGTGATTATCATGTATATATAAATACAAACACATTTATGTATATATTTAAGAAATATTTACAAGTATATGTATTTATTATAATTTTTATTAAATTTATAGTATATATAAATAAAAATATTTTGTACATAAATAACATATTTCTCTTAAATATATACATTAATTTGTGTGTATATATACATGCATAATAATTACACACAGTACACACACATTTATTAGGCAAACTCAAACTTTTATTTTGTATGCGATTAATCGCGATTAATCGTTTGACAGCCCTAGTAAAAATAGATTTGTAGAGTTGATTTAATAGTTATAGAGTTTATATCTCACAATTCTGACTTTATAACTCACAATTGTGAGTTTATATCCCACAATCCTGAAAAAAAAAGTCATAATTGCAAGTTTGTATCACACAATTCCGAGATAAGTCACAATTACCTTTATTTATTTTTTATTCAATGGCGAAAACGGGGTTCATAGTAGGCCCATTTAGCATCCATCTTTTTCCAAGATTTCAAGATCACCTTATTTCCGACATTTAACCAAAAAACCCATTGATTTAAAGATGATGGAACTGAAAGCTAACATTCTTACTCTGTAGCACTCCATGAGCATTTTACTATCTCTTGAGGCCATGGGAGAGAATGTAAACGAGTAAGGAAAGGAAAGGACGTGACGTGTGGCCAAGTATGGTAACCCATACTCGGAATTTGTGCTCTGCATTTAACCCATCCAAGTGCACACACACAGTAGTGAGAAGTGATCAAACATGCACACACACACCGTGAACACACACCTGGAGCAGTGGGCAGCCATATTGCTATCGCTGCAGCGCCCGGGGAGCAATCGGGGGAACGGTGCCTTGCTCAAGGGACTCACCTCAGTCGTGGTATTGAGGGTGGAGAGAGTGCTGGTTATTCACTTCTTACACCCTCAATCCCTGCCGGACCTAGGACTCAAACCCGCAACCTTTCGATTGCAAGCCCGACTCCCCAACCATTAGGCCACGGCTGCCCCCAAATAAGTAAGTACTTATGTACTCAGAGAGTATGAAATCATGTTCAAAATGGAATATCTTAACATTTGGCAGTCCGACCGAATCAGTCAAGATGAAGGAAAGATATTCATGTTGCGGCTGACATTACTTCTGGTTCATCACATGGAAATGGAAGGTCAAGTCAAATGCATTGCATCATGCAATACAGTATTCCACCCAATATGACCCAGCTGATCTGGGTTATTCTGTCCCTACAGGAAATTTGTGCAAAACTGTGCAAAGTCTACATCGTATACACTTCAAATGTAGCAAGAGCACAGACTTGTATTTTCTATTCCAAACATAGCTTATGTATTATAGTTGTATTAAAACTAAAGACTATTGACTATTCATCAAGCGATTTCAAGTCCTTTTTAAGAAGGAGATCAAATAATGCTCACTTCAGTGAGTGTGTTTGGTGAAGCGATGAGCTGAGATGCTTTGGGTCGTCTCGGGACAGCAGCCTATGAGGCATGAAGGCAATACTTTTAACATTGATATAAAATCTGTCATGCAGTTTCTTTGATATTGGCATGTGAATATAAACAGTACATGTTCTAAAGATTCTACAGATAGCAAAATGTAAAAGCGTAAGCTACTTCCACTTTCTCATGTTAACATAAAATATCAGCAGAGGTTTGCTTTGAGTGAAATCTCAAGTAATGTGGCTTTTTGGCTTTGATGTCACATTAATACTTAATATTAAGACGAGAACAAATATCCAGGATGATTGTGAGCAGGTGATATACTTGAAATTGTCAATGACTGCCACTCAAAGTATGTCAAAAACAGATTAAAAAGCTTATCCACTGGGTATTTTCTATTTAATCAAAGCTGATTTTGACTATTCTCCATGCCAAGCATCTGTCTGTGTTTTAGTAATGGATGCTGAAGAGATGTTGCCTCTTTAGACTTTTTGGTATATCTGCTCATTAAACATCTCACTAACCTGAGTATGAACTTGCCTGTGACATAAAACCAGGTTTCTGTTCTTATTTCAGCCTTGTCTGAAATGTGTAAATTTATTCCGCCTGTGTATCAGGATTTGAGTGACAAGTTGGATGAAGTATTCCCAGACCAAGAATGTCTACCGTCTTAAATTATTACACTAAACCTACTGCATATTTCTTTGCAAATGTTAAAAGATGTATTGAAAAACCTTGTTTTTGGATCCATGCAGTGCGTCTTTTTTTTGTTGTTCAAACTATCTGCTCCCCCCCCCCCCCAAGTATAAAGCACAGCTTGGTTTTTGTATTGCTCAGTGCCTTTATCTCATCCTTGAAGTCTTCTCTCATGTCATCCTAGAGAAATATTAGGGTGTTTTTGTGCTGCTGCAGATATTTTTCTAGATTTAATATCTTCACATTTGTTAGTTAACCTAGAATCAAAGACTGAACATCTTCATTATCACAACGGCTGACTGTATTTTTGTCATCATCGTGTATGTTCATGGTTGTGCCGTACCGTTTTGTTCCTCTACTCATTTGCAAATCAACACAGCTTGGATGAATGATTATGTTTTGTTGTTTATTTTAGCAAGCCATTAATTACGTCAGCGTAATTCTACATTCCCACCTGCTGGCAGTCCGGCATCAGACATTGCATGTATGTAAAAGCATTGTGCTAATTGTATACAATTTAAAGCATGCTAAACACTACATTTAAACATCTGAATGATTATTTAAAGTGTATTCCACTCCATCTATGTGCTTTAATGCATGGTTCATACAAGGTGCTTAAAGTTAAAGAATTTGACTTCTTGAAATTGAAGGCCTGGAAAAGCCTTTAAAATAGTAATTTTCCTGAAGAGGTACTTGAAAAGTGCTAGAATTATTAAATAAAATAAATGATTGATTCAAACTTGTGACTTCGATCATTCATTTAAAGTGATTCACTAGCAAAAACCAGATCAAATTAAAAGAGCCATTCATTTTTTAAACTTTAACATCGCTTGTAATGATTTTAAAAAGCATGTAATGATGGGTGAAAATGAGCTTTTTGAAACTCAGAATCAGTTAAACCATTGCGTCGCAAAATGATTCACTGTTTCGAAGTGTTCCAGTCGGATCATGAATCACTTTAGGGTTAGTGAATCATTTTGTGAATTGAATGATTGAAATCAAATGATTTGCGATATGCAAAGTTCTGATCTAAGTCAAAGATTTGCAATCACGAATTCGCAAACATTGCAAGTCCGGGTCCTGATCTGAAATGATGGTTCGCAAATCACTATTCAGATCGGGACTTCAGAGCTAGATTGTGAATCATTTGATTTAAATTGGAACTTCGGAGGGGGGGAGGGGGGTACTTTTTTTCAGTACATTACTCTTTGTGTAATAACAAAAACATTTATTTCAGTGAAAAAATAAGTCGAAAAATCTCAATTTTGAACAATAGGGCCCTATCTTAGGGCACAATCTTTTTTTTTTTTTTTTCAGAAATTCTGTTTAAATTTTTCTGATAATCAAATACAGGCATTAAACATTTATTTATTTAAAAATAAAAAAAATTAAACCCTTTTATTTGCTGCCAAACAAACTTTTTTTCTGTTATTTCTGTTGTTATTATTATAATTTCTGCATTTAATTGTTTTATTTAAATTTTCCGGAAATAGGAAAATTTAAACACCTACATTATACTGTACAAAAGTAATACAAGGCTAATACATTTTGGTTACATGTTAAACATTACTTTTATTTTGACAGGTTGCCGGTTAATTTTTGTGTGTATACACTATGATATGATGCTAATTTTCTCTCACAGCAGTTCTGGAGATTAAGTTCATGCGTTTATGTCGTCATATAATGAGAAGCAGAGGCCAAAAATAACCACGGGCGTCACGTGTGCTTCAGTATTTGTGTAGTAAACAAAGCCGCGTCTCTGCCATTCATTCATACAGAGCCAAGCGGAACATGGAGGATTCATATTTAAACCGTCTTTTTGCGTTTTAATATTCACAGACACTATTCCATATCGCGATTCGAATTAAGTAAGAGACCTACTTTTAATTTATTAATCCAAAAATTGACGAATTCTGTGGCATCCCGTGCTATAGAGTAAATCCGTTTTTATGAATGGACTCCGCGATCCCGTCAAAACAAAAGGAGAAATTGTAGACGCGTGACCACGTAACGTTAGAGACAGAAATGACATGCCGTTGTGTAAATAAGATAAATAACATAAGGCTATTTCATTCGTTTAATAAAAGAACAAGGTATAGACCTGTTCTATAGGAAAGGTAACCTTAATTATTTAATTTAGATTGGGACTTCAAAATCGCGTATCGCAAATCATTTGATTTAGAGCGGAACGGGTTAGTGAATCATTTTGTGAATTGAATGATTGAAATCAAACGATTCGCGATGTAAGATTTGAAGTCCCGATCAAATCAAATGATTTGCGATATGCAAAGTTCTGATCTAAGTCAAATGATTTGCTATCCGCGCTCCGAGTCCTGATCTGAAATTATGGTTCGCAAATCACTATTCAGATCAGGACTTCAGAGCTAGATTGTGATTCATTTGATTTAAATTAGAACTTCGGAGATCGCAAATCATTTGATTTAGATTGGAACTTCGGAGCGAGTTTGTGAATCTTTTGCTTTGAAACTCCAAATCAGTTAAACCATTGCGTCGCAAAATGATTCACTGTTTCGAAGCGATCCAAATGGATTGCAAAATATTTAATTTAGATCGGGACTTGAAAATCGCGTATCGCAAATCATTTGATTTAGATTGGAATGGGTTCTTGAATCATTTTGTGAATTGAATGATTCAAATGAAATGATTCGCGATACGAGCTCCAAAGTCCTGATTTGAAATGATGGTTCACAAATCACTATTCAGATCGGGACTTCAGAGCATGGATTACGAATCATTTAATTTAGATTGGAACTTTGCAAATGTGTGAGTGGGTTTGCTAATCTTTTGCTTTAGATTGGAACTTTAGAGGGCAGAACGCAAATCATTTGATTAAGATCGGAACTTCATAGCGTTCGTGAATCTTTTGCTCCGAAACTCAGAATCAGTCGTGAAACGATTCGCGTTTCGAAGCGCTCCAAGCAGATCGCAAAATATTTAATTTAGATCGGGACTTCAAATCATGCATCTCGAATCATTTGATTTAGATCAAAACGGGTTCTTGAATTATTTTGCGAATTGAATGATTCAGATCAAAAAAGTTCCGATCTGAGTCAAATGATTCGAGTCCTGATTTAAAATGATGGTTTGTGAATCATTATTCAGATCAGGAGGACTTCAGAGCATGATTTGCCAATCATTTGATTTAAAATGGAACTTCAGAGCAGGTTCGCAAATCTTTTGCTTTAGATTGGATCTTCATAACATGGATCTCAAATTATTTGATTCAGGTCTTCAGGATCAGGACTTCAGTGTGGGTTCGCAAATCATTTGTTTCATATCACGATTTTGGATCTTTTTTTCAAATTGTTTTTCTTAAACAGTAGAAAACGTTAAACCATTAAGGCAGTAGAGTTATAAAAACAAAACAAAGAAAAAAAATGAAAGTATACACAAATACAAATCCCTCAAGAAAATTAACCACGGTTTTACTATAGTAAAACTGTAGAACTTGAAATAGAAGACATAAGTGAGATCTCTGATTAAAGTCCTTGAAAATCAAAAAAGTAGTGCTTGAAAAGTCCTTGAAAAGTTTTCTTAAAACAGTAATCATTCTTTCATCATTTACCCAATTTAAGGTCATTCTAAACGGTGACAGTTCAAAAATGGCAAAAAGCACTTCTTGTGTTGTTTACCTCAAGTTTGCATGCCTGTAACCCAAGAAGCATTAACGATAACTTCCTATCGTTTTAGATTCTGGTTCTTAACAAAATTTCCTTTTGCTATCTTAATTTTAAAGGCCCTCAATGGTTCAATCCCAGAGATAAGGAGATCTTAATGTGGCTCCAGGAGCAAACTGATCTGAACTGAAATTGTACACATTTTCAGTGGTCAAAAACCAAGTGTGGGTCATTTAAAATAAAATAAAGATGCAGTCAACTTTCTAAAGTCATTTTTATACCCCTGTGAAATTGGCTCTAAATCTCATGTGAAAACTCTCATTTTGACCTCCCTCTACAAAATAGTGGATTACTCAGTAAATATACCTCTGTGGCATTTAATATTTTGGCTTTCATCACTATACAATCTTTTTATAGAAAAAATATTAAGAAAATCTAAAATTTGAGCTGGGAACCTCTGATTGAGTTGATACAGAATGACCCTATTGTTCAAAAGATTAAAAAATCATTCTGAAAGTTTCTGATCAAAACAGTACAGTAAAAACAATAAAATTATGAAATATCTTCAGAAATATCATTTTCTATTAATATTTTGTCAAATGTCATATATTTCTGTGATGGCAAAGCTGAAAGAGATGAAAAAGAAAAAACTTTTGTAATATTCTAAATGTGTTTACTGTAATTTTTGATCAGTTTAATCCGTTTAATACTTTTGATCAGTAGTGCATATGATACTTTTACTGAGATTTTTGGGCACTTATCAGATGTGGTCACAGTGTACTGTTTGGAAAAAAAAAACTGAATCAATACCTCGTAATTTCTCATTTTGTGTTGCATTGAAGAAAAATAAGTCATACAGGTTTGGAACGATGAGGATGAGTAAATAATTGCATGATTTTTATGTTTGTGTGAACTATCCTTTTTAGATACTCTTTATCCAGTGCTTCATCAGCCCTTTTCATAACCTAGTTGGATTTGTTATTCAAAGTGATATAACCAAAACCTCCCTCTTTTTTAGACATTCAAATGCACAATACCCAGGTCTTTGTTATGATTCATCCATGAGACCTAGAGTTTGATTTATGTCTGTGTACCACATAAACATCTTAGAGGGCAGATTTTGGCTTGTTGAATAAAATGCAAATATCTCCTGTATAACTGAGGAAATGTGGGAGGGAGAAGGTCACTGAGAGAGAGAGAGAGAGAGAAAGAGAGAGAGAGAGGCGGGCACATACCAATTGCAAGCACCGGCTCACAGCAAAACGGTGTCAGCAAATGTAGCAGAGATTCCGCAAATAGCTCCGGGTAGAAATGGACCTTTTGCTGTGATCTGGAGGCAGCCTGTGCTACCAGAATCCTCATCTTAACCATCATATGAAAACTTGCAAAACTGATCTCAGATCAGCTATGTTTGCTCCTCTCAATGTGGGCCAATGGCCTGAGGGGGGACCAGCCAATCCCGCAGGCACATAGACGCTCATTTGTCTCGGCCCTGGCCTGAAAGGAGGTCACACAGAGGGGGTGAAATTCAAGTGCACCATTAAAATTAGAGGGGTGCAGAGATGCATACCGGGGTTTTAAATATACAGAGGTCTTGAAGTAGGTACACACAGAAACTGATGCGTTTCGAAGAGATGGCGTATATGAAATAGAGAGAGATTTTTAATGGCTAGTCTCTCATTCATATTTTATAATGCTTCACTTGCTGTTGTAAAATATATGTACAGTCAGGTCTAAACCTCTGAGAACACACTGAAAATATGGTCTTTAAATTTGGAAATAATATAATATTAATTTTATAAATAATATAAATTACATTTTTTTTTTTTTTATAAAATGTTAAACAAAGAAGCATTTAGGGGACAGTTTAGCCAAAAAAGAAAATTGCCCATTATTTACTCACCCTCAAGCCATACTTGATGTATGTGACTTTCTTCTTTAGATGAATACAATCGGAGTTATATTAAAAAATGTCCTGGCTCTTCCAAGATTTATAATGGCAGTGAATGGGTGTTGAGATTTTGAAGTTCAATAAAGTGCATCCATGGATCATGAAAGTACTTCACACTGCTCTGGGAGGTTAATAAAGGCCTTCTGAATTGATAGTTTGTGTAAGAAAAATATCCATATTTAAAACTTTATATACCGTAATCTCTAGCTTTCGCATTGATTTACTTCAGGATGCCTTTATTAACTCCCCAGAGCTATGTGGAGCACTTTTTATGATGGTTGGATGCACTTTTTTGGGATTCAAAATGTCAACAGCCATTCACTGCTATTATAAAGCTTGGAAGAACCAGGAGATTTTTAATTTAACTCCAATTGTATTTGTCTGAAAGAAGGAAGTCATACACACCTCGGATGGCATGAGGGTGGGTAAATCATGGGGTAGTTTTTAATTTTTGGGTGAACTATCCCTTTAAGATTTTTAAATGTATGCCAAATAACAAAACATTAAGAAATTCATATTAGTTTTTGAATTAAATTATGTTGATGTGGAAAATATTCTATTAAATTCTTCAAAAAATGTGATATAGAAGCATTTTGTTTTTTTACTAGTGGTCGTTTGGGGTATGTTTCTTTTTTCCCCCTCCCCTTAATTTATTTTTTTTTTTTCTGATGCTCATCCATGCTGCATTTATAGATAAAATCCAATAAAAATAATATAGTAAGATAGTGAAATATTTTACAATTTAAAATTTCTACTTTGATATCTTTTATATAGTAATTTAAAATGAATTTTCAGCATCATTGCTTTTGTTTTCAGTCACTTGATCTTTCAGAATCATTCTAGTATGCCGATTTGCTGCTTAGGAAATAATTCATATTATTAGTTAAAAACAGTTGTGCTGCTTTAATATTTTTGTGGAAACTGAAACTGTTTTTCAGAATTCTTAAAAATTAGCATTTATTTGAAACAGAAATCTTTAGAAATCTTTTGTTATTTGTACTGTCACTTTTGATTGATTTAACGCATCCTTGCTGAATGAAAATATGAATTTCTTTAAAAAAATAAAATAAAAAAAATCTTGACTCCAAACTTTTGTACACTCCCAGCCAAAAGTTTTTGAACAGTAAGATTTTTAATGTTTTTTTTGTTTGTTTTTTTTTAAAGAAGTCTCCTCTGTTCACCGAGCCTGCATTTATTTGATCCAAGCTACAGCAAAAACAGTAAAATTCTGAAATGTTTTTACTATTTAAAATAACTGTTTTCTATGTGAATATATTTTAAAATGTAATTTATTCCTGTGATTTCAAAACTGATCTTTTAGTATCATTACTCCAGTCACAACATATTCTGTTGCACAAAGCTGAGTAGAATTATTTCAGGTTTCTTTGATGAATAGAAAGTTCAGAAGAACAGTATTTATCTGAAATAGAAAGATTTTGTAACATTATAAACGTCTTTATCATCAGTTTTGATCAATTTAAAGTATCCTTGCTAAATAATAAATTAATTAATTAATGATACTGACTCCACGCTTTTGAATGGTATAGTGTATAATGTTACAAAAACTTTTTATTTCAGATAAATGCTGGTCTTTGGATCTTTCTATTCAACAAAGAATCCTGAAAAAAAAAAAAAAAAATCAGCGTATTAGAATTATTTCTGATAGATCATGTGACACTAAAGTCTGGAGTAATGATGCTGAAAATGTAACTTTGATCACAGGAATAAATTACATTTTAAAATATATTCAAATAGACAGCAGTTATTTTAAACAGTAAAAATATTTCACAATATTACTGCTTTTGGTGAATTTCGGATCAAATAAATGCATTAAAAATCTTACTGTTCAAAAACTTTTGGCTGGTAGTGTATATATTCAGTATCTCATGTGCCATTAAAGTTTTATTGGAAAGTGCTGGAAAAAAAGATTTGACTAGCTCATGTGGTGTATTTATCAATAATATGTTATATGTGCATTTGCTTATGGAGTCTTATGATGGGCCGTGATGTTATACATAGAGCTCAAAGCCTGGCCTCCATAACCCTACAGTCTGTCTTATACCCCAAATAGATGTCTAGAAGTCCCTCACATTTCATCACTTCCTTTGCATGCTTCTACGTGAGGATTCTACAATGATCGTTATTATGCGACTATCGGAAATAGAGGCCCATATGTGTCAGAATCCGAAGCGGAGCAGAAAGTACTTCTTTGTCCCTCAATGATAAGCTATTTTTGCACTGGCAGCCAGACTCTGTCCCAAAGCATCTGGCCTCTTGCATTTTAAATATGGTTAATGATTAAAACAGACGTCCACTTTGTCTAAGAAGGGTTTAACGAAGCCGTAAACATCTCAATCCATCATAGTCACGGGAAGCTGACCGGTACTTTATAGCAAACTAAAAGCTTTAATTTCTATGTAAACACTTAAATATTCCTTTCAGACATCGCATCCTGCTGATGCATCTTGTTTTGACTCGCATTTGGAGGTAGGTCTAGCTGAAGCACCAAGTTGGACTAATCCGAGTGTTTATCTTGTGCTTTTGATGCTAGGTTGCGTAATAGTTATAGTAATATCCCTGAACCGACGGGAAAAATCCCTGATGCTTAATGCATACGCTGCACAGACTCAATCTGGCTGTTCTGTGAGAAGATGAAAACAGTGTGTGTTGCAGCACGTCGGGGGTTTTGAAGGGATTTGAGAAGCAGGTCACCTCTTGATTCCTGTCCATAAGCTTGTGTTTCAGTATGATGCAGGCTTCATTAAAGCCACCCAGAGGCCAAGCCTATCATGATCCAAACACGCCATGAACCTTTCTCTTTTTTTTTTTGATGTTTATTTTTTATGTGCTAGTTTGCTTCATAATCATTTCCTGTGTTCATGATTATTTCTTCTTCTTCCATATGGAGACTTTTGCTTTTGTAAGCTTAAATGTGTCCAGAGTTTCAAATATCAGAAATGCCACATACTTTGCACAGCAATAAACATTTTTTTTTTTTAAATCTTGGTAACTTCCTCAGACATGTCCCAACCAAGCACTTACAGATATTAGATATGATTTATTTTATTGATTCATTTTATTTTAATATTTTATGTAATAATTTATACTATTTGAATAAGTACATAAGTATTGAAATATTTAAAAAAAAAAACAAATTTTAGAAATAGTGTGTGAAAATGTTTTACTAGTTTAATATTTTAGTATTTACCTTATGTACTGTAAATAATTTAAATAATGTTATATCTAAATATTAAAATTATAAAATATTAGCATTTTATATTAAATATATTTAGATATTGTTTTTGTAACATAAATATTTTAATTAAAATTCACCAGTCAAAAGTATTTGAGTAAGATTTTTAATGTTTTTAAAGAAACCTCTTCTGCTCACCAAGCCTGCATTTATTTAATCCAAAGTACAGCAAAAACAGTACAATTTTTAGATATTTTTACTTTTTAAAATTACTGTTTTCTATTTGAATATATTTTAAAAAGAAATTTATTCCTGTGATCAAAGCTAGATTTTCAGCATCATTACTTCAGTCTTCAGTGTCACATGATCCTTCAGAAATCATTATAATAAGCTGATTTGCTGTTCAAGAAACATTTTACATTTATTTATTATTATCATCAATATTTAAAACAGTTCAGTACAATTTTTTGAAGAATTTTTTGATGAATAGAAATATGCAAAATCAGCATTTATCTGAAATAAAAAGCTTTTGTAACATTATGCACTATAATATTCAAAAGCTTTTATTTAGCAAAGATGCTTTAAATTGATCGAAATTGATGATAAAGACATTTATAATGTTAGAAAAGATTTCTATTTCAGATAAATGCTGTTCTTCTGAACTTTCTATTGAATAAAGAAACCTGAAAAAATTCTACTCAGCTGTTGTCAACATAATAATAATGATAAATGTTTTTTGAGCAGCAAATCAGAATGTTAGAATGATTTCTGAAGGATTATGTCACTGGAGTAATGATGCTAAAAATTCAGCTTTGAAATCGCAGGAATAAATTACATTTTAAAATATATTCAAATAGAAAACAGTTATTTTAAATAGTAAAAATATTTCAAACTTTTACTGTTTTTGCTGTACTTTGGATCAAATAAATGCAGAGACTTCTTTAAAAATATTAAATACCTTACTGTTCAAAAACTTTTGACTGGTAGTGTGTGTATATATATATATATATATATATATATATATATATATATATATATATTTTTATTAAACACAAGTCTTAGTTTTCTCACCATGCGTGTTGTCTGCTGAGTAAGAGGGATATGTTTTTGTGGTCCGACCGGATTAAATGCTTTGTCCCCATCCATTTGTAAAAGCAGGATTTGGATTTGACAAAAACGGGGGATCAGCACACCCCATAGTACTATGTAGACAGATGAATCCTCCAGCGTCCATATACAAACATGCATCGAGCACACATGTGCACATAACACAGATCCCCTCTTCCCTCCTCCTCCCTATACACAGCTACAGGCAGGCCACAACAATACATACGTTAATGCGTCCTCGTTTCAATAACCCAAGCACAAGCATTCAGCAAAGCACTCATTCAAAGAATTTACTGACCTTTAATAGAATATATTTACTTAGATTTCAGAAAGTATGCTGTAACTTTTCTGTGTCGTGTGTGTGTACAGGACGGCCCACGCAAGGACTAAGAGTGAAGCAGCAGACCAGGCCGCACTTGCAGCGTGTCAGGAATCAGACTTAGCCAGAGCTGTGGCTCATGAATTATCTCCAAGCTTCCATCAACCAGGTAAGTTACCGAAAAAAGGTTTTTATATTCCCCCACACACTCCCTGAAAATAAGATTTAAATACTTATGGTGAAAGCCACCAGATTATAACCACACACCCTCACTTACATTCCTCGCAACAGATACTTACCTCCACATAGACCTTATTCAGTGGAGCTCTGCTGAGGGAACAGTACAGAAAGACTGCTTTTCCCTGGCTAGGTTTTTTGACAGTGACATGAGTCAAGAGTATGATTTATTTTATTAATTTATTTTAGCATTTTAATGTACACTGACCAAAATTATAAACGGAACACTTTTGTTTTTGCCCCCATTTTTCATGAGCTGAACTCAAAGATCTAAGACTTTTTCTATGTACACAAAAGGCCTATTTCTCTCAAATATTGTTCACAAATCTGTCTAAATCTGTGTTAGTGAGCACTTTTCCTTTGCCGAGATAATCCATCCACCTCACAGGTGTGGCATATCAAGATGCTGATTAGACAGCATGATTATTGCACAGGTGTGTCTTAGGCTGGCCACAATAAAAGGCCACTCTAAAATGTGCAGTTTTACTGTATTGGGCGGGTCCGAAAACCAGTCAGTATTATGCTGCAACATGAGGTGATGGTCGTGGATGAATGGCACAACAATGGGCCTCAAGATCTCGTCACGGTATCTCTGTGCATTCAAAATGCCATCAATAAAATGCACCTGTGTTCGTTGTCCATAACATACGCCTGCCCATACCATAACCCCACCGCCACCATGGGCCACTCGATCCACAACGTTGACATCAGCAAACCGCTCACCCACACAACGCCATACACGCTGTCTGTCATCTGCCCTGTACAGTGAAAACCGGGATTCATCTGTGAAGAGAACACCTCTCCAAAGTGCCAAACGCCATCGAATGTGAGCATTTGCACACTAAATATTATTTAAATACAAACCTTGTGGATTTTTATAATGTAAATATTTATCTAAAATTTATATAAAATATTGCAATTAAAATAAAATAAAGATACTATGTATTTATTTATTTATTTATAATATTTATCTATATATATTTGGGTCAAAGACACCTGGCACTTTGTTTCGGAACCTGGTGCTTTTCCCCCCTTAACTCGGTTTGTTTGGGGATATGTGAACACGGCAATCGCGCTCGGATGCGCACCAAAGCAATCGGTCCAAGATCGCCTGAACGAGGTGGTCTCGGCTCGATTGAAAACGAACTCCGGAGTGGTTGGTTGTAGCGAGAAAGAAATCCGCTCAAATGGACCAGTGAACCAGGTTATACCACAATGTATAATGGGTAATTACAGTTCCGTGAAAAGCAGTAGCTTTGTTGTTTTGCTAATACCTCTTAAAATGAATCTGTGAATGTCTGTAGGTGGGCACATCTTCGCCATTCAAAATCAAAGCGCGCCTTTCATAATATTTCATAATGCCGTCTTATTGCTCTCTTTGTAGTAGGTGCATTTTAAAAATGTTTTCCTAACAAACCCTGGACTCCTGCTCAAAATTCTAAATAAATATAATGACAGCTACAAAAAAATGCAACAATAAGCCTGCAAAGCTGTTGTTGTTCCATCCTGACGGATGACAGCTGAGCGGAATCCCGGAAAATAAACCGTGGAACTTTGACCAATGAGAGGACAGTTTACTCGCGCTTGACTTGTATTAACACGTTTGGTCCATTTTTCATGCTGCCGTGTGAAAGCAAACCGCACCAAGAATAAAAAGCAACATTGTAATAATTTGAATCCCTGTTTTGGAACAAAGCAATTAATCTACAGGTGTGAAAACACTCTAAGTGTAATACTGCTTTAAACTGTTGTTGTTTTTCCAAAAAAAAAAAAAAAAAAAAAAATAGTGTTTTTCTGTTTAATTTAATTGCATTTTTGTTTTCTGAGCAAAAAAATTATTCTCATACATTTCTCCTTAATTTACAGAAGACACCCACTAAAATGTCATTCAGTGTAACAATCTTGTCAGGCATATTTACAGCAAAAATCTATTTATGATATATGAAAAGACAAATTACTTTCACTCCAAATACTAATTAATTTAATGCCACTATCCTAGGTTTTGCCCTTTCTCAGTAAGAATTTTTTACTCATTTAAAACACAATAATATTTAATATGATCCCTTATTCTTTTATATATTTCAATATGTACAAGTCAGAATAAGCATGTTGTTACATAAGCATTGTAATAAACATTGTGTTACACTGAATGACAATGTAACATTATTACAACCAAATTTTGTCATTTTATTCTCCAAAAACATTTGAAACCTTAAAAGTAGACACTTTACTTACATTTAATGTGCTTTCTATGGACGTAAACTCACTTTTGTATATTTCTTTTGATGTGGACATCCTAACATCTTTGACCCATATAACATTTAGGGTTTTTTTTCCATCCTAGTATTTTTTTTTTTGGAAATTAGTTTTGCAAGCTTAGTTTTCTTAAACTGGGAACTGATGATAAATATCAGAATATCTCTACGTAATACATATACACTTTATATTACATTTAGGCATTTGTCAGACAATTTGATCTAAAGGAACTTCCATTTTGTCCATTCATGTTTAAAGCTACAGGAATGCGTTTTCCTAAGTATCGTCCCTTTAAACTTTGCACTTGCAGATTCACATATAATTCTAATACTGATGTGGTAGTGGATTAGGAACATTGTTTTTTTATGTTTAATGTTATTTTTATCATTAATTGTGTTTCTTACTCAGTATTTTTGACTTAAATCAAGATACATTTACTTGAAGTAAAAGTACTAAAGTCTTTAGGTTTTCTAAACAAATTACCAAAAATTAAGCAAGTTTATATTTTAATATATATAAAACAACTTGAAGCATAACATCACTTAATTTTAATAAATTGTTCCGAAAACGCTATATTTAATTTAATTTTGCTTTACAGTGTATTTTGATTTAAAGGGATAGTTTAAAAATTAAAATTCATTAATTACTCACCCTCATTTCGTTCCAAGCCTGTAAGACCTTTGTTCATCTTCGGAACACAAATTAAAGGAGAAGTCCACTTCCAGAACAAAAATGAACAGCTAATTTACCCCCTTGTCATCCAAGATGTTCATGTCTTCAGTCGATAAGAAATTATGTTTCTTGAGGAAAACATTTCAGGAATTATCTCCATATAATAGATTTCAATGGTGCCCCAAGTTTGAACTTCAAAAATGCAGTTTAAATGCAGCTTCAAATGGCTCTAAACGATCCAAGCCGAAGAAGGGTCTTATCTAGCAAAACGATCAGTCATTTTCAGAACAAATTGACAATTTATATACTTTTTAACCCTAAACGCTCGTCTTGTATAAGTCTGCGTGAACTCTGTTTTTTTCCGGTTCAATGCGGTCAATGTAGTTAGGGTATGTCAAAACTCCCATCTCGTTTTCTTCTTCAATGTCAAAATCGCCCAACATCACTGTTTTACCTTTCTTATTATAAAGGCCATTTGATCTACTTTGCATGTTCAATTTGTAAACATTGGGTCGGTGCTTCTGCAGTGATTTAGGATGATTTTGAAGTTGGGGAAGAAAATGACATAGGAGTTTTTCGACACACCCTAACTGTATTAACCGGAAAAAAACAGTTCACGCAGACTTAGACAAGACAAGCATTTGAGATTAAAAAGTATATAAATTGTCAATTTGTTTCGAAAATTACCACTCGTTTTGCTAGATAAGACCCTTCTTCATCGGCTGGGATCGTTTAGAGCCATTGGAAGCTGCATTTAAACTGCATTTTGGAAGTTCAAACTTGGGAGCACCATTGAAATCCATTATATGGAGATAATTCCTGAAATGTTTTCCTCAAGAAACAATTTCTTATCGACTGAAAAAAGAAAGACATGAACATCTTGGATGACAAGGGGGTGAGTACATTATCTGTAAATTGTTGTTCTGGAAGTGGACTTCTCCTTTAAGATATTTTAACTACCTTTACATTTCACTACCTTCCTTACTACCTTTCTGGGCCTTGAACGTGTCAGTCATGTTGCTGTCTACGCAAGGTCAGAAAGCTCTCGAATTTCATCAAAAATATTTTAATTTGTGTTCTGAAGATGAACAAAGGTCTTACAGTTTTGGAACATCATGAGGATGAGTAACACTTGTTCATCAAATCATTTTTCCAGTGTACACTGACAGTCCTATTCACATATATCACTCAACATTAGAGAGCACTAATATTAGTAGACCGTTCCTCTGTGATTGTTCTCATTCCCTTTGGACATACTTCTGACCGCAGCCAAAGAATGTCGTCCATATCAAACCGAGAATGTTCTCTGGATGAGGAATGCGAGGCTTGTTGAGTGTGTCGTGCGTACGGCACATTGCTATCAGTGAGCGGATTCAGATAAGAAGTGGGCATGTCAAGTTACAACTCTATTGTGCCACTCACCTATCATGGAAAAGGTCCCAGAAACACTTCTCAGTTTTCAGAAGCAAACCCCACCCAAACTACACCATAAACTCCTGCCAGCTGAGCACAGGGAGGTCAAGGGAGAAAGGTCAAACTCACAAGGGACCTGGTACATAACCTTCTGCAGATCTATAACTGGAAATCACCTTCACGCTCATTTTAGACAGGATATGACTGTGCAAATGAATCATGTCTTACAGATACCTGTGAAATCTTTGCGAGAGCCACTAGGGAGATAATATCTTAATTAAACGGAGCTGTTTCGGGAGAACTGCTGTTGCTCAGATTTGCTCAGAGCTCACTTTCTTTGTTCTGCCATTTGTTTTTACTCTGTCAGTGACCTGATTTACCCTTTTGTCTAAACTACAATCCATTATTTGTGAAATCTAATGCCAGATTGTTTAACACACTACCTTATTCCAACTTGTTCAGCGATGAAGCGAAACTGGTTTTGTAAGAATTTGTAACATAAGATTGTGCCTATTTAAGACGAAGTGCACTTTTTAACTGAGTAACTGTGGACATAAGCAGTATCAAAAATATATACATTACTGTTAAAAAAAAAAACTGGGGTTGGTAAGATTTTTTTTTTTCCCTTTCTGAAGTAAACAATACAGTAGAACAGTAATACTGTGAAATATTGCTATTCAAATTTCTATTAAAATAGCTTTTCTGTATTTTAAAATGTACTTTATTCCTGTGATGGCAAAGTTGAATTTTCAGCAGGCATTACTTCAGTCTTCAATATCAGGGGCGTTTCCTCTGAGGCGACAAGGGAGGCAGTACCTCCTCAAAATATTGGATGAGAAAAAATGTATAGTGCAACAATAAAACAATGCCAGTATTACAAAATATGCATTTAAAAAGTGTATAAATCACTCGTTTTTCAAAGAAAAATTGTCCAACAATGACACCAGTAGGTAAAGTTACAGTGGTTGTCCACATCTCTCTCGCCTCCCCTGAGCCCATTGAGTTTTAACAGACCACCTATACCATGTGGTAAGTTTGGTAGGGGGTAATTGAAAATGAATGGGAGAAAGTCACATGAGGGGAGGCAATGTCTTCATCACGATATGATTGGATATGACTGGTTATGTTCAGCTGTGATTAGTTCATTGCCAGTGTTGGGGAAAGTTACTTTTAAAAGTAATGCATTACAATATTGAGTTACTCCCTAAAAAAGTAACTAATTCCATTACTTAGTTACTTTTTATGGAAAGTAATGAGTTACTTTACTTTTGCATTACTTTTTAAATCTGGGCAGGGCTTGCTTGTTTGTTTTTAATATAAAAAATTATATTTTTGGCAAATGCAAAAGCCTTTTCACACCAAAAGCCTCAGGCTTTGAGAAAAGTAAATTCACGTCTGTACAGTAGACCGCAGAAGAAAAAAATGTCAACTCTCCAATAAAAAAAGGTAAACAAATGTTAGATTATCTTGAGTAATTTTTGCTTATTAGTATGGTTGAATTGGATCATCGAAGGTCGGCAGTAAAGACATCGGTTAATAAAATGGGATTAAATGCATAAAGGATATTTGTATTATTTAACATTTAATTATTGCAGGTTTGCATCATATTCTGAGTTGAATTTCACTGTTTTTATTCATTTTGAGGAATACTGAATCTGTTTTTTGTGAGTAAGATGAATTAATGCATGTTCACATTTATTATAGAACTTACATCTTACTCTCGATTTCTCTCAACATGGGGACAGGAGAGCTTTTAATCAATAAATGGGAGGAAAAGTAACTAACGTTACTTATTTGAAAAAAGTAACTCAAAGTAACTTTTTGTCTATTAAAGAGTAATGCGTTACTTTACTAGTTACTTGGGAAAAGTAATAATATTACATAACTTGCGTTACTTGTAATGCGTTACCCCCCAACACTGTCCATTGTGATAAATCTCGCCTTTTGTGTTTGTGTGTATTCAAATCAGTCTGAATCCACTTCCAGAGCAGCAATTTACAGATAATGTACTTACCCCCTCGTCATCCAAGATGTTCATGTCTTTCTTTCTTCAGTCGTGAAGGAGGTGAGTATATTATCTGTAAATTATCTGGAAATTGTTGTTCTGGAAATGGACGTCTCCTTTAATAGGAAGACTAATTTAAAAAAGTACACAACTCACACACTTAGATATAACCACTTTGTCACATCAAAATAAGACTTATAATGGCATAAAAACATGATCTGTGGGAGTTTTTAGTGAGTAATCAGCTTGGTGACGTTTAAAGTAAATCTCTGTGTCTGAGACCAATATTTATGAGCTTTGATGACTGATGTCTGAAAAATTAAAAAATAGTTAAAAGTTGACTGTTAAAAAGAATAGCTGAACATAAGTTCACAAATAAAATATATTGTTTAAATTGTTAGTCCCTTGAGTTATTATTTTAGAATAAATGTAAAATGCTTAAAATCACTAACTTGATGAGATTCATACTTGGCTTTATTAAATAAAATATTGATTATATTGTTAATGTAAGAATATGAAAATATATTTAAAAAATATATATTTTTCTAAAAGTGTAAGTCAATACAAGAGGTAACAAATAGCCAGACTCAAATAGCAAATAATTAGCAAATAATGTTAACATACTAAACGCATTAGTTAATTGACCTAGATTAATAAGAGCTGTAATACTGTTTGGTCATCTTAGGCCTACCTAATGAAGTTGAACTAAGTTTGCTTTACTGTAAAGTGTTATTCTAACAGTCTAATTCTCTCTCTCATCTCTCTCTCTCTCTCTCTCTCTCTCATTGTTTTCAAATTTCAGACTCAGCCAAAGAAAAAGCATTAAATATAAATCTCTCTTGCGCTCTCTCGGCTACTTTATATTAGCGGTCGGCAACGCGCCAGAAACATTCCCTTCATATTATTGATACTAAAATTAATAAAGCAAAACTCTTGCTTCATTCACAGTAAATTAATATTTGATTGTTTGAAATGCCAGTACAAATATCATATGACCAAACCTAAACAGGTTCTAGCATGTCGCGCACATTTGAGCTTTCCTGTTAACTCTGTATCACATCTTAGGTATGTGCGTTGATCAGTTGGAAATAAAAGTTAATTCAAACCGAATTTCAGAGTGATAAATGAGTCACTCACCTGTCAATCTCTAAATTGCGTTAAAGGTCAGGATGAGCAAGTGACAAATGCTCGGTAAGATTTGCCAACACATAATTTATAGCAAAGCTTGCTTACAGGTGTAGTAAGGTCAGCTCGTCCACCTGCATAATCTGTTTTGTATGCAAAATAATGCCATATTTCACTAATACTGTTGTCTTTGTTTACTAATTTCAAGCGCGTTGATGGAGTTTCATCTGTTTGATGATCCATTGCGTTGTTCTGTTGTTACGTTTACCCATTTCGCAGCAATTTGGGAAGCACTGCAACCTACAGGTGAACTTCGGAACAGCAGCGTATAAAATACCGATTTGATCAAAGTGATAGTATCAAACCGTTTGAAATAAAATATATACCGGTATTTTTCCAGTACCAGTATACCGCACATCCCCAGTGTAAGTAATGATTTAAAGGAGAAGTCCACTTCCAAAACAAAGATTCACATATAATGTACTCACCCCCTTGTCATCCAAGATGTTCATGTTTTTCTTTCTTCAGTCAAAAAGAAATTATGTTTTTTTGAGGAAAACATTTCAGCATTTTTCTCCATGTAATGGACTGATATGGTGCCCTGAGTTTGAACGTCCAAAATGCAGTTTAAATGCAGCTTCAGACGATCCCAAATGCGGTTATAAATGATCCCAGCCGACAAAGAGGGGTCTTATCTAGCATAACGATCAGTTATTTTCATAAAAATAAGACATTTTATATACTTTTTAATGTCAAACGCTCGTCTTGTCTTACTCTGCCTGGACTGTTTTTTTCCGGTTCATGACAGTTAGGGTATGTCGAAAAACTCCCATCTCATGTCCTCCCTCAACTTCAAAATCGTCCTATATCGCTGTTGTACCTTTTTTGTTAAGGGTGTTTGATCTTCTTTGCATGTTCACTTTGCAAAGACTGAGTCAGAACTTCTGCAGCGATGTAGGATGATTTTGAAATGATTTTTTAAGTTGAGGGAGAAAATACGATTGGAGTTTTTCAACATACCCTAACTGTCTTGAACCAGAATACACAGAGTTCAAGGAGAGAAAGACAAGATGAGCGCTTGAGAATAAAAAGTATTTAAAAAAGTATTCATTTACATTGAATTTACATTTGATAAAAAAAAGAGCCCTTTGCTGCACACCATATATATATATATATTTTTTTTTTAAATGTTTTTATAATTAATAAAACATACAAAAGAACAGTGTTTATTTGAATCATTTTTAAACATAAATGCCTTTACTATCAAGTATGGTAATTAAATGCATACTTGCTTAATGTCTTTAAAACCAAAAAATACATAATTGGAAATATGTGCCTCTTTATATATTTCTGCAGAACTGACAAAAAAACGTACCTATATGTACAAATCACTGCAGTTTCCAGCTGAAATGAACACTAGCGGCAGTGTCGGCGCCAATAGTTCGATTCCTGGCTTGTGGACATTTCCAGATTCCACCCACTTCACTTCTTGTCAAACCTACTCTGTCCTATCTAAATAAAGGTATAAAAATGCCAAAAATAAATCTTAAAAAACAAAAAAAAAAAGACTAGAGGCAGTAAAACTCTTTTAAACTCTTCTAGTAAACCAAGTTTTATTCCTTTTCACACAAAGTATGGTTACAGGTACAGAGTTTTGATTAAGAAAGCCTAATTTTCACACAATTAGATGTAGAATATTATGTTATGGATTCAAAGCAATTTTAACATCCTGTGTGATTTGAAAACTGATATTTTGAACGTTGTCATCACATATACAGCTTCATATACTTGAGTTTTTTAATTCAGTAGGTTTGCTCGGTAACTCACGCAATACGGCGTTGCACTTGAGTGATGAAGTGCTCTGGTACGAACCCTGTGAAACTACGGTTCGACAAAACAGCTCAAATCCGCATAAGGAAGTTTTTAATACCACAGCTGCATCAACAGGTGTTTTTATATCAATTTTGCATTTGTTAACACTGTTGGTTAGCTTTAGGGTTGGGTTTAGTGTAGGGAATATTTCCAAAATGTCAGAGCATTAATTTTTAGCGATAGTACTAGGATATTTGAATTCTGTACAGCCGCAATACGTACCTCAAGCCGCGTAATGTCTCTGGACATTTCAATTTGAAACTGCCACAAAACCAGTGTTGCCAAGTCTGTGGTTTTCCCACAGAATTGGGCTACTTGAACACTGTTGCCACGGGTTGATTTTGATATTGGGGTTGATTCATTCAGCTCCTGAAATGCATATTTACCAGGGAAAACTTGACACAAAAAGTGTATTTTATCCCACAGAATGCAATTTTTAACGGGGGACCGCCCCCTCAAAACACAATTAGGCTAGTTTTGGGCTAGATTTAAGTAGCAATTGGGCAGATTTTGTTGTGAAAACCTGGCAACCCTGCGCGAAACATGAAGTAAGGTACATTATTGCGGTGTTACAGAAATGTATATAGAGGCACATATTTTCATAAGCCTGGGTTGCAAACTTTATTATTTGTATATGGAAATTTGCAAATCATAGTATATTTTTGTTAGGTAAATTGAATTCATTGGGCATGATGTGTCAGGCTAGATTCATTCAAATAGACAGGTTCATTTTGATAGTAGCACTTTTGATAGTACAGATTAATCCAAGGGAGGATATAATTTGTTAATAAGCCTTTAATAAGTGCCACTATATTTAATGGCTAACACACTTGAGGTCACAGCCGCCATGTGTTTATTTAATACGATACGTTTTCAGTACATACCCTGCATGCTAAAACTGGCCAGACATTCACATTTCAAGAGTTGCAAGTGTTAGCACTTCCCTGTTTATTTTTTTAGGCGAGGTTTCTTTTACAGCACTCACATGCAGTATGCTGCTCATAAGTAACTACACAGCCTACTTGAACAAACACTGCAACCAGTTAAACAACACTTTCAGTGTAACTTCAAACACTTTGAGCCCCTAAACAAGTTTCTGAAAGACTGGAGAAATGCCTGCTGAAAATATAGCTTTGCCGTCACAGGAATATAATTTAGACTTATTTGGTTTCATATGAGCTATTTTGTTTTATATAATGATGTTTTTTATAGCCGAAACAAACATATTTCCATTGACAAGTGTTGTATGAAAACAAAGTGGCTTTTTGATATGATCTGGCCTGATCCACCTGATCCCCAGCGTTGCCTGGTTCTCCCGCTAGCTCTCAAACATCACGCTCAGAAGAGTAAACACTAGCACTCGTAATTGACATTTCTGGCTTATGGCAGATTAGTGCAGAGGTTAAGTATGCCTTTGTAACACATCAGGAAAAAACACTACACTGTCACCATGGTTGTCTTTAGGCTCTGTTTGAAACGGTCTACCCGACGAGGTTTATAGAGTGACGTTAATTGCGCTATATTTGGAGCGAGTGTGTCCTTTACGGGGAGCTAGCAGAGGGATAGTTGGAATGGTCGGGAGCTGGAATGGCAGGACAGCGAGTAGGGCTCTAACTGCAGCTGTCCATTCCTTCAGTCAGACGTTTTGAACCCTGACTGCACCTCCTCTTCCCACCTCGCTTTAAATCACTCAATCACTGCCCGTCTCTTCAATGCAAGGTGCGCAGAGGACAGGTGCTACCCTGACCTTATGACCCTCAACATTTCACCTCTCTTTTCTCTATTTATGCCATTTCAGTACAACCTTTATGGCTTAGATTTTGACATACAGTTGGAGTCAAAAGTTTACATACACCTTGCAGAATCTGCAAAATGTTAATTATTTTACCAAAATAAGAGGGATCGTACAAAATGCATGTTATTTTTTTAATTTAGTACTGACCTGAATAAGATATATTTTACATAACAGACGTTTACACTGTTTTTAATTTAATTTAAAACATTTAAAATTACCCTGTTCAAAAGTTCACATACACTTCTTAATACTGTGTTGTTACCTGAATGATCCACAGCTGTTTTTTTGTTTGTTTGTTCAGTGATAGTTGTTCTTGAGTCCCTTGTTTGTCCTGAACAGTTAAACTGCCCACTGTTCTTCAGGAAAATCCTTCATGTCCCACAGATTCTTTGGTTTTTCAGCATTTTTGTGTATTTGAACCCTTTTCAACAATGACTGTATGATTTTGAGATTCATCTTTTCACACTGAGGACAACTGAGGGACTCATATGCAACTATTACAGAAGGTTCAAACACTCACTGATGCTCCAGAAGGAATGGAAACACAATGCATTAAGAGCTGGATTTGAAGATCAGAGTAAATTTAACTTATTTTGTCTTCTGGAGAACATAGTAAGTATCTTTTGTAGCTTCTGAAAGGCAGTGCTAAATGAAAAAAAATATGATATTGAGGCAAAATAAGAAAAATGTACACATCCTCATTCCATTCAAAAGTTTTCACCCCCCAGCTCTTAATGCGTCGTTTACCTTCTGCAATAGTTGCATATGAGTCTTTTTTTTCTCTTGGGGACTATATGTAAACATCTTTTATGTGAAATATCTTATTCAGGTCAGTACTAAATAAAAAACAACTATAAATAACATGCATTTTATATGACCCCTTTTATTTTGGTAAAATAATTAACATTTTGCAGATTCTGCAAGGTGTATGTAAACTTTTGACTTCAACTGTATATAATTCTAAATAAATAATGTAGTAATTTATCTTACAATAAGGCCCAACAATGAAAATTCTGTCATTAATTACTCACCTTAATGACGTTCCAAACCGGCAAGACCTTCGTTCATCTTCAAAACACAAATTAGGATATTTTTGATGAAATCAGAGAGCTTTTTGACCCTGCATAGACAGCAACGCAACTACCACATTCAAGGCCCAGAAAGGTAGTGAGGACATTGTTAAAATATTCCATGTGACATCAGTGGTTCAACCTTAATTTTTTAAAGCTACGAGAATACTTTTGTGCGCAAAGAAAACTAAAATATTGAGTTTTTTCAACAATTTCATCTCTTTTGTTTCAGTGCGTCATGGACTGACAAAGAGAACGAATTGTAGAATAAAGTCGTTATTTTTCTATTAATATACCCATAAATTCACAAAATTACAGTTGAACCACTGATGTCACATGAACTATTTTAACGATGTCCTTACTACCTTTCTAGGCCTTCAATGTGTCAGTTGTGTTGCTGTCTATGCAGGGTCAGAAAGCTCTCAGATTTCTTTAAAAAAATATCTTAAGTTGTGTTCCGAAAATGAATGAAGGTCTTCCAGGTTTGGAACCACGTGAGGGTGAGTAATTAATGATAGAAAGGTCAGTATAGACAGACAGGAAGTAAAGTGGTGGAGAGAGGGAAAGGTTCTTGAGTGGAATATACATAGATCGACTATAAATCAGTCATTATTATTCCATTAGATGTCTGTCATGATGAAATACATTATGGTATGTTTCATAAATACACACAAGACTCCACTGGCATGAAATTTATGAAGTGCTTAATAAATTCAAAAGCCCCCCCGTATCACATGCTCCTTTTATTAGGTTAGGGAGCCTATTAATATTCTTCACAATGTAGATAATAAACAAAAGGTTAAGGTTGATTGCACAGAGTGAATCTGTATGTTTGTCGTGCCCCGTTGTAGCGTCTCTGAATTTGATCTATTGCATGCTAAGACAATGGTACCGCTTCAGTGTCATCCGCCCTCGTGTCAGAGGTAATTGAGTCGTGTCTCTTAACTGTGGGTGAAAAGATTTCATAATCCTTCCATGTCATAAGAGAGGCCTTTGGATCTTTGTCAAATGCCTTATGCTGATTTTGAGCCTGTGAGGTTCTATTGCCACCACTTATTTTTGGAGTTGAATTTCACATGACAACATGACAGTTCTCATTATACATCTTGATGCCTCATCATCTTGTGAGATCTTCTTTTAAGGTAACAAGTAGTTTGCAGTATTTTGTTATTTAATAACGAAACAGAATTGGTTTTTGTGTTGTTACAATATATTTTCGGAATAATTTTTTGTCTTTGTCTTTAGTTACACATATTTCACTTAAAAGGATAGTTCACCCAAAAATGAAACTTCTGTCATTAATTACTCACGCTCATGTCATTCCAAACCCTTAAGACCTTTGTTCATCTTCAGAGCACAAATTAAGATGTTTTTAATGAAATCTGAGATTTTTTTTATATTACTCTTTTTAAAAATTTGATCAAGAAAATATCTTTTTCATAACTGTGCTGCGCAGGTGCCATAGTCTAATCCACAAAGGCAGCGGATGTGATTGCGTAACTCTGACACAACCTTAGAAGATGAGGCCTTTCCGTCCCATCGATTATCAAATGGATGCCTCTCGTTATTGACGCTCGGTCTAATTTAAGGTCGGTGAGAGTGCAACGCTCCGGAGGATTTAAACAGACCGTTCCGTCACATACGCCTGTCTAATGGTGCTGGAATATGGCCAGGATTATCCATTATATCCATCATCTGTGGATAATACAAAAAAACATATTATACTTATAAATTTTTATATATATGGGGTTGTTGTAGATTTTATATTACACTTCGTTGCAGTAGGTTTCGCCGCATTGTGTGCTTGTAATCCATTTGGATTGATTTGATGTATGCATTGATTATGATTATGCATATAATGTTAAAGAACAAGGCAATGATGTTGCTTCATGTAACTGATATGCAAAATACACTGCAATTTTTCCCAACCTTTTTGCCTTACCACCATCATCTTTATTAATTCAGTTCAATTCAAGTTTATTTGTATAGCGCTTTTCTTGATACAAATCGTTGCAAAGCAGCTTTGCAGAAAATTAAAGTTCTACACTACCAAAAGTTTTGAGATTTTTTTTTGTTTTGGTTTTTTAAAGAAATCTCTTTTGCATTTATTTGATCTAAAGTACAGCAAAACATAACATTTTTTATATTTTTACTATTTAAAATAACAGTTTTCTATTTGAATACATTTTAAAATGTAATTTATTCCTGTGATTTCAGCGCTGAATTTTACTCCAGTCATGCGATCCTTCAGAAATCATTCTAATTCTGAATTGCTGGTCCTATATATACTGATGTTTTAAATCTTTCTATTCATGAAAGAAGATTGAAGAAAAATTACTGTTAACTGTTAAAAATATTAAAAAAAAAAAAAAAATAATAATAATAAATGTTTCTTGAACAGCAAATCAGCATATTAGAATGATTTCTGAAGGATCATGTGACACTGAAGACTGGAGTAATGATGCTAAAAATTCAGTTTTGAAATCACAGGAATAAATTACATTTTAAAATATATTCAAATTGAAAGCAGTTATTTTAAATAGTAAAAATATCTCAGAATTGTACTGTTTTTGCTGTACAAATGCTGATCAAATAAATGCAGGCTTAGTGAGTAGAAGAGACTTCATTAAAAAAAAAATCGTACTGTTCAAAAACTTTTGACAGGTAGTGTATAATGTTAAAAAAAATAAGGTCATTTTTTCCAACCTTTTTTACTTGCATACCACCATCGGCTCTGTTAATTCAATTCAATTAACGTTTATTCAAAGCAGCTTTACAGAAAATTAAAGTTTCTACATTCTATCAGTGACACTTAAGTTCCCCTTTATTAAAATGAAACCAAAAATGTTTGTATTTTAACTCATTTTACACTGGATATTATTTAAAATAACCATTGATGCAAATAAAACACATTACAAATTGCATAGTTCCCATATTCTGATATATAAAATTGCTGAACCCTATGCTTATGCACATTATATTGTAATTAGAATATTTCTGCATATAAAACATTTTATATATATAATTATTTCTTTAAATATACATAAAAGTTTGGGATCAGTACGATTTTTATTGTTTATTAAAGAAGTTTCTTATGCTCATCAAGGCTGTATCTATTTAATCAAAAATACAGAAAAAAATTATAATTTTGTGAAATAACATTGTGTTTAAAAATATTTTAAAATATAATTTATTCATGTGAAGCCAATTTTCAGCAGCCATTACTCCAGTCTTCAGTGTCACATGATCCTTCAGAAATCATTCTAATATGCTGATTTGATAATCAATGTTGGAAATAGTTGTGCTGCTTAATATTTCTGGGGACCTGTGATAGTTTTTTCAGGATTCTTTGATAAATAAAAAGTTAAAAAGAACAGTGTTGATTCAAAATTGAAATTTTATGTTACAATACACACTACTATTTGGTGTCAATTTTTTTTTTTTTTTAAATAAATACTTTTATTCAGCAAGGATGTGTTCAATGGATAAAAAGTGATAGTAAAGATTTATATTGCTAGAAAATATTTCTGTTTCGAATAAATGCTGTTCTTTTTAAGTTTTTGTTCTTCAAAGTATCACAGTTTCCAAAAAAAATATTAAGCAGCACAACAGTTTCAACACTGATAAAAAATCAGCCTATTAGAATGATTTCTGAAGGATCATGTGACACTGAAGACTGGAGTAATGATGCTGAGGAAAATTCAGTGCTGCGTCACAAAAATAAATTATATTTTATGGTATATTAAAATAGGAAACCAATATTAGAATTTGCAATAATATTTCACAATATTACTCTTTTTTTCTGTATTTTTGATCAAATAAATACAGCCTTGATGAACATAAGTGACTCCATTAAAAAAAAAAAACATTAGGCATCTAACGCATGTATTATTTGATTGTTTGATTTATTTTAATTTTCTATTCTATTAAAAAAAATACATTTTTTGAAGTTGTAAATAGATAATTGGAGTATGTTTTACAAGAAAATACTGATATTTCTTCAAAATCTCACATTTTTGTCATCAGCAATTGTTTGTCAAATGGACTAGCAATTTCTGAGTCAAAATTCTACATCAGTTGTTTCCATTTATGTGTGTTAGTTCAATGTTTGCTTATTTTATAGCAATGTAGGATTTAATATTAATATTACACATTAAACATTGTATTATTTTGTTTATCAGATACTAGTATTTTACTTTATTTGTGCCATCCTAGGGTAGCAGTCTTCTTTCAGAGTCTTGCTTTGAGGATTAAAGAGAGATCAAAGCAATCTTAGAGCATTATGTGGACTTTATTTTTAAGTTGCTCCGCAACTACAAGATTAACAGTTCTTGGCGTTGGATAGAGAATAACACTCTACACAAAGACTTGTAACATGAGACAACATGAGATCAAAATCATTCTGAATGTTGATACACTAGATACATGTGTTCTGTCATCAGTATGTGTTGTGCTTAATGATTAAGTTAGTTAATAGCTGCTCATGTAAGTAAGTGTCTTCTGTAAATGATAGAAAAACAGGCTTGTGTGTTTGGCAGTGAATTATGCTCGCAGTGAGCTAACATTGTCCCTTCAGATCAGTAAATCACACAAGCAATGCCAGGAACTTGTGACAGGAGTCGTGTTCTGACAGAAAGAAACAGAACGGACCCTCCGTAAAGCATGAGCTCTTATCAAGTTATTGTGAGAAATGATCTTCAGAGGATAATTTAAGCCTTTTACACATTAAGAATGCCCTCGCACTCTTTGAAGTCGGTCATCTTGGATGCCAGAGATGTCAAGTGAATTAAACTGCAGTTAAATTGTTTGGGCTTAAGCTAGTTGGAGCCGTATGATTTTCCCGGAAAGCTCTATTATGCAAACTCAGCACTGCGTCATTCATTGTTTTGCCGTTACCCGTTAAGCAGTTTTACTAGTTAATTGATCCAGATTGGACGGAGAGTTTTCATTGACTGGGTGACTGAGCAAACTGTTTTGTTGAAAGTTAGAATGATTTGCATTACATTACACGTGTAGTTTTTATTTTTATTTTTTTACAGAATAGACTTAAGAAGGTTCCTATTAAAAACCCGGTGCAATATTTCTTTAAGAATGAGAGTGACATTGGTCTGTTACACCTTGATGTATTTATTTACATTTATCATACATCATTTCACTCTTTTTTTGTGTGTGTGGAAACTTTCCAACAACTTTCCAATTTCAATTAGAGAAATAATATCTGTTGTATGTTATATAAAAAAGTTTCTAAATAACTTTATATATATATACCAAATTTCTATGTATCAAATTAAATTCATATAAATATATAAATTCATATAAATAAGTAGTATAATTTGATAAATGTTATATTTTCCACACAAATAATATTAATGTATGAATACGTTTGTTATATAATAATTTTATATTAATTTGTTATATATTTGAATGTATGTGTATATTTATTATATTATTTACTTTATATTATTTTATATTCATATATTAGTTTATTTTTGTTTTATATATTTTTGTCTTTTAATTAATTAATTTATATATATATATATATATTTAACATTTAATAAATGTATAAATAAACATTTGATAAATGTTATAAATAAGAAATATATTTATATTAAATATATATAAAATTTATGTTAGAATAATTTTATATTAATTTGTTATATATTTGGATGTATGTATATATTTAATATATTAATTTACTCTATATTATTTTATATTTATATATAACTTTATCTTTATATATATATATATATATATATATATATATATAATTTCATAACTGTTATATTTACACACAAATAATATATATATATATATATATATATATATATATATATATATATATGAATAAGTTTATTTGTTATATAATAATTTTATATTAATTTGTTATATATTTGAATGTATGTATATATTTAATATATTTATTTACTTTATATTATTTTATATTTATATATAACTTTATCTTTATATATATATATATATATATATATATATATATATATATATATATATATATATATATATATATATATGTGTGTGTATTATTTATAAATTTAATTAATTTATTTACTTCATATTGTTGTAACTTTATATATATATTATATATATATATATATATATATATATATCTTTTAGTCTATAGCCCCTGATGACCTGGGTGTCAATAAAGTGTATATATACAATATATGAAGTTTGTTGTACCTTATAAAAACTTTTTATATAAAAATATAAAATAAGTATATAATATAATATATATATATATATATATATATATATATATATATATATATATATATATATATATATATTAATTTCATATTATTTTGTTATATATTTGGGTGTATGTTTATATTTATTGTATATATTTATTATATTTATTTGTTTTATATTATTTTATATTTATATATTACTTTATTTTTATATTTATATATGTTTATGATCTGGGTGTCAATTTTATATATATATATATATATATATATATATATATATATATATATATAGTTTTAATAGAATAATGACCTGGGATTCAGCTACAATGTATGAAGTTTTTTGCACCCTATAAAAAATATTTAATATAAAAATATAAAATTAAAGAAAAAAATATATAAAATTAGTTATTTATAAAAATTATTTTTTGTCATTTATATAGTTTTTGTTAAACATAGTTTATTTATTTATTTATTTATTAATGGCAGTGTTGATTATAACTTGGCAAAAGTGTGTTATGTTTGGTGACCAGTCAAAATAATTTTGTGTAGTAATTATGCCATAAATACTGTAAAATTTCTGGTTAACATGTTTTGACCCCTTGAATCTCTTTTGGGTTGTTCTTGGGTTTTGCAGAGCTGTGTTGGCTGCATTTTGTGATTTGTAATCTGACTTCCTCCTACATTTTCTCCCATCCTTACAGGGCTTGACTACATCAAACAAAAGTTCAGTGAGCCGGTGGAGGAGATCAAGGAGGAAGCACCTAAAGAGGAAAAGGAGAAGGAGAAGCCTTCCGGCAGCCCTTTCTATCGGCGCGGCACGACTCCAAGCCACTCTCCTGCCCAGAGCCCAACCCCGTCACCTCCTCAATCCCCTCACAAGAGCCAGCCGCCCAACCCCAGCATCAGCCGCAAGATAAGCAAAGACAACAGCAGCGTAGCCCGAAAGATAAGCAAGGACAGTAGTAGTGTCGCTCGCAAGATAAGCAAAGAAGAGAGAGCCTCGATTGTGGCAGAGATCACCAAAGTATCCGCCCCTCCTCCTGTACCGGCCATCAAGCTACAGGACGTGCCCCCACCAAAGCCCCCCAAGGCCCTTGAACCCCAGCCCAAACCTGCCAGCACAGGTAATGGGCAGCTCCACGCTGCTTATCACAGTTACTACGTCAAGCCGGTGGTGCAGTTGCCTCCACCAGAGGAACCAGAAGATGAAGAGCCTGAGATGACGCAGTCAAGCCTGGCCAGGATGCCTCCGCCACCCAAAATGGTCAAGACGCCCACTCCCAAACCAGAGCCCAAGATCAGGAAACAAGAGTCTATCAAACCAAAGAGCTTAGCTGAAACCAAGAAGGCCAGCATAGATATGGCCGACGAAACCGTAGCGGAAGAATCTGTAAGTGTCTCGTTTATACGTACAGATGTGTGTTTAATGGATTGTTTGTGGAGTTGTTACATCATGTGTCTTTTTACCCAGGGTCCTAACTCAATTTTGGTTGCCATGGTGATGCTTTTGAATATTGGATTGGCAATCATTTTTGTCCATTTCCTTACATGAAACGCTACCATCTCAGGTAAGCTTTTTTTTTTATCTTTATACAATATACTTGATTTTATGTTGTAAATGACAAAGATTATTAAAGTAGATTTTATAAGAAAATACTATTTCAGTTTTTCTAACTCAAAACGGTTAGTTTAATTTCTTTTTTCTTCCTGTTTGCAATTGTTCGCAAAATTCAAAAGCGGTTTCTGAGTGAAAATAGTTTCTACACTAAATTATTTTAATATCGGGTACAACGGGGCTAAAGGCGCCTTTGATATTATTTTCCTCTAAACCACTAGGTGGCAGAAAAATGTGGCATAGTACTTTCCAAAACATCCGCTTTTCAAGTTACATGTGCAAATTTGTCTGATCCTTGACTGTGCTTACTTGATCTAATATTTGATGTTTTTAAAAATCGCTAAAATCCTTGAATATATCTTGAGACAAAGGTCTTCTGAATGATTTTCAGTTTTGTTTAAGATAATTAAAACAGCAGTTTTTAAATAACGAAAAGATATGTAAAAGTTTGGTATTTTGGGTAAAAAGCGCCCCTGCTGTTGGGGCTAAAGGCGCAATAATTAACATGATAATTAATAAAAGGCTGACTTTTCCATTTGTTGACATGACATTGTTAGATTTCGATGGTAAATATCATATATTATGTTTTGTGTCAATATCAATCATATCGTATAATAAAATATCATTTGTTATTACTACTGTACATCTGTATTAAATTACTATGCGATCTCCTTCAATGCTTTCAAAATCTTTACATTTTAAAATGATTTAGTTTCTGTATTTTATGTTTTATGTTAACATATTTTAATGAAAGTATATTTATTGAACAAAAATTAATTGTTTTATTTATCAAAATAAGCAGAAAATAGTACAAACTTTGCTACAGTGATTGTTTTGAACAAGTATTAACTTATACATTATTTTAAAAAAAAACATTATTTTAGCTAAAGTATTTGTATCAATACTGTGTGCCTTTTACCCAATGCTGGTGAGCCTTTTACCCCCTTTGTGACCTCATACATTTATAAGATTTTTAAACAAAATAAACGACTTGTATGATTTGTATGAAAATCTGTTGCTCCATAAATTTTAAATACAAATGTATATATTTTTTTTGCAGTCATAAACTTTGGGTGCAGTGTAAATCATATTTTTTCTTAGGGTGTGCCTTTAGCCCCGTTGTACCCTACCGTTTAAAGGTTTTTAGTATAATACAGTTTTTTTATAATGTTAATGTTAAAGGTTCATTTATAAACTTGTAATGTTAAAAAAAACGTTTGATTTTTCAAAGAAGGAATCCTGAAAAAATTTATTTTGCTTTCTGCAAAAATATTAAGCAGCACAACAATGATTGGACTGGAGTAATAATGCTGAAAATTCAGCTTTGCCATCACAGGAATAAATTACATTATTAATATATTAAAATACACAACTATGGAAGCCTGTTTCCGCCAATGAATAAAAAATTAAAAAAAGGTTATTGTGACTTTTTATCTCACAATTCTGAGATAAAATTCTGTCAGATAAAAAGAATTGTGATATGAAGTCACAATTTCGATTCTGACCTCTTTTTTCTCGCAAATGCAAGTTTGGGTTTCGCATTTGCGAGGTTTATATCTCACAATTATGACTTTTTCTCACAGTTCTGACTTTTTTTCTCGCAATTCAGAATTGTAAGATATAAACTCGCAATTGCAAGTTATAAAGTCCAATTTTGAGGGGGGTAAAGACTGGTATGTTCTCAGAATTGAGTTTATACGCACAATTGCAAGTTTATATGACATAATTCTGAGAAAAAAAGTCAGAATAGCATGTTTGTATCACAAACTCACAAATAAACTCACAATTCTGACTTTTTTTCTCAGAATTGATACAAACTCGCAATTTCGAGTTATAAAGTCGGAATTGTGAGATATAAACTCGCAATTCTAGCTTTTTTTTCTTCAAAATTGATATAAACTCGCAATTTCGAGTTATAAAGTCAGAACTGCAAGATATAAACTCACAATTCTGACTTATTTTCCTTAGTTTCCTCCAAATTCTGATGTGAACTCACAATTTCTGACATTTTTCTCAGAATTGTGATTTAAGCTTGCAATTTAAGTTATAATAAGAATTATACTCCTATATAATTCTGAGTCAGAATTATAAGTTGCAATTACCTTTTTTAATTCAGTGGTGGCAATGGGCTTCCGTAGAAAACAGAGATTTTTAAATTGTAATAATATTTCACAATATTACTGTTTTTATTGCATTTTTGATTAAATAAATGCAGCCTTGGTGTGCTTAAGTGACTTACCGACTAACTTTTGAATGGTAATATAGTTATGATATAACATATAATATATAATAAGCTAAATTAGTACTGAATTGTCAACGGCAACATATTTCAGCAAGTAAATGACTCAATACTAGTATTCACACAAAACATATAATTATTGGATGAAATAATGTGTTTTTAGGTGGAATTGTTTGAGTACTGATATAAATATACTCAACAACTCCCTTAATAATCTCTGTGTGGATTTTTGAAGACATTTTTCACTAAATGCATCGCAATTAATTCTGCCATTGCTTTATCATTGCATGTTGCCTTTAGTCAAAATTTAGACTTCATAATTTTAAAATGTTGACCATTCATTAAGTTGTCAGAGCCTGCTGTCAAACAGCCAATGATAGACTTTTCAGCAAAATTATTTAAAAGGAAAAATTAAGCCAAAAAAGAGTTCACAAATGAGCAGAATAAGGTTAATAGAGTTTACCTACAGAAATTAAATAGAATATATAAAAGCAAAACAAAGATGTGATAACTTTAACCTGAAATACTCTTGTACAAAAACTGCTAAATTCTAAGTTCTACTTTGAGTTGAAATCTACCTACATTATATAGTTTTTTTTTTTTTTTTTCACTGTTTAACCAACAGATATTACCAATATATGGTGACTGGAGAATATATTGCACAAAAAATACTTTTATCAACTATAATTATAGTTGATATACACTACCGTTCAAAAGTTTGGGGTCAGTACATTTTTATTGTTTCTTTTTTTGTTTTTTGTTTTTTTAAGAAATTAATACTTTTATTCACCAAGGATGTATTAAGTTAATAAAGTTAATAATTAAAAGTTTATTAAAAGTTAATAATAAATAATTTACATTGTTATAAAATATTTATATTTTGAATAAACACTGTACTTTTTAAACTTGTTATTCATGAAAGAATCCTGAAAAAAAAAAATTACAGGTTCCAAAAAATATTTGCCAGCACAACTGTTGATATTATCCAACACTGATCATTCTAATAATAAATCCGCATATTAGAATGATTTCTGAAGGATCATGTGACACTTAAGACTGGAGTAACAGCTGATAAAAATTCAGCTTTTCATCGCAGGAATAAATTCTATTTTAAAGTATGTTAAAATAAAAAACATTATTTTATATTTTAAAAACATTTTGCAATATCACTGTTTTTTTTTTCTATATTTTTAATCAAATAAATGCAGCCTTGATGAGCATAAGAGACTACTTTAAAGAGCATTACAAGTCTTACTGACCGCAAACTTTTGAACGGTAGTGTGCATGTCAGTTATATTTATTACTAAAACATCTACTAAATGGATAGTTCTCCCAAAAATGAAAATTACCCCATGATATACTCACCCTCCTAGGTGTATATGACTTTCTTCTTTCAGACAAATCCGATATGTTATATTAAAAATGCCCTGGCTCTTCCAAGCCTTATAATAGGAGTGAATGGGTGTTGAGATTTTGAAGTCCAATAAATTGCATCCAGCCATCATAAAAAGTACTCCACACGACTCTGGGTGTAAATAAAGGCCTTCTGAAACAAATCAATACTTTTGTGTAAGAAAAATATCCATATTTAAAACTTTACAAACTATAATCTCTAATTTCCGCTAACTGTCATACACTCATTTACCTAAGAGCGGATGACGTAGGACATATGCATAGCATAAGCTCCTGTGAGAATATTCTAGTCTCATGAGAACAAAGTTTTGTTTACAGCGAAGGAAAACCACATGAAAAAGTGAATTGTTTTATCTACTCTCTATATTTTATTAGTCTGAGTTCATTTATTGGGTACTGGAAGTTTTGCTTCCACTTTTGTGACCGCCTACGTCCTACATCATCCGCTGGAACGCCACTTTCTCATGAACGCGCGTACAAAAGTTAGCGGAAGCTAGTGATTACGGTTTATAAAGTTTTAAATATGGATAATTTGCTTATACAAACACACAAATTTGCTTTAGAAGGCCTTTATTAACCCCCTGGAGCCATGTGGAGTATATTTTATGATGGATGGACTTACTTTTGGACTTTAAAATCTCAACAGCCATTCACTGCCATTATAAAGCTAGAAGAGCCAGATCACTTTTTAATATAACTCCGATTGTACTCGTCTGAAAGAGGAAAGATATATATACCTAGGATGACTTGAGGGTGAGTAAATCATGGAGTAATTAAAATTTTTGGCTAAACTATCCCTTTAATTAATTCTGAATAACAAAAATTTGTCATAATTTTACAGTTTTGTTTGAAGCCAACAGCCTCCGTGACAACTAACCCCATCTGCATTGTTTATGGATGTACTGTAACTTTTAACCCTGCGTTGCATTTATTCCTTTAGTGTTAGATGGCGACCCACACAGTGTCAATGACCTTTCTGAAATCCAAATGGCACCAGGCAGTCTCCAGAGGGCAGAGGGAGCTGAAGAATCAACATATGGGGGTTTGAAACCCAGAGCATCATCCTTGAGAATGACGTGGCCTAATATCATGTGGCTCTGGCAAAAGAGATGAAAATATTCTGGGGGGAAAAAAAAAAAATCACCATTAAAATGGAAACCGAAGAAGAGAATGCAGTGTAACGCGACTCTTATCTGCTGACGGAAAGCCTTAATATCAGCCACTCCATAGGTCTCTGGCAGAGACTTAACTGGAAATGTTTGATGATGCACTTTTGCATGATGGGCAAGAGCAGCTGCCTTACTCATTTACCATCTGACGTGTAACTGGGAGATGTGCTCGCAGTGCCAGAGGAATGCGTTCAGGGGGCTTTGCTGCAGCGGGCGTACGTTCCAGCCAGCCTGGCCCGAGGAAACCGAACGCGCACACCAGCGTCACTCATCCGTCTTACACCCTTTACCGACCCACTGCAGTTTCTTCTAGCATCTCCTACGTTCTTCTCGGAAGCTTTTGAGTCGATGCTCCCTACTGTACTCATCACGTTTCGCTTTTTGTTTTCATGTACCGTTCTTTCTTTCCTTTGTTTGTTTGAATTTAATGCGAAGCAAAATCACTCCCACCTTTTTTGTGAGTATTTCAAATCCAGACAAGAGAGAATATTATATTATTTATTAAAAATGATGTGCAATATGATTTATTTTTACACTGACAGAGTTTAATTGTTCACCAGTCGGGGCACTGTAGTACTGTCCCAAAGGAAAATGTCAAAGAATTGAAAAGTTCAGGTACGAGATAAGGGACATGTGGTTTCCCGCTCTTCGATCACGTCCATTCAGATCATGGCTAAACCAATCAAAAAGTCTTATGAAGTGTGTTATTTATTGAATTCTGGGAATTGACTGTTTGTCGTGTTATGTAAATTAAGCCTATGCCATTGTGCATGCGATGTTGTGCAAGAGTTATTGTGCTTCACGTCACGTTTGTGACGTGACAGCAATGAGATGTTTTGGATAAAAAAAAAAAAAAGACGATGTTGAGGGCTTGCTTGCATGTTTGTGACCTTGGATGCTTTGGATATCAAAAGTCAGGTAGTGCCACAGTCAGGTGGCGCTAGAGGAAGTAGGACGTTGCCTTTAAGAGTCTTTAACAGTACTTCAGTTTACCTCAAACAACGAAAAGGAAATAAAAGCCTCGTATGAGATGAAGTCTTTGTCTTAAATCGAAGTATGCAAATTTTGACTGACAGTCATTGGGAATTTATTTTAAATGTGCCACTATATTGTAAAATTAGTTGTTGGGTTTTTTGTTTTTTTTTGGTACATCCTGAAATTACCTTTTATTTGTTATTCTTATATTTATGTGCAGTTTCCCTCTTCAGAAGGTTTATTAAGGATTTATTTATTATATATATAGCATTCTAGATATCGTTTCTAGTGTTTGGTGAGTGTACAAGGGCTTGGAAAACTCAGTTTCTCTTCTTCAAACCCTGCTTTTAGTTTTCGTTTGCATGGGGTCTTTAAATGCATTACCGCCTGTATATTTGATTTAAAACAACTGAGGTAAAATGTGTTTAAGGCATACAAAATTTACTCTTGAAGGACGTGTTTCGTTTGGTTGGATTTCAGTTCTGTGCAACAATGCAGTGCAATGTGTACGGGCTCTTTTTATATGTTTTCTGAAGGAGAGGTGCGAGCTGTTACGCTAACAGGGCAGGACGTGGAATTATTTTTCTAAAAACAAATGTTGCACAAACAAAAAAAAGACATTTATATACTATATAAGGTTTATTCTATTTATAAGCATTTTTACAGAGCACAGCCATTACAATATGAATTCTACAATATTTTTCTATAGATATGCACAATTGTATTTTGTCAGAAGCAGTATAGCTCCTTTATATCAAGCATTGCATCTCACACATCATCAGAATTGAGACTCGAAACCTATGATTCAATGTGATTTGAAATGCTGAGGATGCAGGAATCCTTTTTAACCCTTGAATGCAAAAAAACTCATCTCTGTTTCATTTCAAGCCCATAGAGCCCCACGTATTTCTGTAATTTGAAAAGTTATGGTATTTATCTGTATAATAAAAAAAAATGTTATGCCTTGTAAATCTGATTTCTCCATGATTTTTTTTTTATTGTGTACATACACCTTGTAGTGTCTGCAAAATGTTTATTATTTTACCTAAATAAGCGGGATGATACAAAATGCATGTTATTTTTTATTTAGTACTGACCTGAATAAGATATTTCACATAAAATATGTTTACATATAATCCACAGGAGAAAATAATAGTTGAATTTATAAAAAATGACCCTGTTTCGAAAGTTTATATACACTTTATTCTTAATACTGAAAATCCTTCAGGTACTACAAATTCTTTGGTTTTTCAGTTTTTTGTGTATTTGAAACCTTTACAACAATGACTGTGTGATTTTGAGATCCATCTTTTCACACTGAGGACAACTGAGGGACTCATATGCAACTATTACCGAAGGTTCAAATGCTCACTGATGCTTTAGAAGGAAACATAATGCATTAAGAGCCAGGGGGTGAAAACTTTTGAACAGAATGTGTATATTTTTCTTATTTTGCCTAAATATCACATTTTCTTCATTTAGTACTGTCCTTCAGAAGCTACAGAAGATACTGACATGCTTCCCAGAAGACAAAATAAGTTAAATTTACTGTGATCTTCAAATTCAAAAAGTTTTCACCCCCCGGCTCTTAATGCATTGTGTTTCCTTCTAAAGCACCCTTGTTTGTCCAGGACAAAAAAAAAAAAAAACAGGTACATAAAAAGGTACATTTGAGTTTATATTTTAAAATTCCCAATTTATTCTCTCAAATCTGATAACAAAAATCAACCCGTTGTTCTGTCTTTTCTCCTCAGCTCAGAATGATGAATTATACGTCTGGGTTTTTTTCCCCTCAGAACTAACAAACTCGGTCTTGTTCAGTAGATATAACCGCATTTGCGAGAAGAAAAAAAGTCAGAATTGTGAGATAAAATAGGTACATGTCATGTAAAAAGTTGTTGGTTTAAATAGTATTTCATGCTGTAATTGTAGGGCTAATACATATGTCCCCTATGAACTGCATATGTGAATATTATATAGACCTATTGTTTAAATCAAATTTATGCTTTAAAAGTAGAGTAATTATAGCAGGTTTCATGCATAGCCTGTCCGCTTAAAGGTGCAGTGTGTAAATTTTAGCGGCATCTAGCGGTGAGGTTGCGAATTGCACATAGGACCGACACAGGACAAAGATGTCGTCGTCTGAGGCAGCAGAGAGTAGCCAGTGGTAAATTAAGGAATTATATTTACTTAATTATTCAGCAAACCAATATGTTATTGTGAATACTACTGTTGCTTGTTCATCAGCGTTTTATTCACAAGAACAACATAGTGGAGAAACACACTCGGTAGAACAGTTTGTCCATTTAAGGCTACTGTAGAAACATGTCAGCGCAGTGTATGTAGATAGATATCACTCATTCTACGGGAATAAAAACATAGCGTTCATTATAAGGTCTTTATACACCTTTGAAAACATAGTTGTGTATATTATATTGCATTTCTGTCAATAAATCCTCCTAAATATTACACATTGCACCTTTAAACATGCGTTTAGCTTGGCTTCTTTGGGATTGTATTTTATAAAAGTGATTTGCATTCCGATTCTCACATCCAAAAGCGCAACAATACATTTTTTCTGTCATTCCATGGATTTTACCCGTTTCCCTCCACTTGTTGCCAGTGTTTTTCTGCGACCACAATTGCAAGTAACTGTGACGTCTACTCCAAATTGGTCTATATGTTATAATACAGAGCATGTTGCTCTGAACCATCTGACCTTTTAAAATACTTTCAGCGTTTCACTTTTGCATGACTAAATGTAGACACGCATAGCGTGAGCACTGTGCTCCACACTACAGAATCAGTTTCACATGTGTAATCTTAAACGTCTTCAGAGGCCAAAGCTCTACCAGCTTCTAAAAAGCGAATGTAAAGTGTTGCTGAAATTGGATTAAGACTAGTAAGCAGTGAAGGGATGTAGCTGGTTATGTGTTTTCTTAAAACAGAGTCGCTAAGATGTTAACATAAGCAAAATTATATCTCTGTGTATAGCTTAGCCCCATTGGAATAACTGGTATCTACTTAGTAGACCATATAATGGATTATATGTGGTGAATCACCCTTGTACCCTTAGTTGTAAGCACTCTAAGAAAACCAACATCTGAGTGTAGCGTACTTGGCAAATGACTCACATACTGGTAGTCTAAACAACCCTGGGCTCTGCTTTCCTGACATAAACAGCTGTCAGAATGTAAAATACGTACATCTAGATTGTTTCATACAATAAACAGCATTCCACATTGAGCTTGTTTACAAATTTAATTAGACCAAAGAAATTGTGATGTATGGATCTCAGACACTAGCATTTAGTGTTTATTTTGTAATGCCAACTGGATGTGATTGGGTCTAATTAATTCTAGGAATTTGCCGTAAGCCATCATTAATTAAAACAGGGAATTGCTGACTGTGGTTTTGTGTTGTATTGTCTATATTTTAGGCCCCTGCCTTTACATTATATTTACATGATCTCAATCAGTCAATAAAATGGTTACATACTCTTAAAAATAAAGGTGCTTTAAAAGGTTCTTCACAGCGATGCCATATAAGAACTATTTTTGGTTCCACAAAGAACCATTCAGTCAAAGGTTCTTTAAAGAACCATCTCTTTCTCATCTGTTTTTTATGTTAAAGGTTCTATGGAACCAATATGACAAAAAAGGTTCTTGATGAAGCACCTTTATTTTTAAGAGTGTATGACATTAATAGTTAAGGTATACATGGGTGAATGATCAATTTCTGACTAATGAATTATGGCTTAATCTTTGCTTTACTGTTGATACGTAAGAATAAGAGACTTGAGAGCTGAAGTCCCTGGGTCACTGGCTCTTTTAGATATGCACACATGTGAAATGAGAAGTGACAGAACTGTTACAGGAGCTCGGATGTGGTTTTAGCCTCAGAGGAGTGTGATGATAAATCAAATATGACATGTTTTTTTTTTGTTTTTTTTTGAGAGAGATAGAAAACCCACAATTATCTTCTATACTGTACCTACTGACCTTAATTTATTTAAGTCCTAACAGATCCTAGACATCCTGAAAATGGTATATATATATATATATATATATATATATATATATATAGTGCTGTTTTTTCAATGAGAATCATTAAACATCACCCATTGCAATGTATTGAAATGTTTAACTGCTTCTGTATTTCCAATTTGATTCATCAATTTATTTATTTCACTTGGGTGAGCCACAACAGCTGCATGTAAACGTTTTTTTTTCATTTCCCCACTATCGGTATCAGTTTCAAAATCATTCTGACTGCCAGAACGTAATCAGATTCCAAAAGTACTTGTAATTAGATTAAATTTAATACTGTCAAATGATTAATCACGATGAATCAGATCCAAAATAAAAGTTTTTTTTATAATGTAATATATGTGTGTGTACTGTGTATATTTATTATGTATCTATAAATACACAAATGCATGTACATATTTAATAAAAATATGTAGTCTCTCACAAAAGTGAGTACACCCTTCACATTTCAGCAAAGTTTTTAGTATATCTTCTTAAGGAACGATACTATAGAAATGAAACTTGAATATATTCTATAGCAGTCAATGTGCAGCTTGTATAGCAGTGTATATTTACTGTCCCCTAAAAATAACTCAACATACAGCCATTATTGTCAAAATAGCTGGCGACAAAAGTGAGTACACCCTAAGTGATAACAGCACTATGTCATTTAACTATGCAAAGCCACATGTCCTATTCATCATGTTCATGTTTTTGTCTGCTTGACACAAAGTTGTGTATCTTGTATTAGAGCAGTTAAAATTTGGTGCTTTGAGTACAATTCTCTCATACTGACCACTGGATGTTCAACAAGGCACCTCATGGCAAAGAACTCTCTGAAGATTTGAGAATTAGAATTGTTGCTCTCCACAAAGATGGCCTAGGCTATAAGAGGTTTAGTAACAAACTGAAACTGAGTTACAGTACTGTGGCCAGGGTCATACGGAGGTTTTCCGAGACGGGTTTCATTCATAATAGGCCTCGCAAGGGTCGATCAACGAAGATGAGTGCTCGTTCTGTGCGTCAGGTGTAGAACCTGGCTTCGAAAAACAGATGCATGAGTGCTGCCAACATTGCTTTAGAGGTTGCAGAAGTAGAAGGTCCGTTTGTCAGTGCTCAGACCATACGCTGCACACTGCAACAAGTCGGTTTGCACTGGCGTCATCCGAGAAGGAAGCCCACAAACAGTTTGCTAAAGACAAACTGTCCAAGAGCATGAATTACTGGAACCATGTCCTATGGTCTGATGAGACTAAGATAAACTTGTTTGGCTCAGATGGTGTCCAGCATGTGAGGAGTGCCAAGAAAATTGTGTCTCTACAGTCAAGCATGGTCTGGGGCTGCATGAATGTTGCTGGTACTGGGGAGCTGCGGTTCATTGAGGGAAACATGGATTCCATTATGTACTGTACATTTCTGAAGCAGAACATGATGACTGCCGAACAGCAGTTTTCCAACATGATAATGACCCCAAACACACCACCAAGATGACAATTGCCTTGCTGAGGAAGGTGCAGGTGAAGGTGATCTGACCTGAACCCTATTGAGCACCTATGGGGCATCCTCAAGCGGAAGGTGGAGAAGCACCATGTGTCTAACATCCAGCAGCTCCATGATGTCATTATAGAGGATTTGAAAAGGATCCCAGCAACAACCTCTGCAGCTCTAGTGAATTCCATGCCTGGAATGATTAAGGCAGTGCTAGATAACAGTGGTGCTAACACAAACTATTGACACTTTGGACACAGTTTTGACAAGTTCACTTAGGGTGTACTCACTTTTGTTGCCAGCTGTTTTGACAATAATGGCTGTAAGTTGAGTTATTCTTAGGGGACAGTAAATATACACTGCTATACAAGCTGCACATTGACTACTCTAAAATATATCCAAGTTTTATTTCTATAGTATTGTCCCTTGAGAAGATATACTAAAATGATTGCTGAAATGTGAGGGGTGTACTCACTTTTGTGAGATACTGTATATATATATATATATATATATATATATATATATATATATATATATATATATATGTGTGTGTGTGTGTGTGTGTGTGTGTGTGTGTGTGTGTATATATATATATATGTAATATCAAATATATATGAATATAAATTTATGCATGTAAATATTTTTATAATATATACTGTATGTGTGTGTATTTATATATACATAATAAATATACACAGTACACACACATATATTGTGTAAACAAAAGCTTATTTTGAATGCGATTAATCGCGATTAATCGTTTGACAGCGCTAATTCAATTTCATTTTAAAATACTCGTAATCAGACTACAGTTACGTTTTTATGGATTGCGTGGTTACACGTTATTTACACAGTAGCAATAAATTATTCAGAATTTATTGATTCTCCCTAATTCCTCATTTTATCTTTTAAATGTTCCTTTCTAAAATAGCCTGTAATCTTTATTTTGATTTTATATAAATTTTATGATTGTTGTTAAATATTAGACTGGGTGCTGTGTTTTCCTAAGTAGAAATCGGGGAATGGTGTCCATCCTAAAAAGTTCACAGGACAATGATGTAAAACAGTAAGGTCTGACTATCCTCGCTTGGTATAATAACACTGCTAGAAGAATGTGCTGGTCAGATGAAGTCAATGAACACAGACAATGCAAAATTTTTGAGTAATGATGAAGGAGAGTCTAGTGAGACCTAATTCTAGATCTAGTGAACTGGACCTGAACCTAGGTTCGGCATAATCAGATTTGAATCTCTCATACCGTAGAATGGGGAGATATTAAAAAAAGGCAAAAAAACTTGTAAGATCAGATCTATGGGCAAAGGTACAGTGGGAGGGATCGATTCTGTAATAAACAAGCTGCAGAAAGCTGATGTTTTGAATAGAAACACTGAATATTATTTAGAGATACGGTCCCAGCTTTCCATAGATATGGAACATCTGGTCGCAGAAGCAGATGTGGGATGGGGATACCTTAAAAATGGGACAGAAGCAATGGAGCCAAGAGGTCAAGGTAAGGCCAACAATGGAGTGTTTTCATGATGTGTCATCATTCGACCATATTGGCAGCTATGAATGTAAACAATACCACTAAATCAAACGAAACTTGCATATTTTGCTGATTAATTGCTGATGAAAATGGTCAATTATTGTCATGTTTTGGGCTGTACTGTAATCGGTCGGACCGGGAAAAACATTTGGAGTATTATAGACTGCCAAAAGTTCTACCAATCAAGGAGAAGAGTACAAAAAACTGTCTGAGGACCAAAGGCGTTTGTGGTTGGGCAAACTGAGCCAGGATTTCCAGGGCACGAATCTTGACAACACTCCTGTTTGTTCTTATCATTTCCAGTCAGTTAGGTGAAATATTAGGCTAATATCTTAATTAATACTGCTTGTACATATCTTTACGGCCTATTAACTGTAGTTTGACAAAATATTGTGCCATTTCCTGTTTCCTTCTCTATATGATTTAGCAGCCACCACACTTTTTTTTACTGTGGTTTAGACAGCATAAATTTGCAGAACAACATATTCATTCATTCAGTGCCTTAACCACACAATTCATGCTGTTGTTTACATCTGTGTATCTCCGGATGACTGACCAAACTGTGACATAAGTGATTTCTGATTTTTTTTTTCTCAGAACTATGTGATACAACCTCACAGTTGTGAGATATAAACTTGCAACTGTGAGTTATAAAGTCAGAATTGTGAGATGTAAATGAGCAATTTTGACTTTTTTTTCACGCAATTCTTTATTCTCAGAATTGCATGATATAAACTATATATATAAAAATTTCAGGAGGAAAAAAGACTGATATGTTCTCAGAATTGCCCCAGCAGGTGTGGAATGTCAATGCCACGTCAGGTCGACGTTGGACCCCAACGTCAGAAATGAAAATCGGGTTGACGTTGAATTAATGTTGGATTTTGGTTACACAACCTACAAACAACACAATATCAGCATTAGCTGACGTCAGTATTGGACATCAAATTAACATTGGCATTAGATTTTGAATTGACATTGAATTTTAGCCATCTGATGTCGCGACCGAAATTTATCCAAATATCAATGTCTTATGACTAGGGCTGTGAAACGATTAATCACATACAAAATAAAAGTTTGGGTTTGCCTAATATATGTGTGTGTACTGTGTGTTATTATTATGTATATATAAATACAAACACATTCATGCATATATTTAAGAAATATTTACAAGTATATGTATTTATTATAATTTTTATGTAATTTCTATTATATATAAATAAAAATATTTTGTACATAAATAACATATTTCTCTTAAATTGTATATATATGTTTATAATAATTACATCCACTACACACACATTTATTAGGCAAACTCAAACTTTTATTTTGTATGCTATTAATCGCGATTAATCATTTCACAGCCCTACTTATGATGTGTGCCTGGGGTGGGTTTATATCTCACAATTCTGACTAAATACACTCCTAAAAATAAAGGTGCTTAAAAGGTTCTTCACAGTGATGCCATAGAAGAACCATTTTTGGTTCCACAAAGAACCATTTAATCAAAGGTTCTTTGAAGAACCATCTCTTTCTTACCTTCTTAAAATCTGAAGAACCTTTTGTGAGACAGAAAGGTTCTTCAGATGTTAAAGGTTCTTTATGGAACCATTTAGACAAAAAAGGTTCTTCTATGGCATTGTGAAGCACCTTTATTTTTAAGAGTGTAACTCGCAATTCTAAGAAAAAAAAAGTCAGAATTGTGAGTTTATATCACACAATTCTGAGAAAAAAAAAACTAAACTGCGAGTTTATATCATACAATTCTGACTTCATAACTCACAATTGCAAGTTTATATCTCAATTCTGAGAATTGTGATCTGTCAGGGTGTTGTGTAGCAGACAGGCAGGTAGACAAAGGAGAAGTAGTTTTAAACAATTGATTTTAATAATAATGGAAAAAACAGGCAGAACGGGATTGCACACAACTTATAATGAAGACCGTGAACGGACAACCAAAGACTGAACAGAAAGGAGTATAAATACTAGGACAAATGAGAGGAAATGAATAACAGGTGCGGGGTAATCAATCAAAAACCATAGCAACACGTGAGGAACAGAAAGCAAAGGCAGGAGAACAAGGAAAACAGTACCAAAACACAAAGAACACGTGACAATATCTGACTTTATAAATCACAATTATAACTTTACATCTCACAATTCTGAGAAAAAAGTCATAATTGTGAGTTTATATCTCAGAATTGAGAGTTTGTCTCACAATTTTGACTTTCTAACTCACAATTACGAGTTTTACATCATGCAATTCTGAGAAAAAAGTCATAATTGTGAGTTTATATTTCAGAATTTAGAGTTTGTCTCACAATTTTGAGTTTATTACTCACAATTACGAGTTTATATCACAATTCTGAGAAAAAAGTAAGAATTGTGAATTTATATCTTACAATTCTGACTTTATAACTCAGAATTTTGAGTTTATATCACGCAATTCTGAGAAAAGAAGTCAGAATTGTGAGTTTGTCTCACAATTCTGACTTTATCACTCAAAATTACGAGCTTATATCACACAATTCTGAGAAAACAGTAAGAATTGCAAATTTATATTTCTCAGTTCTGACTTTTTAACATGCAGTTCTGAGTAAAAAAAAGTAGAATTGAGTTTTTTTTATCTCAGAATTGAGTTTGTCTCACAATTCTGACTTTGTAACTCAAAATTACGAGCTTATATAACGCAATTCTGAGAAAAAAGTAAGAATTGAGAGTTTATATCTCAGAATTAAGAGTTTGTCTCACAATTCTGACTTTATAACTCACAATTACGAGCTTATATCACGCAATTCTGAGAAAAAAGTAAGAATTGCGAATTTATATCTTACAGTTCTGACTTTATAAAACTCAATTCCGAGAAAAAAATCAGAATTGAGAGTTTATCTCAGAATTGAGTTTGTCTTGCAGTTCTGACTTTATAACTCACAAGTTTATATCACAATTCTGAGAAAAAAAGTAAGAATTGCGAATTTATATCTCACAATTCTGACTTTATAACTCACAATTTTGAGTTTGTCATGCAATTCTGAGAAAAAAAAAGTAGCATTGAGAGGTTTTTTTTATCTCAGAATTGATTTTTTCTCACAATTCTGATTTTATAACTCACAATTACAAGCTTATATCACACAATTCTGAGAAAAAAAGTAAGAATTGCGAATTTATATCTTACAGTTCAGACTTTATAACACACAATTCTGAGAAAAATGTCAGAATTGAGAGTTTATCTCAGAATTGAGTTTGTCTTGCAATTCTGACTTTATAACTCACAATTATAAGTTTATATCACGCAATTCTGAGAAAAAAAGTCAGTATTGTGAGCTTGTATCAGAATTGAGAGCTTGTCTCACAGTTCTGACTTTATAACTCAAAATTACGAGCTTATATCACACAATTCTGAGAAAACAGTAAGAACTGCAAATTTATATATCTCAGTTCTGACTTTTTAACACGCAATTCTGAGTAAAAAAAGTAGAATTGAGAGGGTTTTTTTTATCTAAGAATTGAGTTTGTCTCACAATTCTGACTTTATAACTCAAAATTATGAGATTATATCACACAATTCTGAGAAAAAAGTAAGAATTGCAAATTTATATCTCACACTTCTGACTTTATAACATGCAATTCTGAGCAAAAAGTCAGAATTGAGTTTATATCTCAGAATTAAGTTTGTCTCACAATTCTGACTTTATAACCCACAATTAAGAGTTTATATAACGTGGTTCTGAGAAAAAAAAAAGGCAGAATTGAGAGTTTATATCTCAGAATGGACTTTGTCTCACAATTCTGATTTTATAACTCACAATTACGAGCTTATATCACGCGATTCTGAGAAAAAAAGTAAGAATTGCGAATTTATATCTTACAGTTCTGACTTTATAAAACTCAATTCCGAGAAAAAAATCAGAATTGAGAGTTTATCTCAGAATTGAGTTTGTCTTGCAGTTCTGACTTTATAACTCACAAGTTTATATCACAATTCTGAGAAAAAAGTAAGAATTGCGAATTTATATCTCACAATTCTGACTTTATAACTCACAATTTTGAGTTTGTCATGCAATTCTGAGAAAAAAAAGTAGCATTGAGAGGTTTTTTTTTATCTCAGAATTGATTTTTTCTCACAATTCTGACTTTATAACTCAAAATTATGAGCTTATATCACGCATTTCTGAGAAAAAAGTAAGAATTTTGAATTTATATCTCACAGTTCTGACTTTATAACAAGCAATTCTGAGAAAAAAGTCAGAATTAAGAGTTTATATCTCAGAACTGAGTTTGTCTCGCAATTCTGACTTTATAACTCAAGATTACGAGCTTATATCATGTAATTCTGAAAAAAAAGTAAGAATTCCGAATTTATATCTCACAATTCAGACTTTATAACAGACTTTACAGCAATTACCTTTTTTTTTTTACCTTTACCTTTACCTTTTTTTTTTTTTTTTTTTTTTGTTTATTCAGTGGCAGAAGCGGGCTTCCATAGTAGGGGGCTTCAAAGTTGCAAAAATATACAAAACTACATACAGTTTCTTTCACATTGGAGCAGTTTTGAATGATACCTCATATGACAACTTGTTAACATGCTTCAAAAGTCCTCTTTATATGTTAAGTAACATTTTATTTTATGGTGTCCTTGTTACACACATTTAATGTACTGTATTGTAATAACAGTAAATAATGCATAATAGCATGCAATAAATGAAACCCTAATCCTAACCCTACAGTGAGTACATGTTGTTAATTAATATTAGTCAGTACTAAATGTGGACACCATAAAATATAGTGCAACTATATGTTGCATTGTTTTTGTTCTGGGCCTGAAAGATTCCAGATTTAAAGCTAATTTTCTAAAATGTGGCATTTTTTGATATAGAGGGAATAAATACATTTTTTGTAATGTGATGTTATTTTTACACATGTTCAGAAGACAATTTTATAAACACCATCTCAACAGAACAAGGAATTTTCAATATTTATTCAGAAAAAAAAAAAAAAAAAAAAATGCTGACTCTGACTTTATATTATCATTTATTCAGAAGACTTTATTATGCTATTTTATACTTAAATTAAATAGTGCTCTCTTCCAGATACACAGTGCAGATGTGTTTTACATGGATTTATTAGTCATTAGAGATGATTTAAACAAGATCTCTGTGTGTGTGTAAAGGGACTGCAGTCACAGGCTCTGCCAAAGCCAAACCAAAATAGTGTAAAGCAGCTGCTGTGAGAGTCAAATGTGAGAACTTTCAAAGCAACAGCGCCATGTGGCTTCATTTGATCACCTGTGTAAGTGTTATAGATGACAGGAAGGTCACTGATTGTTTGGACGGAGAGAAAGGGGGGTTTTGTGAGACTGTGAGAACTTGAATGCGAATGGATGTGTGTGGGATTGTAAGCAGATAAACTAAAGCTTTTATTAAACAAAAATTACAAGGCATCCAATGGTTTTGATGCGAAAAATACACCTCTGTCTCCCTCTGTCACCCGGTTCCCATCTGAAGGTTCCTCTGAAATAATGGCACTTTAATTGCATCCTGTCAAACTGTGAACAATGGCTTCTTTTCATTACTATAAAAATACAAAAACAAAGAGAGTTGGTCTATCTAGAGCAAAAATCCAAAGTCATGTTCTCAGGGATATCAGTATAAAATAAGAGAAATCTGAAAGGCCTTATGTTGAGGGGAAGAAAGCTGAAGATACTTGCACTTTAAAGCGAGTACACAGCGTCATATTTCACCTCTCCTAATATTTCCTCATAAAAGCCTTCTCTCCACACTCAAGCTGAAGTCTGGGGCTGAAATAAATAGCCCTTGCATCCCTCTACCATACCAGCTCTCTTTTATTTCGGCCTTGCACGTGAGCTTGTAACCTTCATGACCTTCCCCTGTCATGGATTACCTTGACTGGGTGCCATTTTGTTATTTTTTTGTTGTAAAATATCTGTTCTTTGATATATTAAAATCAGTGTTGCCAAGTCCTCAGTTTTCCTGCAGAATTGGGCTACTTTTACACTGTTGCTGCGGGTTGTTTTTTTGTCTGCAGGTTAAAGCAATTTCAACAGAGGGGAAAACCACAGAGAAAAATGCAATTGGGCTTGTTTTGTTTTGCAGACCTGGCAACCCTGATTAAAATCTGTTTGTTTGTTTTTTTGTTCTTAAATATACATGTATTTTACATGTATATTGCAACAATTTGACTCCAAATTGCGGTTGAAGAATTAAATATTTATGAATCACATTTTTCATGGTAGCATTGAGAAATGCATTTAGAATAGCAAAAGATATTTAAAGTTGTGTGTTGTGTGAGCATTGGACATCTATTCCAGTTATTTCTGAATCAGTGTAATATATATAGATAATTGACGCATTATAAATCATTAGGATCATTGTAACAATTTCTAAATCTGTTCAGTAAACGTTACCCAACCACCTGGTGTAGAAACAGATTTTAATGAACTTGTCAGTGGTTTTCCAGGAACATTGCGCCAACTGCTGGCATTTTGAGCGAACAGCTCATAAGAAAGATAACAGCGCCCTCTGCTGAGCAAACGTCGCATTTTACAACGATCTACCAATCTATTTAGGTCAAAGCAGAAAACTGCAAAATTACTATCAAAATAAAAGTATCTGCAATATTTCATATTACTCATTATACTTATATACAAATTACTTATATACTTACTATACATTCAAAATTATATAACAGATATGGAAACAGTAATTTAAAAAAAATCACAGAGACTTTTATTAAGGTATTCATATTTTTTTTAATCAGATATCTGATTAACTGAGCCCAAACTGCTATTATGTATAATCATTTTTTTATTCGCTTTTGTATTTTCTGTATTAATCTTTACCTCACATAAACATAAACAAGTATAGTTTTTAATCACAATAGTACACTATACATTATGTTACCAGTGCTTATTTTCCCATTAAAATATGAGCAGTAAGGATGAATCATAAATGAAATCTACAAATAGAGATTTCTCATATATGATCTCATATAATATGAGCACTAAGAAGCGCTGCATAGTGTTCAGGTCGATATCTTTGAAGGTAAATGTGCATTTTCCCCATTACTTTCTTCTCACAGCTTAAACCTGTGGAGACAGACAACAAAAAATACAATATTTATTATAAAATGTAAAATGTAAAATGAGGTTCATGAGACATTATTTTTCTGTAATTTCTGTGCTTCTTCAGGGTTATTTATATATATATATATATATATATATATATATATATATATATATATATATATATTTGATGTACTAACTAAAAAATAAAAATAAATCAATAAAAAGTATATACACACACAAAACAAAAATGATAACACTTAAAATTATGGAAATTGTATATATATATATATATATATATATGTATGTATTTTTTTCCTATTTAAATAACTACTTTCTATTTCAATATATTTTAAAATCTAATTTATTCCTCATTTCAAAGCTGAATTTTTCTGCAGTCACATGATCCTTCAGAAATCATTGTAATATTCTGATTTGCTGTCAAAAAAAAACAAACAAAAAAAACATTTATTATTATTATTATGTTGAAAACATGAGAAAACATACATAAAAAGTATATTTTTTTCAGGTTTCTTTGTCGAATAGAAAGTTCAGAAGAACAGCATTTATCTGAAATAGAAATCTTTTGTTACATACGATAAATGTCTATCGTCACTTTTGATTATTTAAAGCATGCTTGCTAAATAAAAGTATTAATCTCTATCATTTCTATTCTATTCTGTTATATGAATGGCTTAGATAAATGCTGATCTTTGGATCTTTCTATTCATCTAAGAATCCTGGAAAAAAATGTACTCAACTGTTTTAAATTTTGATGATAATAATAATAATAATAATAATAATGTTTCTTGAACAGCAAATCAGCATATTATAATGATTTCTGAAGGATCATGTGACACTGAAGACTGGAGTAATGATGCTGAAAATGTAGCTTTGATCACATGAATAAATTACAGTTATTTTAAATAGTACTTTGGATCAAATAAATGCAGGCTTGGTGATGAGCAGACGAGACTTCTTTAAAAACATTAAAAATCTAACTGTTCAAAAACTTTTGACTGGTAGTGTAATTCAAACAATAAAACAACTACAATAGAATCTCAGTCATACTAAAACAACACTGGTCTTAACAACATGATGTGGCAGCAAATCCACTCTGTACTGTATATATGACAGCATCTCACCCAGTTCTGCTGCAATATTTGTAATCCTCTGCAGAGCTGCATTCATGTCACCTCCTTCAGGCACCAGAACCTCAATTTCTCCCACACAATATCCGAAATCAGCCTGGTCCAGATCCACCCGCACTGCACCGGCCTCTCTCTCTAGCATGTAAGAGCAGCGCTCGGTCTTGAACTCGGCAAAACAGACAAGATTGAGGTCATTCAGCCACTCTGTGTCATCTGTTGAACAGACCTCTGTGTTCTCATTTTCTGCGACTTTGTCAATTTGTTCCTTTTGTGAGGAATTTGATTTACTCCCTTCAGCTGTGTGTTCCCTGATAATCCTGCTGACTTCTGATTGAATCAGAGGGAAACTGGTTATCTCTCTGTATCGTGTACAAAGGATCTCAGTGTCATTGTCAGGTGTAGTTCCTGAAACTGCAGGGCATTTCAACTCCCACGATCCTTCTCGGCATCTCAGCCAGAAATCTTTTAGCGTGAGGATGAAATCTGGGGAGTCAAAGTATTGGTCTCCAAACTGCTGCTGACCAATGCATTTAGCTGTACAGAGACATGAAAATATAAGAAAAAGACATAAAGTTACTTCAGGATTGTGTGTATATGTATATAAAATAAATAAATAAAAGTTCTCCTAAGCCAAGAACGGATATATATATATATATATATATATATATATATATATATATATATATATATATAAATGATTTAAAGTTAATTTGGACGCAAAGATCTCGACACACCTCCAATATAATGTAGTTTCCCCATAATTTCTGCATCACAAACGAATTTTCTCTCAACCTCTACAGTCATTTTGTTCTATGAGACCTAAAAATCAAAACACGAAAGATAGTTGAATATTGGTATGTTATTTGTATCAATTAAATACTGCAGTAATTGTGCCAAATCAGATCAGACCAGCTGTGTCTCAAAACCAAGTGAGCTGCCTAGTAAGACAGTAGTTTTCTGCTTTCGTGACTGACTAAAAATGCCGGCTAGCTAGGCAGCTCATTACGTTTCCAGACACAGCCAACAGCGAATATTGCCAGGACTGACAGGTTAATAAATTATTAGCTCAGACAGTGGTAATTACACTGTAACTACTATTGCGGTTAAAATTCCTTTAAGAATTCGGTTGAGTCATTCCGACACAATGAAAATAACCTATCAAACAAAAAACACGGTAGCTTACTGATCAATCAGTAGTGTTATGAGGACAAACGCGGAATTCCGGGTCCTGTGGAGCTTTCCGTTCAGGCATATTTAAGGACAGCCTAATATCTGCGCGTCATTAAGCGCTCCGCATAACCCACCCAACAGAATGATTATAAGCATTACTTACTGACAAATATTGTTTTCTGTCAAGATAAGACATTTTACATATATGTTATTGCGTAACACATATTGCTACATTATCCAGTTTGGTTTTGTATTAAATATTTACACATAAAATAAAAACTAACAACATGTTCAATAACATTGTTAGTAATGGCCAAAAATATACATATAAGTGTAAATGTATACATAAATATTAAGAGTTCATTTGCAAAAACAGGTAACTCTGTTTAAAAAAAAACAGTTTTGTTTTTTTTGTTTTTTTGATAGTTTTTTATTCTGCCTTACAAATAATATCAGTCAAACTGCAGTTGGGCTGTTTGAATTAAATAACAATAACTAAAAAAATACAGCTAACTAACACAATAAACAATAAAAACATGACACAATAAAAAACATGATTTATTTATTTATCATGAGTTATGTTTTTGCAAATCAACTCTTCATATAAGCAAGTACATACTGCGTGTGCATGTATGTAGATAGATAGATAGATAGATAGATAGATAGATAAATGAACAGCACTACAAATTGATTATTGTTTTTGTTTTTTTATATATATTCTTTTATCAAGACAAAAACCTAGTTAATTTTAGTTCCCTGTTAGTTTAGTTAAAGTAAGTTGCTTTGGGTAAAAGCGTAGATAGATGTTTGTGTGTGTGTGTGTGTGTGTGTGTGTGTGTGTGTGTAGAGAGAGAGAGAGAGAGAGAGAGAGAGAGAGAGAGAGAGAGAGAGAAATTAGATATAGATAGATAGATAGATAGATAGATAGATAGATAGATAGATAGATAGAAGTTACTTAAAAATAAAATTATGTATAGACTATAGTTTGAAGCCATAGCATAATATTCATACACTAAAAGTACTTTAGCATTTATTTCTGTATTAATGTGGCTAAGTATCAAAGTTGCTCAACGATTTTTGTATTTTTTCAGATCATATTGCATTTTCATTTTAATTATTAGATTACATTTGTTCACTTAGAACTGTTTTATTTGGTTATTAGATATCATACAATAATTAACATAACTTGGCTAATGACAAAATAGGCCTAAATAAGTATATGTTTTAAATTATTTATATACACATACACCTACATTTTATATTTTGGCATGTGTTTTTTTAATACATCGCCCTAAAGGCGAATATGTTAAATAAAGTTAGAAATAATTGAATTAATGGCAGTATAACAACACTGTTCCGACATGCTTTTAGGTGTGTTGAATCATTTAATAAACCGTTAGTGGGAAGAGGAACATTCTTGGAGAGAGCGAGCAGTCAGCTTTTGGGGGAGCTGTCGTGTGTTTACTAGAGGAGAGCAATGCGAGAGTGAGCGAGAGAGAGAGAGGGAGGACGGACGGAGTGAGTGAGGGAGGGAGAGAGAGCGAGAGAGAGAGAGAGAGAGAAAACTTTTCAGTTTTAAAGAGCGAGAGGAAGCGTGTGCTGGAGTCCCAACCATGCAGGTAAAAGCCTTAGCTAATTGCTTTAGTGTTAATTAAACGATGTTGACGACGAATTGATCAAGAAGTTCCGATCGAGGGGGCGATGCGGATCTCCTCGCGTCCCGAGCACGACAAATAATTAGATGCATGCCATTTCACTGCGAATATTTAGTTGCAATTCGACTGTTAAAATCCCAACTTTTCTGCCTCGGTCTCTCATTTTGGCCCCGCCACCCCCTTTCGCTGCTCGTTGTGTTGCACGTCGCTCTTTTCGAGCAGCAATGCGCTTCATCCATCGTTAATTACTGCGTTCTGCAATTATTAAAACACACTTATAATGCTAAAATAACTACATTATATACAGAATGGCGAACTTAGACCGCCAACTGCAAGGTATTGGCTTGGAGAAATGCTCAAACGGTTGTTTTTAACACATCTGTGTGAAGCAACCCAAATTCATTAATTAAATAGCTTAGTCGATGTAGGCCGCAATTTCCGCTGAGGAGCGGACGGCGGGCGGGGAATGCCTCAATGCCCGACCAACAGGCCACAATCAGGGGGGCGAGGAACTAATCAAGCCCGAGGTTTTTCATCTGAGAGGCGAAAGCCTATTTACACAATTCAATTAGTGCATTAAAGCCGACTTGTACTGCAGCATGTCGGGCGTTGCGATTGTTTTAGCATTTAATTTATTCTCGCAGCTGTAATTCGGCGTCTTTGAGAAGTTTGTGGGCGATTTGCGGCTTGATACGCGATACATAATTAGTTGACCAATTTGTTGAGTGTGTTGTTAGCAGCGTTAGCCATGTGAAGTGCCACGAATGTTTATGGGAAAACGGCTTCTTTTGTTTTAACAGCACCCTTCAAGTAAGGAATCACTAAAATCAGTCGCTTTGCAGCGATTAAAGTTGGAAAAGGGGGTAATTAGGGCAGCAGACTGCAGTGCGATGCACTTTAATGGGGTATTTGTCATGATTACTCTGGGGTGAGTGCGTGTCTATGTATGTGTGTGTTAGCGAGCCAGGCTAAAGCTCTCCGTTTCCAATTGATTCAACAGCACACGGGTCTTGCTAATTAGGCTGTGGGTTAATTAACGAAATCATCAAGAGTTATGGCGGCCATATGAGCTCGCTGTCGAACGGCAGTGTCCCGCGGCGTGTGGGTTCGTCTCTCTTTGACTTTTAAGAGAAGTTAATAATACTTGTGTTGAGGATTCAGTGCATGTTTTCAGTCTAGCAGGGAAGCTAATTGGCGTGGCATTGTAGCACTGTTGGCATTTGATGTCTGTTCGTTTCTTGACAGTGCCATGTAAGAACGAAACCGGGAACTGTGTAATTTAAATGATTTTGCATGCATACGCAAAAGCAAGTCGTTTAGATGTCAATTAAGATGTTTTTGTCTCTCTGTTCTGGACGCGTGTGTTATTTATTTATTTGGGTTATTGTTTTAAAGAGACATTACTGCCATTACCATCCCGGGGGATTTGCACCCATTATCTGTTATTTACAGCCCATGTCACCTTATTCACAAGAGGCAACATGTTGACAGATCAACACTATGATTTCACTCACATCAGCATATTAGAAGACCAGTCAAGGTCAACATTTAGGCCTCCTCTGACGTTAAATAGCCTAGTTATTGCAGAACTGATAAATGCATGCATAATTCTGGGTGTTATATGAGGGATGCCTCATATAAAGTGATGTATGTTCAAATGCATCAATTATAAACAAGCCGCAAGGTATCGGTGGTACAGATTTATGTGGTGTCTAGCAGAAAGAACTGCATCTGTGAATCACATTTGATGTCTTGTATAAGTTCTGTTATAAGTGCAATATAAGAAGTCAGAATGTTAAACCTTATTGTAAATGTACTTTATAAATGGGTGAAAGGGTGGTTTGATAAATGATGTCCTAATGTTTTCATGTATAGTTTTTTTTTTAAATTATTGATTTCTAAGTATCAGACATCAAAGCCAATTAATCCAATTAATGAGACAGTTGTTGCATTTTTTTTTTTTTAAAGATAAAGCTTATTTGATCTGAACAGCTATTTTAGTGCTGACTGTACATTATACATATTTGCACTGTCAGAAGGAACTCTTTTGCATTAGATGCTGCCTATAAATTCTACTCAGTTTTTATTTACTGTAATACTTTTTGTTTATTAAGAAACGGCTAATTCACCAAAATTATTATTCTGTCATCATTTACTCATTGTCATGTCATTCCAAACTTGTATGATGCTATTTCTTCTGTGAAACAGAAAGATGATGTCTCATTGGGGTCCAGTGTTGTTTGGACACTGATGTTTTTCAAAATATCTTATTTTATATACATTTTGAGGGTGAGTAAATGATGACAGAATTGAATTTTTAGGTGAACTAGCCCATTAAGACTTTAGCTTAGTAAAGTGCTGCATTTATTTCATGTATTTGTTAATTTTAAATATCTTGTTTAAAAAAATGTTTAAAAATGCATATGAATGTAAATACATATGAATACTAATACTTGAAACAAAAATGCTGTAAAATATAATCTAGAATTTCTAAAAAGAGTCCTTCGTGAATTCTGAAAATGAATGAGTCATAAAAATTTTGCCTTATTTAAACAAGACTGAATATTGTTACATATAATATGATTTTAATTTCAGGAGGAGCCTGGAGAAACTCTGGGAGGTGCCAGTAACAGGGGGTCAATGTGGTTATGTCCTCTGTGTCAGGAAAGTCAACCAGACCGTGAGAATCTTTCTCATCACCTTTCGGACAAACACAGTGTCCTCCCTGCTTGCCTTGCTAAGTTACTGGATATTGTGAGTATATTTACAAAGAGCACATTTACAAAAATTAAAAAAAAAAAAAAATTAGTAATGTTTAATAGTACTATTTTATATGTATCAACAAAAGTAATGACATGGTTTCGTGTTGTCTGCTTACACAAGTGTTTTGTTTTGTTTTTAAAGTAAATAATTTGTTTTCTCTTTTCATAAGGCTGCTCCTAAGCACCCTTCCATTGCTGAAGATGAAGAATCCAAAGCCCAAAATGATGCAGGTGAATTTTGATTATTTTCAGATGTTTGTGTTTGTGCCACAGTGGTTCAGCGCTTTCCCGGCACTGAGATCCCGGGTTCCAGTGTTATTGATACCGGGCTTAGGTCATGCACCACTGGGCACACAATTGGCTGTGTTGGTGACCACCTCGCTTCAGTAGTTTCCATGGCAATGAAGCACCTGTAGGTTATAGCCTACTGAGTCTGGGCCCCCACAAGTATTCAGTTTTGTGTTGACTCCTGGACGTGATGATTGAAAAAAAAAAAAAGAGGGAAAAAAAGATTTATTTAAATTTTTCTGGTTTTAAATCATGAAAAGCTTTCTAAGGACATGGATAGCCGTGGGACCTGTTATGTGTTGTATTAAAGGAGAAGTCCACTTCCAAAACAAAGATTCACATATAGTGTACTCACCCCCTTGTCATCCAAGATGTTCATGTCTTTCTTTCTTCAGTCGTAAAGAAATTGTTTTTTTGAGGAAAACATTTCACCATTTTCTCCATATAATGGACTGATATGGTGCCCCGATTTTGAACTTCCAAAATGCAGTTTAAATGTGGCTTCAAACGATCCCAAATGTGGTTGTAAACGATCCCAGCCGATAAAGAAGGGTCTTATCTTGTGTGACGATCGGTTATTTTCAGAAAAATAATACACTTTATGTACTTTTTGATGTCAAATGCTCGTCTTGTCTTACTCTGCCTGAACTGTTGTTTTCCGGTTCATGACAGTTAGGGTATGTCGAAAAACTCCCATCTCATGTTCTCCCTCAACTTTAAAATCGCCCTATATCACTTTTTTTACCTTTTTTGTTAAGAGTGTTTGATCATCTTTGCATGTTCACTTTGCAAAGACTGGGTCGGTACTTCTGCAGTGATGTAGGATGATTTTGAAATGATTTTTGAAGTTCAGGGAGGAAATACGATTGGAGTTTGAGTCAGAATACACAGAGTTCAGGGAGAGAAAGGCAAGACGAGTGTTTAAGATTTAAAAAGTATTTATATTGTTTTTTTTTTTGTTTTTTTTTAAATGACAATAACTGATCGTTTCACTAGATAAGACCCTTCTTCCTTGGCTGGGATTGTTTACAACTGCATTTGGGATCATTTGAAGCCGCATTTAAACTGCATTTTTGAAGTTCAAAATCGGGGCACCGTAGCAGTCCATTATATGGAGAAAAATGCTGGAATGTTTTGCTCAAAAAACATAATTTCTTTACGACTGAAGAAAGAAAGACATGAACATCTTGGATGACAATGGGGTGCGTACATTATATGTGAATCTTTGTTTTGGAAGTGGACTTCTACTTTAACTGAGTGTTGCATTTTAAGCATGCTACAATAACGTACAGTTTTTATACATTTATGGATTCATATACTTATACGTTGCACTTTATCGTACTTTTAGGATAAAGTTATTGTTAACTTTAGCTTTGGTTAAATGTTACTAAATGTATTTAGTATTTCTGATAAACACTTTCATTTTTATTAGAGATGCACCGATCGACCGGCCATGGACCAGAATTAGCCGATTTTCCATATGATTGGCCCAGACCGGTGATCAGCCGGTCAGTCTGCCGATTCCGAGCCGGTCCGTTTTGACGTCAAGTTTACGGCGACTGATAATGTATTTATTTCATGCCAGATGAGGCTTATGCAGCCTAGTGAGTGTGTGAGACCCGTGCAGAAATTTAAACAAATGAGCGCAACAGTACTCACAGAAAGTTATAGATGCATACTGAAAAACAAAAGAAAGAAATTTGTAATATAAGCAACATTGCACAACGAAGATGTCAATATCAGCATGATTTGCAATGCAACACTGATTTTATACAATAGTTCAATAAATAAGAAGTTAGAAATTAAGTGACTTACATTTTAGAGACAATATTGACTGTGTTTGCGCAGTTTTGTTGACGAAAATGGTTCTAATCAAAGCCTCAGCTGAACTGTTGTGTGTCTTCGAGTAACACAGCTGTGTTTCGTTACTGAATGAATCCATGGTTTTGAACGAATCAAGTGAATCAATGATTCAGTAACTATTTCATAAAGACGATCACTTGCCTCATTTCTGAACAAATCATTTATCAAGTCATTTAATGCCACCTACTGGTGGTTTGGTTTTATATTTAGAAGTATCGTTGCGTTTTTCCCAACATTTCTTATTTGTATGTTAACATTAATCTTATGAAGTTATTTATGTGGAAATTTTGCGGCATAAAGGCATTTATGGCACCTCAGCTTCATCAAACAGTGTGTAAATTACATCTAATACCACTTAAGATTAAGTTTCCTCTGCAAAGAGGAAAAGATGAAGTTTCTTGATGATAATTTCATTTGAATGGTAACAACTTTACAGTTTCTTATTATTTTAACTAAATTAATTAAAACAATGTAAGAATTCGATGTCAAAGATGACATCTGTTTTGTTATTTACAGCAACTTTTTTTCAGTTAATTGTTATTTTTACCTCTTTCCAGTCACAGAGCACTTTATTTTTTTAGAGTTGTTTAAGTGAAAGAACATCTGTAACTTAGTCCAGATTGGGGCAGTTGTAATGTTTAATATCTATTTAGGTAAATAGTTTTTTTGCATTGGAAAAAAAAGTATATTTTTGCTTGTATATGCTGTCAATTATAGTTCTTCAAAATTTGTAACGGCAGGTCACACTTCAAAAAGATCAGAATCGGCCAAGAAAATTGCAATCAGTGCATCTCTAATTATTATTATTATTATTATTATTTATTTATTTTTTTTTTTTTAACAAAAAAGCTAAAATGATTAGTGGAAAATTTGTAAAAATTGTCCAAGACCTGTTTTACATATTCAACATAATGTTATAGCCAGTTGTTTGGAGTTACAAAACTCCTTTTGGAATTTTTTTTTTTTTTTTTTTAAGGCTTACTAATATTGAATTTTTATTTAATTTGTCAGATGACACATCTCAGCTGAAACATTTAGAGAACACAAAATCCCCCTCAATGGCTTCCCAAAATGAGAGCGAATCTACAGATGCAGGTGACAAGGGTGGTTCTTCTCAGGAAAAAGAGCTGGATGAAGAGATTGAAGGAGGGAGAAATGAGGAAAGTGATGCGGTGGCCCTGGAGTCAGACCAGGACAATGCGGAGCAAACTACAAAAACATCAGAGGCTTCTGTGAGCAATGGCAGATCTGTCTGTAAAAACAATGTAGCCTCTGAAGGTGATAACCGTCCGTTCAAGTGTAATGCGTGTTTGGAGTCATTTCCCACTAGAACGGCTTTGAGTGTTCATTATAATTCAACCACCCATATTCAGAGGATGAGAACCGGGACGTCAAAAGACGGTGATTCAACCCCTTTCCTGGCTCGACCCTACGTCTCCAACAAACCATACCAGTGTGCCGTCTGTCGTGTCTCCTACAATCATGCCATCACCCTGGAAAGTCATTTAAAATCTGTGTTGCACCAGAGTCGCAGCAGGAGCGCTGGGAATGCTACTCCTAGTTCCACCGCAAATACAGGAACTGGATCCATGGTTACAAATTTGGCTGCAACCACTGTTGGAAGCACCACACAGTTAGTTAACGCCTCCACCAGCAATTGTGTCACCCAAGCAAACCTGACTGCATCAGCAGTAACGACCAAAGACGGAGAGCAGGTGCAGCCTCAGCTAGCTCCCTCATTACTTTCTTCTCCGGTGGCCTCTGCACAAGCCATGTCTGCTATTCTTACTCTTCTGACTTCCAGCCCAAATTCTCTCCCACACTCCATTCTTCCCTCTCTCTTCACAACCGGGACGTCTGCAACACCAGGAGCTGCTACCCCGCAGCTTATACCCCAGCCTCAGATGCTCATGCCCCTGGTTTTGAATGGACTCCAAACCCAAATCCAGGGCCAGAATCCAGAGTCTCCAAACCAGCTTTTGCAGCAGGCAGTGCCAGTTCTTGGTCTCAGTGCTGCACAACAGGCTCTCTTGGCCCAAAGACTGAGTGGCTTACAAAGTCAGTGGGCTGCATTTGGCCTCCCAGCCACCACTCAAATGAAGGTAGAGGAGGCCAGCAAGATGCCAGACAAAGGTGCAGACATGAGAGTATGCAGTGAGATAAAAGTCGAGCCGTGCGATCAGCAGATGACAATAAAATCTGAAGAGGACTGGAAAATTGATGGGGTAAAAAAAGAGATGTGTATTAAAGGTGAGAATACACTGGAGCAAAGTGAGAAAATGGTGGGCAATGACACAACATGTGATGAAAAAGAGCAAGAAGAAAGTGAAATGGAAGTCGAAGGAACCGGTGAAAAGGTGTGTGAGGAGGAAGATGCAAACTCCAAAGCAACTAAATCCACAGCAGCCCCAGTCCTTCAGGGTGATAGTCCATTGTCATGTGTTTTGGATCCAAACCAAGGTCTCAGCCATACACATACCGTTAACAGCCCTGCTGCTGCTAACTGTACCTTTCGTAACACTAATTTTGCCTTAAGATCTTCAGGCCACAGAAGTGCAAAAGATCAACCGCTCTTGTCTTCAGGACGGCCTGTGCTCACTGAGTTTCAGTCTCAGGTTCTGTGGGCCTTTTTAGAGTCACGAGATGATGCTGAAACATCCAGTCCTCAACGGGAGGACTGCGAAGCCCTCGGCAGGGAGGTAGGGCTAAGTGGAGAAGAAGTACGCAAGTGGTTCTTAGATGCCCGGCAATCCAAAGATAGGGAGAGATTAGACAGCTTTGATGAAAGAGACAGAAGTATGGAGGAAGAAGAAGGTAATTTAATGATAGATGAGGGTGAAGATGGACACAGTCCATCAGCGACAGGTAGTCATGCCATTGACTTATCCAGTAGCGCAGAAAGACACAGGATTGGTAAGGGAAGCCCAAGAGAACTCCTGTTGACATCTGATTCTGAAAATGAGGAGTTCTACACGTCTGTTATTGTTACTGATGAAGAAAGTCAAAGCAGCTCTATGAGGGAAGAGTCAGGTAGCCCAATCAAACAGTCTTCACAGGTAGAGCCAACATCTGACAGGTCAAGTGGTGGTGGAAAGGTTCTTCGCTCTACCACAGTCTTCCTTTCGGATGCAGAGGATGAATATGATGATGAACAGAGTGTGAAGAGGAGAAAGAGAAAGAGTGAGATTGCTAAGGAAGAGGTGGAGATCAAGCGGGAGAAGCAAGACGTTGATCTCGATCTTCAGTTGGAGGCGCAAGCAGACCCTCCTACTCCCCTTTCAGTTGCAGTCGATCATCAGGGCGTTCCAGCTGGGATCTTGCAGTCACTGCCCCTTTCCCTGTCTTTGACTCAACTTTCCACCCAGTTATACAGTCCGTATGTACTCTCGCTTCCTTCGTCAGTTATCGGGGTTGGTGTTTCCGAAGGTGACCGAGGTAAAATGGCCTTTTCAAACACTCAAGCAGTTACTCGAAGTCCAGCAGCACTTTCGGACCCCCTTAATGCACCAGCAGCCGCCACTCTTACACACTCCTTTTTATCTAATGGTAATGATTGCGAGTCTGCTTTGGATCTAAGCATGGGGAAAAACCACAGCTCTACATTATCATCAACATCATCATCAGCTAACAAGCCCTCTATACAGAAAAGTCATTTGCTTGATGGTCTGGGATTGAGACCAGCAACTGTTGGGGTTCCTACAGATGGAAGTCTCATTGTAGTTCAGGTGAAGCCAGATTCTGCCATTGCAATCCCATCTTCCAATAACAGTACTTTAACTAATCGCAATAATTTGGCTAAGACTAGCACTGTGTACATGAGGGCGGCAGAAAAAGTTAGCACATCACTCATGGAAAGGGAAAAAGAGAAGGAGCGAGAAAAAGAGCGGGAGCAAAAGCGGCCAAAAGTCAGACGGTTCAGGGACATGAGACGGTCCAGGACCATCATCCATGCCGACCAGCTTGATATTCTCTATGGATGTTATTTCAAAGATCCAAACCCTGGAAAGCATGAATTTGAGCAAATATCTGAGTGGGTGAACCTTCCAAAGAAAGTGGTTCAGATCTGGTTCCAGAATATGAGGGCTAGGGAGCGAAAGGGAGAGGTCCGTTTTATTAGTGATGGCACTTTGGCAGCTGTCGGGAAACCACTTATTAAGTTCACCTGGCCACTCTCGAAGCCCATATTCTCAACCCCACCTAAACCTAACCCAAGTCCCTCTGCCGGCTGGACTTCTGCAAAACCCCAAACTGGAAATGTTCCTCCAAAGACGGATAAGGGGAAGGAGGTCAAGGAGCCCCTGAAAACTCCCACTCAAGGTCCAAGTAGACCAAATCAGACACCTTCTTTCACTGTTGTGTCCACCAGTCCTTCATTAGTTCACAAGACCAAAGCAGAAGCAACTCCCATTACGATGGTTAAAATAGCTCCTAAGACAGTGGCCACACCGGTTGCGGTCCCTCTGCTTGTCAGTGGGATTCCTACATCTCGATCTGCTCCTAAAAGAAAGGTCGAAGAGGTACGAGCCGAGTCAGACCACACCGATGAAGAGGACGACGATTATCAAGGAGGGGTCGAGTCTGGGACTACCAGCCATATGGTGCCAAAACTGTCCACTACGCCAATTAACAAGTCTTCTGCCTTGGCATCTCAGAAACACAACGGGCTCAAATACTGGTCTCAGAAAAGTCCATTCAAGATCAACACCCTGTCAAGAGAACAGTTAGGCCTGAGCTCACAGCGACCTACGCCCACTACCACCACCACCCCTACCACGCCATCCCCTGTGACGGTTACAGCATCCTCTGGTCAAAGCCAAAAAGAAACAAGTTACATGCAGCAGAACTCCACCCCGAGACGACCTCGAACTCACCTGAACTGTCTTCAGCTCTCCATCCTACAGTCATGCTATGAGACGTGTGCTCATCCTAATGCACTGGAGTGCGAGGCAGTGGGGACAGAGCTTGGGCTTCCACTAAAGGTCGTGCAAATCTGGTTCCAAAATACACGTGCCAAGGAGAAACGCTGGAGGCTTCAGCAAGAGAAAATGGTGAGCACATCTTATTTAATATTCCAAAGCAGCTGGTTTTGTGTCAATTTAAGCATTTTGCTACAATGTCATTGGCCTTCAAGGTCTTCAGGTATATTCTCATGTCATAGCAATACAAGATATGTAACAGATGCAGCACTGATAAAGAGTGGTGTAAAATGATTAAAGGCATAGTTCACCTAAAAATGAAAATTCTATCATTAATTACTTATCCTCATGTCGTCCAAAATTTATAAGACCTTCGTTCATCTTCGGAGCTTAAAAAAGTTCACTTCCAGAACAAAAATTTACAGATAATGTACTCACCCCCTTGTCATCCAAGATGTTTGTCTGTCTTTCTTCAGTCGTAAAGAAATGATGCTTCTTGAGGAAAACATTTCAGGAATTATCTCCATATGGTGGACTTCAATAGTGCCCCGAGTTTGAACTTCCAAAATGCAGTTTAAATGCAGCTTCAAATGGCTCTAAACAATCTCAGCTGAGGAAGAAGGGTTTTATCTAGCAAAACGATCTGTCATTTTCAAAACAAATTGACAATTTCTATACTTAACCTCAAATGCTTGTCTTGTCTCGTCTTTGCGTAGTCTGTATAGTCTGGGTCAATACAGTTAGGGTAGGTCGAAAAACTCCCATCTTGTTTTCTTCTTCAACTTCAAAATAGTCCTACATCGCTGTTTTACCTTTTATTTTTTATTTTCTATTTTTTTTTTGTAAAGGGTGTTTGATCTTCTTTTCATGTTCACTTTGTAAACACAGGCTCAGTACTTCTGCAGTGATGTTGTTGCGATTTTGAAGTTGGGGAAGAAAATAAGATGGGACTTTTCGACATACCCTAACTGTCTTGAACCGGAAAAAAACAGTTCACACCTAGACAAGACAAGCGTTTGAGGTTAAAAAGTATATGAATTGTCAATTTGTTTTGAAAATGACCAATCATTTCACTAGATCAGACCCTTCTTCCTCGGCTGGGATCATTTAGAGCCCTTTGAAGCTGCATTTAAACTGCATTTTGGATGTTGAAACTTGGGGGCACCATTGAAGTCCACTATGTGGAGATAATTCCTGAAACGTTTTTCCTCGAAACATAATTTCTTATCTATTGAAGAAAGAAAAACATGAACATCTTGGATGACAACGGTGTGAGTTAATTATCTCTAAATTTTTGTTCTGGAAGCGAACTTCTCCTTTATGATATTTTTAATGAAATCCGAGAGCTTTCTGACCCTGCATAGACAGTAACGCGACTGACACTTTCAAAGCCCAGAAAGGTAGTAAGGACATCATTAAAATAGTTCATGTGACATCAGTGGTTCAACCTCAGTTTTATAGGCTACGAGAATACTTTGTGTGCAAAGAAAACAAAAATAAGTTTATTCAACAATTTCTTCTCTTCCATGTCAGTCTTCGACACTTCACGAGAGTACCATGACCTATACGTGTGGTGCTGCTGACACAGGAGCCGGCGTTCTAACGCAGAGCTTCCATCTTTCTTAGTTCATTGTCTGTATATTCTAGTTCAAATAAGTGAGGCTGGACAAAAATTGCAAGTCGTCTTCTCTGTCAAAATCTTCAGACACATATACGAAGACTGTTTTACATACAATGTGCATCTTCCTCTGCTTGTAAACGAGGTACAACGCATCCGGGTTCTACGTCAGACCATCAGTACTCTCGTGAACGCACAGTGTGTTATTTTTGTTTTCTTTGCGCACAAAAAGTATTTTTTGTTGCTTCATAACATTACGGATGAACCACTGTCACATGGACTGTTTTAACCATCTTTACTAATTTTCTGTGCCTCGAACGGGTCAGTTGCGTTGCTGTCTATGCAGGGTCAGAAAGCTTTCGGATTTCATCAAATATCTTAATTTGTGTTCTGAAGATGAACAAAGGTCTTATGGGCTTGGAACGACATGAGGTTGAGTAATTAACAACATCAGGTAAATAAATGACCAAATTTTTATTTCTTTGGTGAGGGAATTTTCCAATTTTCTTTATTAATACTGATATCGCTTAGCATTATTTTTTATTTTAATGAAACACAACTAACATTATCATTTTTTTACGTTTTCACACAGTCTCCTAACCCCAATGACCCTTCTAAGAAGGTAGACGTCAGCTCGGGTAGCTACCTACAATATAACGCTCTCCGAGCCAACCGTCCCATCCTGCCCAAACCTGTACAACTGACAGTTGTGGATCCAACTCCATCATACACCATCGGCCAGACAACAGGCCGTGAGACTCTGAGAGGCAAGTGCGACGCCTGTGGGGTTGAATTCGAATCCAGGGCTGCGGCACGCGACCACGTCTTCTCGGCTCGACATCTTGCCACTCTGAGAACCACTAACTTTGGTCAGCAAGCGTCGTTGGTCAGCAACGGATCTGGTACGGGGTCTACTGGCGTTGCCAGCCAGTCTTCTACCCCATCACCAGCTAGCAGCTCCAGCTAAACAATGAATTGAAGCTGTCTGCGGACCTACTAGACTTTGTTGGCTTTCAATAGACAGAAGATGGGTGCTGGTCTTTTAAGCTAATGTTCTTTTGAGGCTCTAAAATTGGAGTGAGCCCAGTTGACTCTGGCCATCTTCGCTCTCTCTCTCCTTGGATATCAGCGAGACATTATTATTGTTATTATTATATAGAGTCTTTGCTTACAGGGCTCCTTTTAATGACCTATTGCCACAGCATCATTTTACTATAAATAATCTACTGAAATGGTAATCATGGACATGCTAATGCTTATGTGATTATGGTCCGTCTTCACAACTTCATCTCGGTTTAACCTTCTATTACGTTGGGTAATATTCTACTCACATTTACACAAAACACTTTCTTTTATTGGGAGAATCTATGGTAATGAAGCACCCAAAAACTCAACCAAAGTGCTCTGGGTTCTCAATTATGTTTGTGGTACTGCTTTTGCTTGAGCCAGGGTGGTCTTTAGCCTGTTTTAAAGCCTATATAGAAGTCGTTTCTAAGCTGATTTATCTCCAATCGTCTTGTTAATTCAAAGAAATGTATTGACTAGACTATGCTAACAGCAGATGGTAATGAAATGACAAGTAAGACTGAGAATATGTGCAGTCTGGAGATTTTGGGAGAGTGTTCTGAATCCAGATGCATTAAAATGAGGATGTTGTTAACAATACGATATACGCTATTTTTGAACAACCATCATGACAATCGTGTAGTCATCAGCAGAGCTCTCGTTGAAAGATGTCAGATGGTCATCATACAGCACTTTGACCCTTTTAAAATTCTCAAACATGTTTTTTTTTAAGGTTTCGTGTTCCGCAAAATAAACCTGATTTTTGTTGTATGGTGAACTGTATGTCAAACTATAATGAAGTATTAATCAGCTTTTAATGTTATTTTTAAAGGGTTTGCATTGCACATAGTTAAACACAGACAAAAAAAATAAAAAAATATATGGATCAGACCTAGCCGCTGTGCACGAAGCCAAAGTCAAGTCTGTACTTACACGATTTTATATGGATTTGTGGAACATCGAAATGACATACCTTATACCCTCTGATAAACCTTTTGGTTTGAATTTTTAGGGAGTAACCCCAGCTTGTGGATATTAATTAAACACAAAAGTCATTTATTTATGGTTAAAGCAAAAGCCTTTTAGAATTATGGGAGAGAGTTGTCATTGTTTTTTTTTTTTCTTGTTCTTTCATTAAGCATCATTTTGTGTTGTTGCGAACCGAGTGCTCATACTGAGTAGATTCAAGTATTTTTTTTCGTAAAACCCACCAGGAGAGAAGACAGGGTGCTTTAGTGGACCTGGAAACTACTCATCAGGGCAACAGGAGGTGTGATTTGAAGGACATGAAATACTAAAGACGATTTTCCTTTTTGGTTTATTTTGTATAATATTATTGATACTATTAATACTTTAACAAAATGCAAAACTAAAAAAGATTTTTTTAATGAACTATATTAAGAAAATGATATTCCAAAGTTATTCTACTACTTGCTTTGTCTCATTAAAGAAACCAAAAAGCAATCTTGATTGGAAGTGTTCGCAATGCAAACCGCAAATGGAGCTCCCATGCCTTGACACTTTGAACTAGTCCAGGGTTTAAGCATGAGCTACGGATAAATGCATTTCAGACAACTCAGCTTGGAACACTTGAACGTTTTGTTTTCGGAATATATATCCCAGCAACTACAAGTTGTTTTTCTTCAACTTAGTGTCAAGTTGTAGCTCTCATGAAATGAACATGGACTGGGTTGTAGTGCAGTGCTACAGGACGTGGGATCGCACGGTGTTGCACTGTTCAGAGTATATAGGTAGACTATGGAGAAATGCTTTTATATTATCTTTTCACTTTTTCATTGACACTTGATTATCACTTGTTATAACTGTACTACTTACTATTTTTCAGTACTTTCATCACTTTTGATTATTATTGATTCATAACGGTTTTAATGGCGTCTCAGACTTAGAGATGTCATTGATATGAATATTGAACGATAATGGTGGCAGTCTTGTTATGAAAAATTAGAATATTGATTAAGCTTGTTTTCCCCTCACTTGTACCTTCATTTTGTGTTGGTTCTCCTTTTTTCTTATGCAGAAAACAAATAAACTGAAGTTCATGTATTGATGTTTCTCTTCATTATGTAAATTACCCTTATCACTTATGTCGATATATTAATACTTTAAGTTGTGTGTTGGCAGCATCGTGTCACCCAACACTGCTTGAGCTTTATATGTTGCTTGACGTAGCAGGCACAATTATAAATACTGAAAAAGTAGGCCTAATTGTTAGAGACGGCAATATTCTTGTCACATTGTGGTTAAGACGAATATGCACAATTAATGGCCTCAGGGTAAAGTTATATTGAAGATTTAGGAATTTCACTATGCATAGCATTGTTGCCAGATCACACTTGAAAAACCAGCCGTAATTAATGGCTCTTGCATAAATGGTACATTAAAAAAAAAAGCAGAGTGCATTTTGAAAATGTACTTTAAATATGTACACCACCAGTCGAAAGTTTTTGAACAGTGAGATTTTTAATGTTTTTTAAAAGAAGTCTCGCCTGCTCACCAAGCCTCCATTTATTTGATTCAAAGTATAGCAAAACAAGTAACATTTTGAAATATTTTTACTATTTAAAATAACTGCTTTCTATTTGAAAATATTCTAAAATGTAATTTATTCCTGTGAATTCAAAGCTGAATTTTTCTCATCATTACTCCAGTCACATGCTCCTTCAGAAATCATTCTAACATTCTGATTTGCTGCTCAAAGAATTTTTTATCTTGAAAAAGGCTGAGTAGAATTTTTTCAGGTTTCTTTGATGAATAGAAAATTCAGAACAGCATTTATCTGAAATAGAAATCTTTTGTAACATTATAAATGCCTTTATTATCACTTTTGATCAATTTAAAGCATGCTTGTTAATTAAAAGTATTAATTTCTAAAAATTATACTGACTCCAAGCTTTTGAATGGTATAGTGTATAATGTTGCAAAAGCTTTTTATTTCAGACATGAAATAAAAAAATGCTGATCTTCAGATCTATTCATCAAAGAATCATGGAAAAATGTACTCAACTGCTTTAAATGTTGATAATAATAATAATAAAAATGTTTTTTGAACAACAGAACAGCATATTGGAATGATTTCTGAAGGATCGTGTGACACTGAAGACTGGAGTAATGATGCTAAAATTTAGCTTTGATCACAGAAATAAATTACGTTTTGAAATATATTCAAATAGAAAGCAGTTATTTTAAATAGTAAAAATATTTTACAATATTACTGCTTTTGCTGTATTTTAGATTAAAAAATGCAGGCTTGATGAGCATGAGATTTCTTTAAAAAACTTTTGACTGGTAGTGTATATTGTTTGAAAAATAAATATATACTAAAATATCTTGCATATAGACCACTGAATACTGATCATCAAAACAAATAATTAAATTTGTCTTTTCTGTGCACACACACAGAGAATGGAAAAAGGAGAAATGTAAGTAATTGTATCCACCTTATTTTTCAATGCGGAAGTAAGCTGTTTTCTGGTAATGTTTTAGACGTCCGGTTCATAATCCACCATAGGGAAATAACGAGAAGAATATCGAAGTGCAGTAAATGGTAAAACAGTTTGCACTACAAACCAGTGTGTTCATAATTAAGATAATACATTAATATGGTAAGACACACCAGTTTGCAATATTCAAGCAATAAAACAAGCTTTTTGTGCAGCTAAAAATAGCTGGAAGTGGATGAGACCGGGAGCCAGACACAAAAAATGTACGAATGGCTGCACCCACTCTTATGGGAAAAATAAGGTGGATAGTATGTAACATTTAACAACAGTCATTTTAGTGGCCATGCTTTATTTTACTTCATTTATTATTTTATTCCTAATATCTGACAGCTGAACTGCTTTCAGTGGTTGGTCATACTTTACTGTGCTATTTAGGCCAAGTAGGAAGCTTACGTATGGGTCTGTATTCTGGAAGTAAGTTTAAATGTAAAACTTTATGTAAAACACTAATCCAAGTGGATTATACTGTGCGGACATGGCAACATTGCATAGTAGCCATAATCCCATACAAACACCGTTCAATCTAAAGGTGGTCTGCGAGCCGTGATTGACGCTGCTTTTATCCAATCACAGTCGCTGTTGTAAAGTCTAAGCGGCGAGCGCAGAGAAATATCCCCGGCGAACACCAATATCCGTTTTCGATACATTAAGAGGGCGTGTCTAAAGTGGGCAATTGTCCAATCACCCGTCGACGGTGCGCCTGCAGTGCTCAGAATCCCCGCCTACGGCTTCCATTTCTGTTCTGGAACACACGAGCCCTCGCGAAGAATACACATTTGCTTTTCTGAATTTGTCTTCTAATGTAAATAGTAGTAAGCGCGACATATTGACGGAGTGAAACCTATTTATATTTGGGTAAATAGTGTAGTTTTTTTTCCGTTGAAGGACACGTTTGAGCTCCAGAAGAAGCGAGGCGGGCTTTTATTCCCCATTTTAACTTTAGTGAGCGGCGTTTTCCGCCGTTTTTTTTATTCCCTCCCCTACCCCTCTCTCTCGCTCCCCCCTGTGAGAGTCGCGGCCTGTAGTGCAGCCACGAGGCGCATCGGACCACCGGGAATCAGGCGATGGCGGAGTTTGGTAACGGACTGGCAGAGGAATCTCTGCTGGACTCAGACCCGGGACATTCAGAACTTGAAGACCCAGGCGTCGGTGATGAAGAACCGGGATTAGACGAGGGAGAGGCCGCTATTGAAGACCCGGTGAGTGAAGGACGCATTATACTAGCTTTAACAACTAGTTTCATTTTTAGCATAGGGTTTAACCTCCAACGTTTCCATTTTAAAGAAATATGCGAATTTCATACGAAAACCGAACACTTGTGTCTACGCGAAACAGGTTTTGCCAGGTCCGTTTGTCCGCCATTGTGGCTCACGCAGTGCAGTAGAATTAGTGAGTGACATGCGTGCTGCTGGCCGCCATGTTGGCGCAACATCGTTCTGGGTTCCTCTGCGCCAGATCTGTCGACCTAGCGGGGGAAAAAAATCTTCATCGCAAAAATGCGAGACGGGAGATGTAAGAGACAGGGGCGAGGGTAGGACAGGCCGCCATTAGCCGCAGCAGTGTGGGTCCATCCGCAAAGAAGCAGACGGCTCACGGTAAACACGCCTCTTTTCTGATCAGTAATATTTGTGGCGTGCAAAAGTAAGTCGCGTTGGTAACTGCGCGGGATTGTCGTTGGCCTCTGCAATGGAATAAATCTTTATGCGACGTGTTTGACATGTTAAAAGAGACCTGGGATGCGTTTATTTTCCGAATTTGCATCGAATTAAGGAAAACTACAGAGTTGTCGGTGGGCGAAGCGCACTGTATGTAATGCACATCTGTTTCGCCGAGATCATTTTACTCGATGTGCGTTGATAAAATGCCGCTTGTGATGTATTGCATCATTTGTTTTTGATTTTTGTGATGGAGATGGTGCATTAGGGCTGGGGCTGGTCCGTTTCTTTCTATGCACGTTAACATTGTAGGAGCTAGAGTAGGTCATGCACTTGCATGCCGAATGCATGTCTGCTTTATTTCATCATGCAATGATCATCTGTAGTGTTTAAATAATTAGCCACTGTTGGCTTGCGCGTTTGTAAATGCATGGTAAAGCTTGTTTTGACTGCGTGAAAGAGGCCATCACATGCATGCTGTGTTACTTTACTCGCGATCCAGTGCGACTCCCACTGCCCTGCAATGCAGCACTGCCGAAACTTGTGTGCGTGCGTGTGAACACACACCAAAAGTGTGTTCGTTCGTGCACAACAATGCGTGCACGGATGGCATCATGCTTAGGGCGTCTTGCTGACTGGACAATAATAAATCGTGCTTTGAAAGAGCTCCGTGCACAATCACGTGTGAAAGTGCATGTGCATGCTGTGTCCAGGATCACTGGTGAGAAGAATGAATGAGTGTGCATTCTGGGAAAGAAATCGGCTGTGCATTTCAAAATGGGTTTAGCAGCGACACATGATATTGATGCAATATAGATCCAACGTGGCTGTCGATGAGGGACACTAAAATCAATTATTCGAAATGTAGTTATGCAAAATAGTCATTTTTGTGGTGGGTGAAGTAAATATATGTGCATCACTTTGTCTTTTCAGGAGCTGGAGGCAATTAAAGCCCGGGTGCGAGAGATGGAGGAGGAGGCAGAGAAACTGAAGGAGCTACAGAACGAGGTGGAGAAACAGATGAATCTCAGTCCTCCACCTGGTAAGTGAGACTAAATGAAGGAATGAGGGAGGGTGAACGGGCAAGTCTGAGCTCAAAGGAGAGCACTGCAGAACAGACAGTGCTGATGAATAGGACTGCATCAGAGGGAAAAGAATAACTAGCACTGGACCATTTGAGGTCAATCGAGATGTGACTAGAAACAGAACGTAACCTAGATTTCAGCCGTGAAGCTATGCAGTAAGCTTGCAGACAATAGTTTCTGTGCTAAATCACATGCTTGCATATGGTGATGGATGAGAGTGTCGGACTTGCATCGGAATACTGTGTTTTCTCTTTGCAGCTGGCCCTGTCATTATGTCCATTGAAGAGAAGATGGAAGCTGATGGGAGATCTATTTACGTTGGAAATGTACGGCCAATTATTTTTTTATACCTACTTTTAAATGTCACGTGTAATATTTAATGACGTTAGAAGTGGTGCTGATTCGATTTTGACTTTTGCAGGTGGATTATGGTGCGACGGCAGAGGAGTTGGAGGCGCATTTCCATGGCTGTGGTTCAGTAAACAGAGTCACCATCTTGTGTGATAAGTTTACAGGACACCCCAAAGGGTAATTCATGCATTCCTCTATTTGTTTTTCTCTCTTAACCTACAATATTCGTCTTTTTCTTGGGCATCTTATTTTCTTCGCCATTGTGCAGCATCTGTAGGGCCTTATCATTTCCGTGATGCGGGAAATGCAAAATCCAGTCATAAAAACGGAATTGAATATATAGTGTGGAATGTTAGGAGTTTTCCAAATTTTGGATGAGTAAATCAAAAGTAGGTCAATTCACTTTAATCAAAAATGTGATCAGGTCTAGTGTCTGTGAATATAAACCACAAAATGACTTTTTAAATTCAATCCTGCATGTTTTGGGTGTGAATGAATAGGGCAGATATGTGGTTTCGCTTACTACACGCATACTGAAGTGCGTGTGACGTTTTCAGCATCTGCTGCCCCAGTATATAAGTATAACATGTATAACATTAATATATACTATATAATATATAAACATAATCTCTAAAACTGCTTTGAGAGTCACTTCATAAGTTTTTGTGAGCCTGGACCGCAAAACCATGCATAAGTAGGATGGGTATCTTTGTAAGCAATAGTCAACAATACATTGTATGGGTCAAAATTATCGATTTTTCTTTTTTGTTATAAAATCAAAGGGTATTAAGTAAGGATCACACATTTCTTACTGTAGCTATATCAGAACTTAATTTTTGATTAGTAATATGCATTGCTAAGAACTTCATTTTGACAACTTTAAAGGTGAATTTTTTGAAACGGAAGAAACTGTGTTGACAAATATATTACTTAATGTAATGATAGTACTACTAGTACTGATAAGAATTATTAAAGCATAACTTTTAAGGAACATTTACCAGAAAAATTTAAATATACCCCACAGTACTTCTGGGGGGAAAAAAACGGTTAGAGATGCTTTTGATTATTAAAATTAAATGATACCATTAAAATGGGATTCAGAGATTTTTTTGGAAAACACACAATTTGGTAAAAATGAAACTGAATTGAAGAAAGCCAGGAAAGAAAAAACATTTCATAGGGCTGTAAAAATGTTTTTTTTTTTTTTTTTTTTTTTTTTTACTTTTAATAAATTGCTGTTAAATTGTGTACATTTTGTGATTTCAGTTTTTTCATTTAGCCATTAAAACAGTATCTAGAAATGCAAACAAAAAATAAATGTAATCTAGAAAAATTTAAATTACATTTTGGATTACATTAAAACTGATTTCACAGGGCACCTTATAGACAGTGTAGGTTTAGAGTAGGCATTGATAACCTCAAACCACAAAATGAACAGTAGCCATCAAAATACTGAACACATGTTCTGAAATTTTGCGTCAAATTGGGGTGGCATTGGTAAAGAAGGTTTGTATAATAAAGCAAACCATTAATCACAAATAATTTTGCCTTAAAGGAATGCTCCACTTTTTTTGAAAATGGGCTCATTTTCCAACTCCCCTAGAGTTAAACAGTTGTGTTTTACCGTTTTCGAATCCATTCAGCCGATCTCTGGGTCTGGCGGTAGCACTTATAGCATAGCTTAGCATAGATCATTGAATCCGATTAGACCGTTAGCATCTCGCTCAAAAATGAGTGAAGAGTTTCGATATTTTTCCTATTTAAGACTTGGGTCTTCTGTAGTTGCATCGTGTACAAAGACGGACGAAAAATGAAAAGTTGTGATTTTCTAGGTCAATATGGCTAGGAACTATACTCTCATTCCGGCGTAATAATCAAGGAACTTTGCTGCCGTACCATGGGTGCAGCAGGCGCAATAATATTACACAGCCGTCAACTCTGCAGCTCTGCATCTACACAAACTTAGTGGCGGTCACTTTCAGGCGCTGCGTGGACTGTTCCTTTAAAGGAGTAGTTCACTTTCAGAATAAAAATTTACAGATAATTTACTCACCCCCTTGTCATCATAGATGTTCATGTCTTTCTTTCTTCAGTTGGTAAGAAATTAGGATTTCAGGATTTCTCTCCATATTGTGGACTTCGATAGTGCACCCAAGTTTAAACTTCCAAAATGTAGTTTAAATGCAGCTTCAAAGGGCTCAAAACAATCCCAGCCAAAAAAGGGTCTTATCTAGTGAAACGATCAATTATTTAAAAAACAATTAGACAATTTATATACTCTTTATCCTCAAATGCTCATCTTGTCTAAGTCTGCGTGAGCTATTGTTTTTTTTTCCAGGTCAAGAAAATTAGGGTATGTTATCTCATTTTCTTCCCCAACTTCAAAATTGTCCTACATCGCTGCAGAAGTACTGACCCAGTGTTTACAAAGTGAACATGCAAAGAAGATCAAACAACCTTTGCAAAAAAACAAAACAATGATGTAGGACGATTTTGAAGTTGAAGAAGAAAACAAGATGGGAGTTTTTTGACCTATCCTAACTGTACCTGGATTACACAGACTGTGCATGTGCATCGCAGAGACAAGACGAGCATTTGAGGTTAAAAAGTAACAAAATGAAAATAACCGATTGTATATCTTTTTGATTGGCCACTCAGTATCCATAGACACATTTCAGTTATTAGTATGGCCTTTGGTTATGTGACATGATTTTACACTATTTATATGTGCACTTGAGACTGAGAGGTGTGAGATTGTTCTTTAGCTTTTGTGCTATTCTGGTGCACAGTATTTTCAAACTGCTCCCATTAATAATTTGCCACATTGCATGGGGTAACTTCTGATGCAGTGCTTTAATCACAACCTTGAACACAGTGTTCTGTTCATATGTTAATAAATTTTTAATAATATGCATATTTAGTTTTTTGATGCATGCATCTGTGTATATATTTGCTTACAACAATAAATAATTCATAGCGGTTTGAGTGTATGATGCCTTCCTGTTCTTTTTAATTGACCTCACCTACCCTCATTTGATCGTTTGCCCTCTTCATGTTTCAGGTTTGCATATATAGAGTTCGCAGACAAGGAGTCTGTTAGGACAGCCATGGCGTTGGATGAGTCTTTATTCAGAGGAAGGCAGATTAAGGTGAGATGAGGCATTACAAGCTTGCTAACTAATACTGCTAATTAATCGTTTTGACTTTAAGTCAAATACAGAAAATAGTTTTAGTAACCAATATTACTTGTGTAGATGTGCAGTAGATTGTCAAACACTTCTGTAATATGCATTTTCAGTTAATTTTGTACATTTTGTAATATTCATTTATTCATTTTTAGGGTTTGTAAAAATAATACGCTACCAGTCAAAAGTTTTTGAACAGTAAGATGTTTTTCCTAAGAAGCCTCTTCTCCTCACCAAGCCTGCATTTATTTGATCCAAAGTACAGCAAAAACAGTAAAACTGTAAAATATTTTTACCTTTTAAAATTACTGTTTCTGTTTGAATATATTTTAAAATATCAAAGCTAATTTCTCAGCGTTATTGGTCCAGTCTTCAGTGTCACGTGATCCTTCAGAAATATGCCGATTTGCTGTTGAAACATTTTTTTATTATTTAGAAATTAATACTTTTGTTTATCAGGGATTAAAATTGATCAAAAGTGATGATAAAGACATTTATAATGTTACAAAAGATTTCTATTTCAGATAAATGTTGTTCTTTTGAACTTTCTCTTCATCACAGAAACCTGAAAAAATTCTACTCCACTGTTTTCAGCAACAATAATAATAATAATAATAATAATAATAATAATAATAGTAGTAATAATAATAAATGTTTTTTTTTTTGAGCAGCAAATCAGAATATTAGAATATTTCTGAAGGATCATGTGACTGGAGAAAGGATGCTACAAATTCACCTTTAAAATCACAGGAATAAATTACATTTTAAATTATATTCATATAGAAAGTAGTTATTTTAAATGGTAATAACATTCAAAATGTTACTGTTTTTGCTGTACTTTGGATAAAATAAATGCAGGTTTGGTGGTTTGTTTTTTATTTTTTTTATTTTTATTTTTTTAAATCATACTGTTCAAAACCTTTTGACTGGTAGAGTATTTGATGATTCTTTTTGGAGTTTTTCAAAATTTTAATCACAAATTTCTGTTTCTACAGGTTGGGGCCAAGAGAACAAATCGTCCTGGCATTAGCACCACAGACCGCGGTTTCCCTCGGGCCCGCTTCCGTTCACGGGGAGGAAACTTCTCATCCCGGGCGCGCTACTACAGTGGCTACACACCCCCCAGAGGCAGAGGACGGGCCTTCAGGTGAGCTCCATGCCAACCTTGCACGTTTTATAGTGACAGACACACAGGCTCCATCCTGACAGAGAGTGCCGCTGTGAAAGTGTGTGCGTGCATCAGGGTGGGGGGGGCAGGGGACAAAAATAAGTGTCTGGAAATGTCAGTGCTTATTTTCTTTTCCTTCTTTGTTCAGATAATTTTTGCTTGTTACCTTTTAAACATTGTTCTGATCTGTAATTGTATAACAGTCTGCCTCTGTATGCGTGCATGCTTCTGGGTGTCAGAAGAGAAGGAACCGCACCACTCTTACTTGTAGTCTGCACTCTCTGTACAAACCCCTGTGTGTCGTCATGTTAAAAGGAAAACTGAGGAAGAACTACAAACCATTAAACACACATGCACAGCCATCGTCATCATCGCTGTCCATTTCCCTTCTGCAAGATTCTGAGCATGGAATGAGCCTTCGCACTCACCAGAAGTCTATAATCAGCTTCCCAATGTGAAGAATTTCAGCATTGTGTCTCAAAACAAAGAGAATTTTTAAACAGTCCTGTAGTTCTCTGCTCGTTTTGGGACACAACCCAAATCCTGTTAGGCCTTCTGGATGGATTTAGCACTCAACTTCTGTTGGCTTTAATAGTTTTGATAATGATTTGAACATTTCCTCTTCTTTATATGTAACCCTGGACCACAAAACCAGTCATAAGTAGCACAGGTATATTTGTAGCAATAGCCAACAATACATTGTATGGGTCAAAATGATCAGTTTTTTTATGCCAGAAATCATTAGGACGTTAAGTAAAGATCATGAAAAGATAATTTGTAGGTTTCCTACTGTAAATATATAAAAAAAACATATTTTTTGTTTATTAATTGCATTGCTAAGAACTTCATTTGGACCAATTTAAAGGCGTGCTATATAATTTTATTTTATTTTTTTGTTTTTTCCCCCTCAATATTTTAAATAGTTTTTTTTGTTTGTTTTTGCAACCTCAGTTTCTAAATTTTAAAATAATTGTATCTCTGCTAGATATTGCCCTATCCTAACAAACCATACATATGGCCCTATGAAATCAGTTTTATTTTTCTCCCAAATTACGTTTTATTCTTTCCAAATTACGTTTTTTCCATTTTAATTTTTCTGGACTTTTTTTTTTTTTTTTAAATTGTTAACTTGCATTTGATTAATCAGAAAGCAAGTCTAATCAATAATAATGAAACTTAAACAATTTAACATCAGTTTAACAAAAATTGCATATTTAGGGCCCTATGAAATGTTTTATTTTTTCTCACCTTCTGTTTTATTGTTACCAAATTCTGTTTAAGCATGTCTAATTTAAATGCATAAAAGCAACGTCATTTATTAGTTTATTTTTACAATATTTATTTAAATTTTCCTGGTTATCAAATGAAAACAAAATATAAATATTAATTTATTTTTTAATTAAATGAAAATTAAACAAACTTTATTTTTTGGCAAACAAAGTTACTATTAAAATTAAAACAAAGTAAATATTGTGATTATTCCTTGATTAAAATAAAGTTTCAACAATTTTAGTATTAGTAGTAGTATTGCGTACATTCTACTAAACAATAGTAATATACGTGTTCAAGTTAAACCAAACTTTTATTTTGACGGGTTGCCATGAATACCTTTACATTTCTGTGTGTATATGATATGACAGTAGTTTCTCTAAAAAGAAATGGTGAAATGCTCTTGAAGAAACTTCAGAGCAGAGACGGCAGATGCTGAAATCACTGTGAGCATCACGTACACTTCAGTATGTGTCGTAAATGAAACCGCACGCCATTCACAAACAATTCCACGTTATACAGTAAACTCCGTTTTTATGACTGGATTCCGCAATTCCGTCCGCGTTTTCCGCATCGTGGAAATCATAGAGCCCTACATACATCAATGGAAAGATGACTTATTCAGCTTTTAGATTAATTAAGTCTCAATTTAAAAATAATTAACCCTTATGACTGGTTTTGTGGTCCAGATTTACATATTGAAAGATCTGGTAGGGTGAAAGCATTTTATGAATCGGAATCTTGTACATCAGTTTGTTGGGAAACTCTTGTAAATGCTCTGCCACACTTTGACTTTTTTTTGTTGGAGTGGAGCTTGGGTTAATGCACTGAGTTTATTAAGTAGGTCATTATAGATTCCATTCTATTAGACTGTAAAACAAAAACTAGGTTGAGTTTGTAGCTGATAACAAGCTCAGCTCTGATTAACTGAAGGCAAGTGTGTGTTTGACCCATAGGCAAGTTTGGTTCAGAAAAGCCCATTTTGGTTCATCTTCACTCCCTCGCATGATTAACAATATGTTCACTTCCAGAATGGAGGGTTCATTCCTGCAGCCTGATATTGACTTTTAGTATCCAACTGATTACACAGAGGATTCTGTGCCATACAGCCTGTTCCTGGAGGGGGTTTGTGTGAATGAAGAGCGTCTCTGGCTGCCTGAATGGATGCCCCTGCATTTATTGATGTATATGAGTGTGTGTATGTGTGTGTGTGTGTGTGGCCCAGTCCATACGTGGAGAGCTGTGTGTCATCGTCGACTGTAACTGTGTGTGCATGGAGGGTTCATGTCCCAAGGATCTCTCCTTTACAGAGACCACAGGAGCCGCCCCGTTCAGAGAGAGAGAAAGAGGGAGAGCGTGCTTTCACTGTCCCCTACACTGGACACTAGACCATTTCTAAAGCTTGAATATAACACACACGCACACACACACACACACACACACACACACACACACACACACAACAACACACATTTTGCTGTTGGAGAATCTTCCTCAGCTTCCCTTTATATTTCTACATGGTTGCATTAATCACTACTTATCAGAAGAAGAGGGGTATACATTGCATTTCATATTATTATGTGTATACCTGAGTGCATAAGGCCCTTTAAAATGCATATTACTGACACACTCACACCCCCCAAAAATTGAATTGGTGTCCGTCTTCTTAAACCAACCACAAAAAAGAACTCACCCTCTTTTTCTCTCTCTTTTCCAGGGGCCGAGGGCGAACAACATCGTGGTACTCCCCTTACTAATACCTCCCCACCCCCCTATGAAATCCCCCCTTACTATCATCCCGTATCCCTATAGAAAAGAAAAAAAGACCCCTCTCAAAAAAGGAAGAAAAAAAGAAGAAAAAAAAAAGACAAAAAAAAAGGAAAAAAAAAAAAAAGAAAAGCATCTCCTGGAAAGACAGACTGACTGGCCGCAGTGTGCGATTGTGTGTGCGCGTGCGTGTGAGGAGGTGTTGCGCTCGCCCTGGTAAGGTACAATATGGCCGTCGGGGAGATTTGGTGGCATTTGTTTAAATTTGAGAAGATGATGATGTAATCTCAGGCTGCAGATGTGTGTCCTTTTGTCTGGCTGTGATTTTTCTCTCAGCAAACAGCCCCTTATATGTTTGCGCTCAAAGGCAAGCAGAAAAAAAAATGTTAACTTTTTGTTTTTATTTTAAATGATTGTAACGTGAACATGTGAACAATTTACTAGCAAGAATGTTGTTGTTTTTCACCAAGTTGTGCTATTTGAGATCATATTATCTTTATTATTTTGTCTGTGCTCTCTGGAATCCCTTTTCCCCCCCCCAGCGCTGGTTTCTTTCCCGTTCATCCCTCACTCGGATTACTTCCTCCACCTGTTATTCTGACAGCGGTTTAGAGTTGGGCGTTGTTGTTTTTTTTACGTTTTACTGTTCTCGAATCATCTTCCACACCATACGACTATTGTAAGATGGCATGTGCTCTGAGATCTTTCTTTTGTGTTTTAAAAGTTGTTTTTCGTCCCACGCTGCCATATGCCATTCCCGACCATCTTTTCCTGTTCCTGTGCTGCTTCTCCTGCCCCATCCCCCTCTCCCCCCCCTTCTGTCTCTCTTGCTCTCTCTCTCTTTGTATATTAGACCACTTCTTGTCGTTTCAGGTTTCAGGACCAGTGGAGGCTGACTACCCCTCCTCCGGTGGCCGCGGCGCCCCCTACCGTCTCGGCGGCGTCTCTGTCTCTTTCTGCTCCCGCTATGCACACTCACCCCATCCTCTCCGTGTGGGGGGGCGGGGGAGGGGGACAGGGCGAGCACCGGCCCACAGCGGGAGGCATTTATTACAATAACAAGCGCTGAGCTTTCCCAACATGAATATACTGAGACGCACCAGGCCCATGTTAACACAGACATACAGACACGGCATACACGGCACACATCCACCACACAAGTTTATATATCGTGAAGGCAGAGCCACGATAGAGCAATGGCTGCTTAAATTGCGAGTGAGTGAGAGAGGCAGGACCGGAAAGAGCTTGAAGGGGAGGGTTCTTCTAGGGCCTTGTCTTTCTCAGTGCACAGTGCAGTTAGGGCACGATGGAGCACTAACGCGTGGGCTACAGGTATCGGTTACTTAAGGAGGGCTTCGGAGCTTTTATTTCGGGGGGAGGGAGGGGGATTTGTGTGGAGAGGGGTTTCTCGTTTCTGTTCGTTTTCCTTTTTCAGATGGGGGAGTGGGTATGGACGAAAAGAGAAAAGATGTTTTCCTTTTTTTATTTTATTTTTAACCCATGAGTCTGTAATTAGAAAAAAAATAAAAGACATTGTGTAAAAAGTATGCAAAGTGTTTCTTTGGTCTTTTCAGTCTGTCGTTTGTGAGTTCCACGCGAGGATCCCGTGGTTGTGGGAAAAGTAGGAATAAAACCCAAATGGTTGTTTCTGAGAGCAACGCATGTTAAATCCTAATCGAATAAGCGCAAACAACCAAAATAAATTCTTAGGCCAAGGTATCATTCTTATGTCATGAATGATTAAAAAAAAATAAATAAATAAATTTAAAACATCACAAAGGATATGTTCTGAAAAACAGCAAAAGCTGGATAATTATGCATACCCCCTTTTTTAAAAACATAATTTAACATTTTGTGCTGTGACAACTAATTTAGCAAATATCTGTTTGTCTAAACCAGGGGTTCTCAACTCTGGAGTTTAGCTCCAACCTTGATCAAACTTGCCTGCCTGTAACTTTCTAGTGATCCTAAAGACCTTCGATGTACTTGTTCAGGTGTGTTTGATTGGGGTTGGAGATGAACTCCAAATTGATATTATGGGCCAGAGTTGAGAACCCCTGCTCTAAACGGATACAGTGCCCTCCACTAATATTGGCCACCTTGGTAAATATGAGCAAAGGTGGCTGTGAAAATAAATCTGCATTGTTTATCTTTTAGGTTTTTCATTAAAAAAAATCACAAAATTCTAACCTTTCACTGAAGTGAAACAATTGAAACTGGATTTGATAATCTCATTGTCAAATAAATGTTTTTTTCAAATCCATGTTGGCCACAATTATTGGTACTCCTAGAAGTTCTTAGGAGTAAAATATCTAAGTATGGAAGCCTGTTTCTGCCACTGAATAAAAGAAAAAAAAAAAAGGTAATTGGGACTTTCTATCTCAATTCTGACTTTTTTCTCAGAATCGCATGATAGAAACTGCAAGAAATAATTGCAAGTCAGAATTGCGAGATTAAAAACAATTCTGACTTTTTTTTCTTGCTATTTTGAGTTTGTATCTTGCAATTCTGACTTTTCTTCTCAGAATTGAGATATGAACTGAGTTATAAAGTCCAATTTTAAGGGGGGTGGGCTGTTCTCAGAATTGCGAGTTTATATCTTACAATTTGGACAACTCACAGTTGCCTGTTATAAAGTATGAGGAAAAAAGTCAGAATTGTAAGAAACTCATTCAGACTTTATAGCTCACAATTGCCAGTTTATATCGCTCAATTCTGAATTTATTTCTCACAATTGCAAGTTTATATCTCACAGTTCTGATTTTATAACTTGCAATTGTGAATTTATATCTGATAATTCTGAGGAAAAAATGTCAGAATTGCAAGATATGCAATTACCTTTTTTTATTTTTTATTCAGTGGCGGAAATGGGCTTCCATAGTAAAGTATATTCCCATTCATTTACATTTTTTTTTTTTTTTTTTTTTTTCACCAGGATTGCTTAAAGATGAAGTCCACTTCCAAAACAAAGATTCACATATAATGTACTCACCCCCTTGTCATCCAAGATGTTCGTGTCTGTCTTTCTTTAGTCGTAAAAAAATTGTTTTTTGAGGAAAACATTTCAGGATTTTTCTGCATATAATGAGGAATAGTGTGGTGTCCCGATCTTGAACTTCCAAAAGGCTGTTTAAATGCGGCTTCAAACGATCCCAAATACGGTTGTAAACGATCATGCAAAGATCAAACACCCTTAAAAAAAAAAAAAAAAAAAAGGTAAAACAGCGATATAGGACGATTTTGAAGTTGAGGGAGAACATGAGATGGGAGTTTTGCGACATACCCTAACTGTTATGAACCAGAAAAAACAGTCTAGGCTGAGTGAGACAACCGCATTTGGGATCGTTTGAAGCCCCATTTAAACTGCATTTTGGAAGTTCAAAATCGGGGCACCATTTGGAAATTGGCTGTAAGAAAATGGCTAAAACATTGAAACTCCCCATTTCCACCATCAGGGCGATAATTAAGAAGTTCAATTCAACTAGTTACAAACGTGTTTGGACGAGGACGTGTGTCTATATCGTCCTAATGCACGGTGAGGAGAAGAGTGAGTGGCCAAAGACACTCCAAAGATCACAGCTTGAGAACTGCAGAGATCAGAAAGTCAGAAAGCCTAAAATAAAATACCAGACAGCCCCTATGTCTCCTCGCTCATCCAAAAACTAACTCCAGCATGTTCAATAGTCAGAAATGACCAGAACTTCAAACGGCACTGGCTTCTGTGGTCAGATCAAACAAAAAAGCTGGAAGTATAACTGTGTGAATCTGTACAAAAAAATTTTTATAATGAGATTTCCCCCCACTTTCCCTTGTTTTACTTCAATGAAAGGTTAGAATTTTGTGAATTTTTGTAAAGAAAGATCAAAAGGATAAACAATGCAGATTTATTTTCACAGCTGCCTTTACTCATATTTACCAAGGGCGCCAATATTAATAAAAGGCATTGTATGGCCTTTGATAATATGTTCCTTTTTCTCAAAATCACATCTGTAAGTTTTGAAATGTTAGACTTAGACTAAGACCCTGTCCATTACAATAAACATCAAACTTTGAACAAATCCTGTGCAAGAAAGAGTTCTGTGATCTCCTGATTTTGAGGTCATCCCTCAACTTTACTTTAAAACCCTTACACTGGAGTTTTAACATATAAATAGATTTGTATTTTTTCTGGCTTGCCACAGATAACCATGCTTCATCTAAAAGGAATATATTTTTAAAAAAGCAAAAATTACATGGAACCCATGGGTTGATTTGGTTTGCCACAACCCAGCAACCTTGTGATCCGAATGGGACAAAAAACCTTAAAAAAAAAAAAAAACCAAATACAAGTCATAATGGATATGATGGATGCAGACTCTGCATGTGATAAAATAATAATAATTTTTTAATCTGACTAAATCATGATCATTTTATTTTGTCTTAATTTATTTCAACATTAATAATCTAGAATTGAAGCATTTTTGTTCACCAGATTAAGCATAACGGAGCGAAATAGATCCAATTAAAGGATTAAATATTAAATGACTGAAACGAGTCAACCCATATTAAAGGTATAGTTCACCCAAAAATTTAAATTCTGTTATTAGTTACTCACCCTCATGTCTTCCAAACCCATAAGACCTTTGTTCATCTTTGAAACATGAAGCTTTGCATGAAAAGAAAACAAAAATAACGACTTTATTCAATTTTTAAACATTACGGTTGAACCGCTGATGTCACATGGACTATTTTAACAATGTCTTTACTACCTTTCTGGGCCTTGAACACGTCAGTTGTGTTGCTGTACATGCAGAGTCATAAAGCTCTCGGATTTCATCAAAAATATCTTAATTTGTGTTAAGAAGGTGAGTAATTAATGACAGAATTTTCATATTTGGGTGAACTATCCCTATAAATCCTCATGACTACCACTTTTACAAGAATGTTTTACCACTAAATACACCTTAGTGAAAAATTAGGCATGCCACTCAGTCACCTTATTTTATTAGAAACCTAATGCATATGCAAATCAAAATTGGCACTGTGATTAACCTTTTTAGATAAGGCTTCACATTCCTGTTCATGAAAGGAAAAAAATGTCCCAAAGAAAGATTAATTTCAAAGAAAGAAATGTCTCCTTGGCATCAGTGGTTTACTTGCGCTTCCTGAAAACTGAAAAGATAAAATATCTGTTATTACACAGCACTGGGCACTTGTATTTTTAAAAGCACTCACATAACATAAAACAAATGCTTACTTTTCTTTTTGCCTTTCTTGATAATTTTCTTCTTTTTCTTGGGTTTTGAATGATCATTATCCTATCAAAAGAGAAAATGCACTCAATGCAATCAACTTTAAAAAGTAATAATAATAAAATGAATGGATTTTACTTGTTACAGAAATACACATACAAAACTGTCACTACAATGGTAACGAGAACTTCTAAAAGATACGTAACAACACCCATGATGTCATGGGCCAGCTTACCTGTGCTTCACCCCCTGTCAGAGCGGTGATGTCACTGAATCGTGTGATGTTACCAAGCTGTGAGGTCATTCCCACTATTCCTCTTTTCCTCTTTGCACGTGGCGTACTGAGACGCACCATCATGGACTCCTCATAGTTTTTCCTTTTATGGAGAAAATTTCCAAAATTATTAGGGAAAAATTACCAAGTGTTTATGTACTGAATAATCTACTGTATTTACTGTAATCTACAACTTCAAACTAGAATGCCTAAAATATAGTAATTCCATAAACTTCCATATTATGTACCTGTTCAGCTCCTCTCTGCTTTCCCGTTCAGTCTGGAAGTCTCTGCGGTCTCTGATCTCTTCAGGAGCATCGCTGTATTGCTGCTGGAGCTCCTGGATCAGAGAGCTTCGGAGTGCCGCTTTCTTCTGTTTATCAATCCGCTCCTTCTGCCGGTCTGCATCTGTCATGTCTCCATCTATGTATAGAGAGGGAGGGTTTGGGATGAGTATTAACTATTAATGCAATTATATATTTCAACATCCAAATACTAAAGTGAAATAACCAAAGTTAACTGCTACGAAATCAGAAGGCTTACCATAATGCATTGGAGCAATTCGAGGAGGTACGTATTTTCTGCCGGTCGAGGGCTCTTTTACCCCCTTTGATTTTCCTTCTTCATTCTCATCATCTGAATTCTCAGATTCACTCAGCTATGTGTGGAGGAAACACAGCAACTTTTTGGTAAATTGCATATACTTATAGTATAAAAACAAATGTATTAAAAATACAGTTGAGGTCAAAAGTTTACATACACCTTGAAGAATCTGCTAAATGTTAATTATTTTGCCAAAATAAGCAGGATCATACAAAATGCATGTTATTTTTTATTTAGTACTGACCTGAATAAGATATTTCACATAAAATATGTTAAATAGTTGAATTTATAAAAAAAATGACCACATTCTAAAGTTTACATATGCTTGATTCTAAATACTATGTTGCTACCTGAATGATCCAAAGCTGTTTTTTTGTTTAGTGATAGTTGTTCATGAGTCCCTTGTTTGTCCTGAACAGTTAAACTGCCTGATGTTCTTCAGGAAAATCCTTCAGGTCCCACAGATTCTTTGGTTTTTCAGCATTTTTGTTTATTTGAACGCTTTCCAACAATGACTGTATGATTTTGAGATCCATCTTTTCACACGGAGGACATCTGAGAGACTCATATGCAACTATTACAGAAGATTCAAACACTCACTGATGCTCCAGAAGGAAATACAATGCATGAAGAACCAGGGGGTGAAAACTTTTGAACAGAATGAAGATGTGTATTTTTTTTTGCCTTAATATCATATATATACTGCCCTTCAGAATCTACAGAAGATACTTGCATTTCCCAGAAGGTAAAATAAGTTAAATTTACCCTGATCTTCAAATTCAAAACATTTTCTTCTGGAGCATCAGTGAGCGTTTGAAACTTCTGTAATAGTTGCATATGAGTCCCTCAGTTGTTCTCAGTGTGAAAAGATGGATCTCAAAATCATACAGTCATTGTTGGAAAATGTTCAAATACACAAAGATGCTGAAAAACCAAAGAATCTGTGGGACCTGAAGGATTTTTTTTTGAAGAACAGCAGGCAGTTTAACTGTTCAGGACAAACAAGGCACTCAAGAACAACTCATGAACATTCAGGTAACAACACAGTATTAAGAATGTGTAAACTTTAATAAAATAAAAAATAACAAGCATTTTGCATTTTACCAAATAATTTTGGTAAAATAATTAACATTTTGCATTCTGTAAGGTGTATGTAAACGTTTGACCTAAACTTTATGTACAAAATTAAATATTTTCATTAAAAGAAACATTTATTGAATTTTGCTTTACACGTATAGACATACATACACTATTAATATGTGTTATATTACATAACAAGGACATTACCTTGCTGACCAGATTCTGAGGGTTAGGGCGAAAGTGTAGAGGGTCATTCTCAGCTGGAAGAAACACCAACAATCAAGTCAGTAAACTTGTGGATAAGTGTTTTGAATATGCAATCAATGACAAAAAGTGTAATAACGAAATACTTACAAAGACTGCCTGTTACTGCCGTTCGCACTAATTTATCAATCTGATATTTCAGCTTTTGATCTAGGGGACGCATCTTCTCTAACACCTACATAACAAAGACAGGGAAAAATTCTCCTTAAACATAGGCACAGCATTTAAAATACTTTGCTGTGAAAAGGTGTACACTCATTTATAACTGATATAACCTGATCTGTACATTTAATTTAAATTATGTATGTAAGTCAGAAATAACAACTACAAGGTTTATTTCTGAAATACTGTAGCTAATATGAAGTTAACAGGTTAGTTCACCCAAAAAATTAGAATTCTGTCATTAATTACTCATGTCCTCATGTTGTGCCAAAATCATAAGACTTGTTCATCTTCAGAACACTAATGAAGACATTTTTTATTAAATCTGAGTGCTTTCTGACCCTGCATAGACAGCAAAGCAACTGACACGTTTAAGACCCAGAAAGGATTCCATCAAAAATATCTTAATTTGTGTTCCGAAGATGAATTAAGGTCTTGCAGGTTTGGTACCACAATGAGGGTGACTAATTAATGACAGAACTTTCATTTTTGGGTGAACTATCCCTTTAGTTTATTTATACATGAACTATATTGTATTATGGTATTGATATATTTGATACCAGAATAGCCAGTATTGTGAAAAGTGAGAACTTGTTTATTTACAGAATGAACTGATTCAACTGATGAATAAGTTAAGGAAATAATGTGAAAATATATTCCAAAATTAATTTCGGAATGTGTTTTGTTACTTATTAGGTTTGCGTCGTACCGTCCTGATGGTGACCAGCCTGTGGATGGCGCTGTTGTCCTTCAGGCTTTCTCCTTCTGTCTTTAAACTGATCAAATGAGTGATGTCTTGAAGGTAAAACAGTAACAGATGATATCTCAAGTCGAGAAAAGACAACCCCTAGAGCCAAAAGAAAGAGAAATGTCATACATTTTTTGATTATTGTGACTGTACTTAATATGCATGTTATGTAAGCGATATCATAAAAATAGTTTTACCTTAGAAGTCTGATAAGCTTTCTCTCTGACTTTCTTTATCAAGTCCCGGACATGACTTGTTACTGAAGCAATCTGAAAATAAGACAAGATAAGTTAATCACCATCACACCTCATATATTTGTATTATATCTAATTGTTATGCTGTGCTCAAAATCATCTAAAGCAAAATATACAGGTTCTGTGAGACTACAGACCTGTTCTGTGAGATTGTTGAGTAGACGCACAGCGGTAGGGAGGTCGTTGTGTATAATATTCTGCAAAAGACAACTACATCAGTTAAGTATTTCACAGAAAATAGAGATCATGAAGGCTATCAGGATAGCGCATGTACAATTTCACCATATCTTGTCATTTAGCCGCGAAATAATACACAATTCTACGTCAACATGTTAGTAACACTTTAATATATCAGTTCCATCGCGGCATATCTATGTTTAGGTTCAGTTAAGGACAAATTAATTTATTTAAAGAACAACTCACGTTTTCAACTGTGGTAGCCGCCATCTTGACCTAATCAAGTTGAGACGGATGCCACGTAGGGACAAAACTCACAGCACGCAATTCAAAAATCGTCTTGAGACAGGGGTCAACATGTTTGACAGGAATATTTCGTGTTCAAATGTGCTTAAATTATTATATAGACTATTATATTATTATATAGAGCATAACATACACGAAGATTAAAGGGCCGAAAACGCCGTTATTTTAGCCAGTAAAAGTAAAACCAAAACATACATCAGGTAACGTTAAGTATGGCGTACATCGAAACATACTGAACATTTAAAAAATGAACGCTATTTTTGTTTACCATTTATGTGAGAATTCTTAACCCAGCCTACGGTGGTTCACTGGATTTCTTTTACTGGTTTTAGGCTGATATGTTGGTTTTAGAGGGGTTTGGGGGCACTTTAAGCTGGTAACTAACCAAACAACCTTAAATATAAATATATCTGAATTAAACTGCAGATATCTATTTGTTTGTATTTAATTCACAATTCTAAAAAGTATTTGTGATTTTCTTGATCTTTCTGTAGTTTTTTTCATTCACCGGAAGATGGCGGTTGACTCCATATTACATCTCCCATCTCCCATAATCCGCGCGTCCGCGGGTGAAGAGTGAAGCACAGCAATGATGACTGTGAGTACAACAAAAATAAGCTGCTGAACACAGTGTGCATTACGAATTATAATTATTCTTACATTATGAACATTTTTGATCATGTCTGACAAATGAAACTATGTTAATACTAATCTATGTTATAACATTAATTACGCATTTAAGCCTTGGGTCGGTTGCATAAAAGGTCTATAGACTCTTAAAAGTTAGTCATCTAATTTAAGACCGGTCATATTTTTTAAAATTTAGTTACATAAAAACATAGATTAGTCTCAGCTAAATCCAAAAAGTAAGACTGCTTACCCCTTGGCTAACTGCTAGCTGGTCAGACTAGTTTTTAAGACATAGTCTTAACACAGAGGCTAGTTTATGCAACTGGCCCAGATAATTATTTATCTCAAATAACTATGTAAAATACGCACTTAAAGTTAAAGGGGCTGTTTGTGAACTTAAATTCTCAAATAATTACTTGAAACAAAGGTACACTTATGATGTAGATGTTTTAAAATTAATTACATTTCATTCTGTCTATCTAAAATTATCACTACCGAAACATTTGGTGAAGTTTTAGTAGTGATATCTTTGTTTTTTTGGGTGTTATCCCATAAAATCGTCACTACCATAACAGCCACAACTGAAACATGTCATCATTATTTTGGTAGTGACAAAAGAAGACACACATTCCTTTATTTGAGGGGAATAATAAAAGCATACTAAAGTAGTGTTTTGGGTGTATGTGGGTTACAAAATGTGCTGTCACGACCAAAACAGGGGATGTTTTGTCAAAAATAAAGTATATTGAATTATCAACTAAGATGTTATGACAGTGTTTGGTTCAGTGTATATTCAAACTAATGAATTCTTAAATTTGAAATCAGTATGATCAACCTTTTGCCTTTTACAAAGATAAAAATACATTAAAAATACAACAAATCTCATAAATCACACTTGAAATATTGTTAAAATTTTAGTTATTGTTGATTTACCTTTGAAAATGTCTTAATAAAACCTTGCATATTATACAATTTGCATACACACAAAATTTGTAGAAAAAGACATTTTTTAAGACGTTTCCATCTCTGACTTTGAACCTGACCTAGATATATATATAGTGGACAATGGTGAATGGCCATTTTTATATAGTCATATAGTCAGTATAAAGGATAAATTTAAATGTCTGGCTTGATACCAAGGCCAGAATAAAGTAATTCTGGCAAATGTAACATACTGACACTCTGGAAACAGTAATAAACATCTTTGAAGATATTGTAGTCCATTTTATTCAAACTAAAATGGTTATTTCTTGGTTATTATTTAAAATGGTTATTAAAATCTTTCTCCTAACAGAAGAATCTGTAACATTTTAGATTAGGGAGCACATATTTACTATTACCTAAAAGTTTTGCCTCAATAAACTTCTAATTTGCTGCTTATTTTTGGAAAGTAAAGTAGTTGTTGTAGTAGTTATGTTTAGGTATTGGTTAGGGTTAAGGGATCTATATGGCCATGTAGAATAAGGTATTAATATTTGCTTCATAAATACTAATAAACAGCCAATATTCTAGTAATATGCATGCTAATAAGCAACTATAGAAGTGAATAGTGTTTCCTAATCTAAAGTACCGAAGTAGTAGAGTTACAGAACAATCATTTATGTATATGAGCGTTTCAGACACTAAGATAAATGTTGTGAGTGTGTACTTGAAAGAATTACATTCATAATGAACGAAGAGAGAGGCTCAAATACATCCAAAACCGTGTTGATAATGATATGAGATGTGAATACAGGCTGAAAGAGGTGCAAAGTGGGAACAGATAGAGACAGATGTGTGTCAGTGTGAGAAAAGCAGAGTGTCCTTGAGCAGCCACTGCTATACCTAAGGGTCGACGCTCTTCCTGTTAACCCTCCTGACATGATGGACCTTACAGGAATCACTAATGATTCTGTGTCTGGGCCTCTGTAACTATTAAAGGAAATCATATGTGTTTCTGACAAAGCCTTTCCCGAACATACACTCAGTATGTACACTGTTGCATCTATGTTTGTGGCTGCTATAAGAACACTTGTAAAATGTAATTATTATCTGTCTCTTAAACAGCTGTCATGTTTGTTCCCATTCTTATGGATTAGAAGGAAAAAAGCAATAAAAAGTTCGCTCATTCTCCCTCTCATCAGTAAATGGCTTTGGAGTCATTCTGAGGCTTTCGAGTCTCTTTCTGCTCTCTGATTGGATGTTCTTTAGTGCCGTTTAAGTAAGGCTCCCACTTAAATTAGTCTTGGGTGGTAATATCATTAACTGGATGAAACTCTTAGAGATGTGGTCTAATTAGTCTAACTCTTAATAAAATAACATCACACCTTCAGCTCTCCTCGACACACTAACACCGAGTACAAAGATAAGCAGGGAGTATAACAGTTGAAAGTGAGTGAAATACAGACCTCATTGAAAACCTATAGGCCCCTTACCAAGCGCAGCAATCCAAGCAGATTGGCCTCATGGTCATGCAAAAAACTCAGGCCACATTACAAAGAATCCAATGGTAACACAGTGTGAGCTGCTGCTCAATGACAATGGAGCGCTGTGCACCCCCACACCGACTATCAGGGGAGTTTTAACAGTTATGCGTCCTGCCACATAAAGGATTACCAGGGCTGTTTCTGTTACTCAGATAACATACAACTGCTTTTGACAAAGACACCATGCAGGCAAAGCAAAATCCTGCGGAGATGTGGGAATTGAGCTCTCTCTTTTCGACAAGAGGCTTTTGATTTAAGGCTTGAAATTCATGCATAATTCTGGCTTTTTAACCACTTTCCCATATAAATGATAAAGAATGGAGAGTTAATATTTGTTTGTTATTTTGTCCCTTTTAAAACTATTTTATCATATATAAATCTCTTTGTTTTTCTTTTTTTCTCCGCACATTTTACAGTTTTTACTTATATTTGTTTATCTGTATATTTGTTTTTCAGTTATATATGAAATTATTTCTTCATGTTTAGTTACATATTAATAATAATTTTTTTAAGCATCTAAGACGCACGGTGACTTTAAATTGAATTCCTTTAATGTCATTTTACAAGTAGTCTACAGCGAATTTTGACTCCAAAATCAAATGACTCCAAAAAAATAAATAAATGGGTGAATAGATAATTGGATACAACAGTTGGATAAATGGATGATAGATTAGTGAATAAATGAATGAATGAGTTGAGTGAGTGAGTGAGTGAGTGAGTGGATGGCGGAAGAATGAATGAATAAATAAGTGGAAGGATGATGAATGAATGAACAAGTGGATGGATGGATGGATGCATGCATGAATGGATAGATGATAGATGAGTGAATAAATAAGTGGATGGATGGATACATGAATGGATGACGAATGAATGAATAAATAAATACATAAGTGGATGGATGGATGATAAATAAGTGGATGAATGAATAAATAATTAAATGAATAATGAATTTAATGAATGGATGGATGGATGAATTAATAGGTGGATTGATGAATGAATGAATAAGTGGATGGATGGAGGGATACATATATTGGATAAATGGATGATGGATGAATGAATGAATGAATAAACGAATTAATATGTGGATGGATGCATACATGGATGGATGGATGAATAAATAAATAAGTCGATGGATGAATGAATGAATAGGCAGATGGATGGATTCATGAATAAATGGTTGGATGATGAATGAATGAATAAGTGGATGGATGAATGATACATGAATAGATAGATGGATGATAGATAAATGAATGAATATGAATAATGAATGAATAACAAAATAATGGATGGATGAATGAATGAATAAGTGGATGGATGGATACATGAATGATAGATGAACGATGGATGAATTAATAAATAAATGGATGATTGGATGGATGGATGGATTTATGGATGGATGATGAATGAATGAATCAATAGATGGATGGATGGATACACGGATGGATGAATGATGGATGAATGAATAAATTAGTGGATGGATGGATACATGAATGGATGATGAATAAATGAATAAGTGAATGGATGGATGGATGATGAATGATGGATAAATGAATAAATGAATAATCAAATTAATAAATAAATGGATGGATGAATTAATAGGTGGATTGATGAATGAATGAATAAGTGGATGGAGGGATACATATATTGGATAAATTGATGATGGATTAATGATTGAACAAATTAATATGTGGATGATGGATATATGGATGGATGGATGAATAAATAAGTGGATGGATGGATGGATGAATAAATAGATAAATAAATAAGTGGATGAATGAATGAATGAATAGGCAGATGGATGGATTCATGAATGGATGGCTGGATGATGAATGAATGAATGAATAAGTGGGTGGATGAATGATTCATGAATGGATAGGTGGATGATAGATGCATAAATAAATGAATGAATGAATAACAAAATAATGGATGAATGAATAAGTGGATGGATGGATACACGAATGATAGATAAATGATGGATCAATAAATAAATAAATGGATGGATGGATGCATGAATGGATGGATGGATGGATGATGAATGACTGAATAGGTGGATGGGTGGATACACGAATGGATGAATAAAAATGGATGGACACACGAATGGATGATGAATGAATAAGTGGATGGATGGATGCATGATGGATGAATAAATAAATAAATGGATGAATGAATAAAAAATAAAGAAAAGCGTTCATGCATAAAGAAAATATAAAAAATTGAAATTAATACAAATTTAAATTCTGTGGTATTCTGTGGTGGATTACCTCGATGGTTTGCGTCTGCATTTCTTTCACGTGATTTTTCCTCCAGAACTTACAGTAATGTCAGGGGAATGAAATGCCCAGCAGAACATTGCATATCAGACTGTTACAATCTTGTCTCGGCGTATGATTGACACTTTTGCATCTGCTTGTTTAATTAAGACTCCAGCTATTGATGGCTGGCAGGGAGATGGGGGTGGGAGATACTAATAAGTGGGTGAAGAGCAGTTCAGTAGCACTCAGCATTTTTCCCTAAAGTTTACTGTAAACACAGGGCTGTTTCAACCTCTTCCCAGCACTCTAAATAGATGGAAATGGGGTAACACCTCCAGGCTTTGTCTGACAAGGGCGACATCCAAAGATCCTAACAGTGTTTAAGGGCCCACCAAACATTTCATATTCGTGGATGCCAATTACGTGCACATGAATGCATAATTGCTCTAGAGGAGCTTAAAGTAGCGAGTCTTAAAGGCCTAGTTATTTCAATAGAGCCTTCAGGCCATGGTGATCAGGATCAGGTGGGGAAGGCTGGGCTTTAAGTCCATCTCCTGAGGAACTTTGGACAATGTGAGAGAGGGTGTGGGCTGATCTGATCGTCAAACCCAAAGTTGAGCTTAATGAAAATGAATGAGGGACTTCCCTTGTCACTCTATAAGGAAACAACACAAAATGTAACAAAAACGCTGATGACTGTTTAGATGATCCATCCATTAATCGTGCGACAGAGTTGCTTTTAATGTTGTTTGTTTGGATATTCCTAATAAATCATTATTAACAATTGTTTAATCCCAAGTTAGGGGCAAATTTACAGCTAAACAATCTTTTTTTTTTTTTTTTTTTTTTTCCAGTTAAAAAAATAGAGAAATATTTGTCTTTAAACTTATAGCTATGCAAATAAGATGTTAATATTAAACTATATAGTGCTAAATGTGGAATTGTTGAAATAAACAGATAGTTTGTTATTTTACAAGTAGACTATAATGAATTTTGACTCCACAAATGAATAATGACTCCAAAAATAAATATATGAAAAAATAAGATGAAAATAAAATAAAATAAATATAAATAGACACATATTTAAATATTTATGCATACAGTATTATATTTTTTCAACAAAATATTTATTTATTTATTAATTTTATTTAATATAATATTTATTTCTTTATTAATTTTCATATTTATTATAAACACAATAAATGGATATATGCAATATAAATTTATGTCAAAATGTTTACTGATATATATGGATAGATACAGTATTTTAGTTTTTCTACAAAATAATATATATATATATATATATATATATATATATATATATATATATAATATAATATCAGATACTCACATTAAAATAAATAGCTTGTTTTATGTTGTGTGTTTGTGTTATAATAGTGTAAATATATGTATGTGTAGCTCTTAGCTGTTGGAAATAAAATAAAATAAAAAATATTAATTTTATTTAATATAATATTTATTGATTGATTCATTTTCATGTTTATTATAAAATTAATTACACACACATAGCTCTTAGCTGTTGGAAATAAAATAAAAAAATATTAATTTTATTTAATATAATATTTATTGATTGATTCATTTTCATGTTTATTATGAAATCAATTACACACACATATATGCACAAATATATAGATATGTTATATAAATTTATGTCAAAATGTTTACTAATATATATAGATACATACAGTATTTATTTTTTCTACAAAATATGTATTTATTTATTTATTTATTTGCATCTAATATAATATCAGATACACACATTACAATAAATAGCTTGTTTTATGTCATGTATTTGTGTTATAATAGTGTAAATATGTGTATATGTAGAACTTAGCTGGTGGAAATAAATAAAATAAAAAATAAAATAATATTAATTTTCTTTAATATAATATTTATTGATATATTTATTATTAATTTTCATAATTATTATAAAATAAATTACAAGCACGTCTATCTATTATATATGCTCAGATAGATATGTAATATAGATTTATGTCAAAATGTTTACTAATATATATATAGATAGATCTATAGAGTATTTAGTTTTTCTACAAAATATTAGTTAATTAATTAATTTATTTGCATATAATATAATATCAGATACACACATTAAAATAAATAGCTTGTTTTATGTCATGTATTTGTGTTATAATAGTGTAAATATCTGTATATGTAGCACTTAGCGGGTGGAAAATAAAATAAAACAAAAAGTAAATATAAAATAAATAAAAATAAATCAAATAAAATGAAAAACTAAATGTAAAATAAAATAAAGCAATAAAAAAGGTGTTTATTAATTTTCATATTTATTAAAAAATAAATTACACACACGTCTATCTATTGTATATGTACAATAAATAGATAGACATGTAATGTAACTTTATGTCAAAATGTTTACTAATGTAGATACATATAGATTAGTATCATCTTTTTATAAATAGTCTCCATAGCCAAATAAAATGTGATTTTCAACATTTAGGCAGATTAAAAATTAAAATACTATTTTCATCTCCTCACATGCTAAAATCCTCTTTACAGGCTGTGTGTTTGATTTTCTCCCGGACTGACTGAAGTTGTCGCTTCAGTTAATGGCTGCTCATTTGGTTTATAGTGTTTGCAGCCTGCGTAGAGAAACCCCCATTAGCAATCTACCTAAATGACACCGTCATGTGTCCACAGTTTTATTTGCCCCATACTGACTTTTTGTGTGCCCTAAAACCCCTGTTTATGCTTACAGGCTCCATCTCTCTAATTGCTCCGCCTGTACTGTAAATTGGACCCTACTGTTAATTAGCCTCGGCCAGTCGTGCTGCATTTCAATAGCTCCCCTAGTGTGCTTCAGTGCAGTCTAACCAACATGCTGCCTCATCTCTAGTCTTTAACCTCTCTGCAACTTTAGCCCTTATTTCACCAGCTTAAGCAGATTCTAGTGCTGGTTTAAGACCCTCTGCAAATTAGCGCTGAGTAGGAAATATTAGGCCATCATTAGTCACACCTATTAAAACTGGGGACTTACAATCGGTTACAGAAAGCTGTCACTGATCACATTATGCTTTTTCACAGACTAACACTGTATGAATTTCTTGCACAGCAGGAAAAATGTAATTGACATTTTGTAGTTCACAGTTGGTTAAAATACTGCTCTGTAGATACTGCGATTATAAAAGCCCATGTCATGCTCTATTTTGCAGCAATATATATATTTTTTTTATCATGTTCATCTGCAAGCATTAAGTTTTTTAGGATTTATGATGACTTTATGATTTCATGCGTTTTGTACATGGTTTGTTTTTAAATGTAATTATGTGATATGCATAAGAAAGCTATACAGTAGAAGCCAAAAGTCTTTATTTAAACCTGTAAATAGAAAAATCTATGAAAAATCGACAGAGAAAAAGATAAATAAATGAATACGAAGGGGGGAAAAATAAGATACAGAATAAAACAAGTAGATTCATGTTTTAGGGAAATAAATAAATAATTAAATAAATAAATAAATACATACATACATACATGCATACATACTTTTTTATTTATTCGAACCTGTAAATAAATTGAATGTTTTAGCATTTTAAAGGAAAAAGAAAAAGATAAATAAACGAATATAAAGGCAAAAAAAATATAAGATAGAATTTAAAAAAAAAAAAAAAAAAAAAAAAAGATTAATATTTAGGAAATAAGTAAATAAATAAATAAAATGTTTTTTGATTTAAGAGAAATATAGAAAAAAGAGAATAAAAAATAAAAATATTATATACAAATCATGGAAATAATATATATACAGTAGTCAACATTTGAAGTGGATCAAAACCTTTCATCAAAGTTGTCCTAAAATCAATACAATACCTGTTCTTGTCTTAGGACAACACTGATAAACTTTTTTGATCCACTTCAAATGTTGACTACTGTATATATATATATATATATATATATATAACAATTATATAATATATAATATAATTGACAAGAATATATATATATATTCTTATATAAATATAAAAAAAATAGATATATCGAAAAGAAAATATATCGATGAAAATATAAAAATATACTATACATGTTTTATGATTTAAGAGAAATATAGAGAAAAAAGAAAAAAATGTAAGATATATAAAACATTATTAATTAATAAATAATAATAATCAATATATATTATTAATATAATATTTTAGGATGTACAAGAAATATACATATAATTTTCAATATCACTGACCAGAAAAAATATATAGGACATAAAACAGAAATAAATAGAAATGATAAATTAAGGAAATAAGTAAATAAATAAAGGGAAAATATATCGATAAAAATATAAAAAATGTACTATACATGTTTTATGATTTAAGAGAAATATAGAGAAAAAAGAGAAATAAAAATATAAGATATATACAAATATTTAAAAAGTATATTACATTATTTATTATATTTATAATATAATATATATTTTTTCTATCTATCTATCTATCTATCTATCTATCTATGGATATAAAAGGGCAACATATATAAAAATATACTAATATAATGTGAGAAATATAAAGAAAAAGAGAAATAAAAATAAAAAATGGAAAAATATAAGATACTTACAAATCTTTAAAAAGTGTATTAATAGAATATTTTATGATGTACAAAAAAACTATATAAATAATATAAATAATATAATTGACAAGATATATATAATTTTAGATCCTTTAAATAAAAAGATTTTTAAGGATTTTGACCATTGATGTTTTCTTTTTTATATATATACATGCAAACAAATTCAATGTTCATAATTTATTTATTTATTTATTTATTTAACATTTTGAAGATTTTGAATTTGTGACACTGACCATGTGAATTTTTGTACAGACAGTCAGATGTGCTTGCTTCCCTGAAGCTACTCTTTATATCATAAAATCATGCAGGCAAACATGATCATCAGGTTTTATTCAAATTTGCAAAGTTCATGCAGCACTAAAGCTGTTGCTATTAAAGCCAAAGAGGGACAAACCAACAGCTAAGACATTTTGAAGTCCACTTTTCACCTAAAAATTTAGCGCTAAATGCTAAATGCAATCTGAGTCTTTTGGAGCCTGTTCACTGTACGTGCTTGTTCATGAGGCTGAGTGTGTTTGTGTTTGTGTTTGTGCAGGGGGAGGGGAGGCATATGGAGCGGGCAGCTCTCATCGGCGTGTGTCCACTCCACCTCCTCTCCTCCCCTGCTTACAGTAAGTGGCTGCTTGAAGCACAGCTGCCAATGGAGCAGTGTCAGTACCCCCATTCACCCTCAGAGCTGTTTGCTGTGTAATTACAGTTCACCCGGCTTTTGTTCAGCCCCTAATCTGGAGGCTGCATTGTGGAGCGCACGTGCCCGACCCTCGTTCGGGGGGCCAGAGTTTACCCGATCTGGGTCCCCCTCGCCCCCCACCCACCCCTTCTTCTTTTCACACTGGCCTCCAGAAGTGTGCTGATCCACAAAGCCCTGAAAGGGACACAATTAGCAAGCTGACAGCCAGTGTGAGGAGAAACAGAGGAAACCCGAGCACAATGGCTTGGACTTGTATACGGCACTCGGAAAAACCTACAGCCATGTGCCGCCCGCAAAACACAGGCGCTGTCGTTTGCGGCTATTGTCGCGGCTGCCTATTGTGATTCGTGTTTTGGAGGGCACACTTTGCCAATGATGTGAGTGGCACAAGTATTATGAGCTGGAAATGCTGCTTAACAAATGGATGTGGAGAAGTTAAACTGTCATTCAGCTGCAGTTCCTGATTGAACACTCCAAGCTCCCTGTCAATGATTGTATGAGGATCAATGGAAAGGCACAGTTGGCTGACAAATGAATAACGGGCCACAGCAAAGTTAGACTAACAAATAAAACCGTGTCCTCGCTGGACAAATCCATCAAACCCAAAGAAAGGTTTGGTCAGTCTTCCTAAGCCAAGACTTTTGTTTCAAGTTTTTAAATGAATTTAGTGATGAATTAAGTAAAATTGCAGTGGATTTGCAACAGATTTCAACCTTTTTCTGTTATATGAAGGACACGTTAAAAATAATTTTATTCATAATTATTTATAGTTTTTTTTATTACCTTTACACATTTAATCTAAATCTAAATTATGAAACCATATATATAATTTAAAAGTATATATATTACGTTTTTCAAACTACAAAACTATGATAATCTAAACAAGGAGTAAGAGTGTAAAATAATTGAAATTATTTCAATTATTTCTTTTTGTGTGTGTGTAAATAGTCTTCTCTTTTATAATAATAATAATTTTTATTTCCTTTATTATTATTATTATTATTATTATTATTATTATTATTATTATTGTTATTGTTATTATTATTCCTTTTTTTCTATATACTATTGTATTATGTTGTTTTTTTTGTGATATCGCAATGAACATAAAATACGATATTTATATATATATATATATATATATATATATATATATATATAATCAACAAATATCAACAATATATTATCAACCATATATATAATTTTAAAAAAATTACATTTTGGAAACTACAAAACTATGATCTAAATAAGGAGTAAGATTAAAAGAATTTAAATTATTGTTATTATTATAATATAATAATATAAATTATTATTTCAATTATTGAAATTATTTCTTTGTGTGTGTGTGTGTGTGTGTGTAAATAGCCTTTTCTTTTATAATAATAATAATAATAATAACAACAGTAATAATAATAAAAATAATAATACTATATACTGTTGAATAATGTTGTTCTTTTCTGTGGCATCTCAATAAACATAAAATATGAAATATTTTTAAAAATGTAAATATATATTATTAACAAATATCAACAATATTTTGTCAACAATATATATATTTTATAATAATAATAATAATGACAGAAATAATATGGTTTCATTTAATGAATAAGTAAATAAATTAATATTAAATTATTTATTTGTGTGTGTGTGTGTAAATGGTCTTTTATAATAATAATGACAATAATAATAATAATAATAATAATAATAATAATAATAATACTTATTATTTAATTTTTTATTTAATTATTCAATAATTTTTTTTATTATTATTAGTTTTTTCTCTGTATTGTGGAGGGCCAAATTACTCAAAATGAAATAATTAAATAAATGTTTAAACATATAAATAAATTGTTAAATGCATCATTTAATTATTGAAAGCATAAATAAATGTATAAATATTTATTTATTTAAATATGTATTTATTTATTTAACTTTTTATTTATTTAAATATTTATTTAATTATTTATAATTTTTTTTTTTAATATTTATTTATTTACGCATTTATTTCTGCATTTATTTATTGCCTCCACATTTCATTTTGAGGTTTGCCGTTGTCGCCACGTCACAAATATTAAAAAAAGTATATATATATAAATAAGTGAAAAAAGAATTACTTACATTTTTCAAATTACTAATAAATTTCAAAGAAAAAAAAAAAGAAGAAATGGAAAGAAATGGAAAGTGACACACTGAATTAAACATGAAATTCATAGTAAAAAGACTGAAATAGTATTTTCTTATCACTCATAGTCCAATAATCTTTACAACCTCGAAAAATCATATTTACAGTGGGACAAAAGTGTCTGTGAGTTTCTTTATTGATCAAATTATAAAAATTATTTTCAAATTGTGCAAAAGGTTTTATGACAATGTATGTATTTAGGATAAAAAATCCTAGCTATGATTGACCTTAATGTCTTTTTACGCCACCATAGAATATCTTTAAATGCATTCAAATGATACAAAAAAATGTACCTGTGTGACTTCATTTTCTTCTGTGAGACATAAAAGAAGATATTTTCAGAAAACTGCTTTTTTGGGGGTCAAGGTTCACTGTAACTGGTACCCAACGTTCTTAAAAATGTCCTCTTGTATGCTCTGTGGAAAGAGAGTCATACAAATTTAAAACAAGATGAGGTTGAGTAAATTATGCCAGAATTTTTACTTTAAGCAGTGTGCATTTTTACATTGAAACTAGATGCTGCCATGTAGTAGAAGAAGATAATTTAGTTTAACTCATTGAGATCACCACAAAGCGTGAAGCTCAGTTAGTTTTTGTTTTTTCTTGCCTACACACTATTAACAGCTTCTAATGGTCTCATTCATCTTTTGAGCGTGACAACTCAACTCGATGTGTTATTGATATCTCATCATGTATAAGGCTATATTTACAGTGCTGTAGTATCTGTTTTCCAAACAGTGGAAGAATTCAATGAACTCAAGATGTGTGTGTGTGTGTGTGTGTGTTCGTGTGTGAGATGAGCCAAAGAAGAGACATGGTAAGCACTGCCGAGGATCTTATTGATCTGACCTGATGTCTGGGTTTGGGCGTGTAAAAGGCCCATGTGGGGATTCTGCTGCGGCCCAATGGGCCGATGATTAGCTGGCCCTGCATCTGTTCCTGATCCCTAATAAAACAAATCAACACGTTTCTTTTTGCTCTGTGTTTATATTACTAATACCAGAGGAGCATACCTAAATAAAGCATCTGAGGTTATGTGGTATTGATCAAGTGATCAGGCCATCAGACAAACTAACAGATCTATGAGAGGTAATGGATCGAGGGTGTACCTGAGCCCCGTCCCAGTCGGATCAGCCTCTCTGGTTATGCATGAACATCCACGCTCTTCTCAGTTGCATGTATGCATACGCATACAGGGCTGGATAATCTGACAGATTAAGACTAATCTAAAGCAAAATGGAGAAAATGTCTACTTTTTCCAGTTTTAAATCAGAATTATTTAGACTAAATACTCGCCATGGTAGCACATAAAATTGTTCCAGAGAGGTACAGAATCAAATATGTCCTCTGGCTATTAGTGGGGATACTGTAATAAGGTATATTTCTTACTGTAATACAAGTTGAGCCATAAAGGGTTATAAAGAATAAAATGTCACCTGTCTCAGTAAATAAAGATGTACTGCTAGACCAGACCCTTCCATGATTCACGCCTTAATGACGTGGATTGGGAGGAATGGCAGGATTGCGGGACCTTGGTGGGCTCTCAGGGGAGAGGGGATTGAATCCACTGGGTCAGCTCGTGATTAGTGGGAGGTACAGTTTAGCTTCAGCCCTCATCCTAATCAATAGCTGATCATCACCAGGGCCACAATGCTATAAAATGAAGACATGCTAATGCGCTGTAGGATAAAGCTGTCAAAAAGTAGACAACTTCTAAAAAGGAAAACCCAATAAGGATAGTTATTAAACTCAAAAAATAGTTTTCTCCGTAACGACATACTTGCCTGGATGTTTGTTCTTTTGTTTTTTTTATTTATTTATTTATTCATTTTTTATTTAATTTAAATAAATTTAATTTAATTTAGTTTTAATTTAGTTTTGTTTTATTTTAAACATATTTTGTTTAAAATACAATTGAAATCTTTAAGGGAAATCATATTATATTATATTATATTATAATATATATAAAATTTAAAAAACATAAAATACAAATCAAAATTTGATTCAACTAATTCTGATATGAATAAATGTTGATAGGAGATGTTCCGATATGATAATTCTGAAATGTTGATAGAAGAAGATTTTTTAAATAATAATAAAAAAATACAAATCAATGTTGGAGGCCATTATAATTTGGATAAATATTATATTATATTATATTATATTATATTATATTATATTATTACACACTACTTCAAAAAAACTAATAATGTGAAAATGTATATTTATATACTTCTTTGACCAAACTAATCAACTAATATTTTGTCAAATATTTCTGATGATAAATGTTCCTAAAATAAGTCTTATTTTTAGAAAATAAAATAAAATACAACATTAAACTTTGTCTATTAATTCTGATGATAAATGTTGATAAATAAGTCTATTTTTAGTAAATAAAATAAAATAAAATAAAATACAACATTAAACTCTGTATCCATTAATTCTGATAATAAATGCTTATAAAATGTTTATTTTTTAGTAAATAAAATAAAATAAAATAAAATACAACATTAAACTCTGTATCCATTAATTCTGATAATAAATGCTTATAAAATGTTTATTTTTTAGAAAATAAAATAAAATACAACAAAACTTTGTGTCCACTAATTCTGATGATAAATGTTGATAAGTCTATTTTTGGTTAGTAAAATAAAATAAAATAAAATAAAAGACAACATGAAACTCTGTATCCATTAATTCTGATAATAAATGCTTATAAAATATGTTTATTTTTAGGAAATAAAATAAAATACAACAAAACTTTGTGTTTACTAATTCTAATAATACATGTTGATAAATAAGTCTATTGTTAGTAAATAAAATAAAATACAGCATTAAACTCTGTATCCATTAATTCTGATAATAAATGTTGATAAAATAGGTCTATTTAGAAAATGAAATAAAATAAAATACATTGTTAAACTCTGTCCATTAATTCTCATAATAAAAAAAAAAAGATAAAAAAAAAAAAAGTATTTTTTAGAAAATTGAGTAATATACAACATTAAACTTTATGTTCACTAATAATGATAAGTGTTGATCAAACAAGTCTATTTTTAGAAAATTAAGTAAAATAAAATACAACATTCAACTTTGTGTTGAATAATTCTGATAAAAAATGTTGATAAAATTATGTATTTAGAAAATTAAATAAAATACAACATTAAACTTTGTCCATTAAGTCTGATGATAAATGTAGATAAAATAAGTCTATTTTTGAAAAATATAATAAATAAAATACAATGTTAAACTTTGTCCATAAATTCTAAAAATAAATGTCACTAAAATAAGTTTTTTTAAAAAATAAAAATCTGATGATAAATGGTGATAAAATAAGTATATTTTTAGAAAAATATATAAAATACAGTTGATGTCAAAAGTTTACATACACCTTGCAGAATCTGCAAAATATTAATTATTTTACCAAAATAAGAGGGATCGTACAAAATGCATGTTATTTTTTATTTAGTACTGACCTGAATAAGATATTTCACATAAAAGACATTTACATATAGTCCACAAGAGAAAGTAATAGTTGAATTTATTATAAATGACCCCATTCAAAAGTTTACATACACCTGATTCTTAATACTGTGTTTTTTTGTTTAGTGATAGTTGTTTATGAGTCCCCTCTTTGTCCTGAACAGTTAAACTAAGCTGTTCTCCAGAAAAAAATCCTTCAGGTCCCGCAGATTCTTTGGTTTTCCAGCATTTTTGTGTATCTGAATCCTTTCCAACAATGACTGTATGATTTTGAGATCCATCTTTACACACTGAGGACACCTGAGGGACTCATATGAAACTATTACAGAAGGTTCAAACGCACAATGCATTAAGAGCTGGGGGTGAAAACTTCTGGAATTTGAAGATCAGGGTAAATTTAACTTATTTTGTCTTCTGGGAAATGTGTAAGTATCTTCTGTTGCTTCTGAAGGGCTGTACTAAATGAAAAAAAAAAAAGATATTTAGGCAAAATAAGACAAATGTACACATCTTCACTCTGTTCAAAAGTTTTCACCCCCCGCTGAAAATAAATATTTTTTTACTTTTAGTATAGTATGTATGATTGTGTCTGAGCTGGAATGTGTGTATATACTGTAATATGTGTGTGCATGTTTTGTAGATGTGTATGTCTGATCATATACTTGAATAGGCTGTCCTGAAGTGGTTAGGTTAACTCTTTCACACCTACTGACCACTGCTGATGATAATGTCCCCTGTCAGTCTTCCCCACCGCTAAGGACTAAAGGCTCACAGCAGCGCTAACTAACCCTGAAGTGCAACCTCATTTGGCTACTTGTGTCACACCTGCAGAAGGGCTTCAAGGGCAACAACAGGAGCAATTACCCATCAGGCCTCCTTCATTAGGGTGTTATTGAGGTGAGGGCTGTGAACAGGTACTTCACCGGACAGTACATCATCTAATAGGTCACTGGGGTATATGGCCTGCGTGAGAGGATGGCCATCACGGACAGTTCACATGGACCCGCTGGTCACAAAGGTTCAAAAGCAACAGACAAAGACATCTTAATAATGTCTCAACTGTCTTTTGGTGGACATGGACTCACCTGGGGAGCTTATTATTGTGGTTAAAGGCCATGAATTGGAGACAGATACACTGCAATTATGACACAATGACTGATGAATACACAAATTACAATGAGGTGATGTAAATGGAGGGAAAGAGCTGAAAGTTTTAGAGAGCAAATGGACTCTGCGATACAGGTTTATAACCGCAGAACTGCTGCTCAAGTTGCATAAGGTGGCTGTTTCATAGATATTATCAGATATTAGCAAAACAATGAACAATTAGTGATTTCTTTTTTTTTTTATTTTATTTTATTTTTTTTACTACAGATCACTTGCTGATTATTACTAAAATTCACCATAGAAAATATAGATGCAATATCATTCTTCATTTAAAAACCTTTAAAAACATGTTCAGACTGCTGGAAAACTTAAATAATATTTTATATTTTTTTAAGCATTTTATATATATATAAAATTTATAAGTAAAAAGTAAAAAAAAAAGTAAAATAAGAAACTTAAACACCCTTTTTATCGATGTATTTTTATTATATATATATATATATATATATATATATATATATATATATATATATATATATTAGACAGACATGTGTGTATTTTATTTTTTAATAAATATGAAAATTAATAAACACCTTTATTTTATTTTATTTTATTTTATTTTCACCAGCCAAGTGCTTTTTATGGCTTGTTAGCATATTCTCAGTATACAGTACATATAAACTATATTATTGTATATATTTCATATCTGTCTATTTATTGTACATATTGTACACATATATATATATATATGTGTGTGATTTATTTTTCAATAAACATAAAACATTTTATTTTATTTTATTTTAATTTTCACCAGCTAAGTGCTTTTTATGGTTTGTTAGAATATTCTCACTACATGGTACATGTAAACAGTTTATATTATTATACATATTACATCTATTTATTTATTGTACATATATATTAGACCCGTGTGTGTAATTTATTTTTTAATAAATATGAAAATAAACACCTTTATTTTATTTTTATTTTATTTTATTTTATTTTATTTTATTTTATTTTATTTTATTTTATTTTCACCAGCCAAATGATTTTTATGGTTAGTTAGCATATTCTCACTACATGGTACATATAAACTATATTATTGTATATATTTCATATGTATCTATTTATTGTACATATATAGATAGACGTGTGTGTAATTTATTTTATTTTATTTTATTTTATTTTATTTTATTTTTATTTATTTATTTATTTATTTTTTTTTTTTTTTCACCAGCCAAGTGCTTTTTATGGCTAGTTAGCATATTCTCACTACATGGTACATGTAAACTATATTATTGTATATATATCATATCTATCTGTTTATTGTACATATATAGATAGACGTGTGTGTAATTTATTTTTTTATTTTATTTTTTATTTTATTTTATTTTGCCCAGCCAAGTGCTTTTAATGGTTAGTTAGCATATTCTCACTACATGGTACTTTATTTATTGTACATATATAGATAGATGTGTGTGTAATTTATTTTTTATTTTATTTTATTTTATTTTATTTTATTTTATTTCATTTTATGTCATTTTATTTCATTTTATGTCATTTTAGTTTTTTCAGCCAGGTGCTTTTTATGGTTTCTTAGCATACTCTCACTAAACGGTACATATAAACAGTTTATATTATTGTATATATTACATATCTATTTATTTATTGTACATATATATTAAATAGATGTGTGTGTAATTTCTTTTTTAATAAATATGAAAATAAATAAACACCTTTATTTTATTTTATTTTATTTTATTTTATTTTATTTTATTTTATTTTATTTTATTTTATTTTAATTTATTTTATTTTATTTTATTTTATTTTCACCAGCCAAATGATTTTTATGGTTAGTTAGCATATTCTCACTACATGGTACATATAAACTATATTATTGTATATGATATATGACATATACAATAATGACACAGTACATATGAACTGTTGGCAACACTTTACAATAATGTCCTATTAGTTAACATTAGTTAATGCTTTAACTAACATTAACTAACAATGAGCAGCATATTTGTTACAGTATTTATTATTTTTAGTTAATGTTATTCAATAACAATAAAACAAAAGGTCATGTTAGCTCAGGTGCATTAAATAATCTTAACAGATACTTTTTATTTAACTATTTTAATAATGTATTGAAATGTTAATTTACCTAATGTAGCAAACTAATGTTAACAAACGGAAACTTACTGTAAAGTGTTCCTAACATATGTTTTTGCGTACAACTGTGTCTTCACATGTATGATCTCACCTCTTGTGACCCTCATGTGACTTAACAGTTTGAACAGTGAATCTGGCCAATAATCAGCGAGCTGTTTCTGAGGAGTGATCGTCTGTCTCTCCTCAGTTAGAAGATGATGCAGTTCTGCTTAATGACAGATAGGGCCTGGGAAAATCACCAATAATTACCACCATCATCATCCGCAATATTTCACTCTACTCTGCAGAGCGGCTATTGAGAGCTGCACACACAGAGAGCGATGACCTCATTTGGACAAGAACACAAATAGTTCATGGATTCTAGATTTACTGCATGACGCTCAACTAATGGCTGCTTTCCCAGTACAATAACTTCTCTCCTAACAGGCAAATAGAAGAGAAGTGGAAAAATTTAATGAGCTTTGGGTCTGGTTCACAACATTATGAGATATGTTTTCATTAATGTGAGAGGGTGAAAAAAAACGTGTAGTGAGAATGTGCTAACAAACCATAAAAAACACCTGGGTGGTGAAAAAATGAAATAAAATAAAATAAAAAAAGGGTTTATTAATTTTCATTTTTATTAAAAATTTGATGAGCTTTGGGCCTGGTTCACAACATTGTGAGATATGTTTTCATTAATGTGCGAGAAAAAAACGTGTAGTGAAAATATGCTAACAAACCATAAAAAGCACTTGACTGGTGAATAAAATAAAATAAATAATAAAAAATAATAATTTTCATACTTATTAAAAAATAAATTACACACACGTCTATTATATATGTATAATAAATAGATGGATATGTAATATTAATCTATGTCAAAATATTTCCAAATTGATTTATTTTAGTGAGAATTTGCTGACAAACCATAAAAGCACTTGGCTGGAAAATAAAATAAAATAAAAATTAATTTTCATATTTATTCAAAAATAAATCACACACACACACACACACACATATACCTATATATTTTTATATCTGGCAATGCATATAGAAAAAGTTGTTTGCAGTTTCTTCTCTATACTTTCAGAAATTAGACATTTTTTAAATTGATCATTCCAGGGATATAGTAAACTAAAATTAAAACTTTTAAATAAAAAAAAAAAATGTTCTTACTTTAACTGCAATAAAGTTTAAATATAATAAACTTATAAAATAAAATACACTTAAATAAAATAAAATAAAATAAATGATCAAATAAAATAAACAATAAAATAAAATATTAAAAAACTTAATCTTATTTTATTTCAGCTAGTTGCCCATTAAGATAGTTCTCATTTTCATTTAGTTTAACTTGATGAACTAAAATAACTAAAACTAAAACCAAATAAAAATAAATAAAAACTACAGTATATAAAGAAAAAATATATAAAATAATAAGAAGAAGAAATACCAGAAAAGCACAACAAAATTAACATTAAACTTTAATAAAAAATGAAAACTAATTTAAAATATTAACAAAAAGATAAAATTGCTTCTCTGTGCTTCTCTGGCTTTATTATTTAATTATTTATTCAACTTATTAATAAATGTTCATTTATAGAGCATATTAATAAATGTTCGTTTCCAACCTATTTGGGTTCATTTTAAGCAAGAAATGTAATAATTTTTAAGAAATAGTTGAGTTAAAACATTAAACCCAGCATCTTTTTCAAGTATAGTATCTAATAACCATGGATCATTTATTCAAGAAATAAATGTATATATAAATAGAAATAAATATATATATACTAACACTATATCAGTATTAGGTTAAATCAGAAAATTGTACCAGCAAAATATACATCTTATGTTGCAAATGAAGCTGTACTGTTCTGGCATTTTCACCACTATCCATTTGAAGTTTATAATCATCCGAAAGACCTTGTTTGGGCAGCGTTCAGTGGGCCGAAACAGATTTACACACACTGAACAGGGCAAAGAGAATGAAAGTTCTCTATCTTAGTCTTGCTGGGGCCTAGACCCCTGTTACTATCTATCTAACACACATTCCGCTTTGCCTTTAATTACCGTCTTCATGCGCGGAGAGCTTTGATGAGTTGATTAAGCTAGGCTTCGCTGTTCCAGTCTCTAGCCCCGTGATGAATTAGTCTCAAGCTTATTAACTGACTTATTCCGATCAATAAGCCGCCGGTGCTGAACATTGCCAGAACAAAAGGAAAAAATGCTTTCTACTACACACTGAGAAAAGGTAATCAAAGCAGCACAATTATTAGGCTAACTAAGAACAGGAGGTATTGATAGGCTGATTTTTCACTGGTGGAATACACATAGACAGATAGCAATTTTATGACTACTAATTAAAAAAAAAATTTGGAAGCCAAGAATTATGAGCATAGCACTACAATAAGGTCTCATTTGTTGACATTAGTTAATGCTTTAACTAACATAAATAACAACCAATATATTTTAATGGCATTTATTAAGTTTTTGCTAACACTTTACCATAACATGTTTACCAAAACATTTATTACACTATTTATTAATCTTTGTTAATGTTAGTTAATAAAAACACAGTTGTTCATTGTTTGTTCTTGCTGTTTCACAGTGCATTAACTAATGTTTACAAACACAACTTGTGATTTTAATAATGTGTTGGTAAATGCTAAAATTAACATTAACCAAGATTAGTAAAGGCTGTAGAAGTATTGTCCATTCTTAATTTATGTTAACTAATGTAGTTAACTAATGTTAACTAATGAACGCTCATGTTCATGTTAGTTCACAGTGTGTCAACTAATGTTAACAGATACAACTATCTTAAAATCTTATAAAAATGTATTAGTAAATGTTAAAAGTAACATTAATTATAATTAAATAGTAGTATTAAATATTGTTTAAACATTTGGTAACACTTTACATACAATAAGGTTTCATTTGTTAACACTAGTTAATGAGATAACTAAAAAAAACTATTGAAAACATTGTTTCAGGATCTGTTAACATGAACTAACATGAACATGAACTTTTTTAAGTAACAATAACAAAGGTTAATAAATGTTGTAAAAATATGTTGCTTATTGTTAATATTAGTTAATGGGTTAACTAGTGTTAGCAAAAAGACCTACACTGTGACGTGTTACCAAAAAGTTATTAAAACGTAATTCTGTAACGATTAACAATAAGGTTTTATTTGTTTACATTAGTTATCTATAATAGTTAACATGAATTAACAATGAACAATACTTCTAAAGCATTTATTAATCATTATGTATTAATCTCAATATATACTAACATATTTTAGGATCAAAAGTTGCATGTGTTAACATTAGTTAATGCACTGTGAACTAATATTTTATTGTATATTTTTATTAAATAAAAATAACAAAGGTTAATAAAAATGTACTACTGTAAAAATATATTGCTTATTGTCAGTGTTAACTAGTGTTAACTAGTTTACCAGTGTTAACAAATGAGACCTTATTATAAAATGTTACAAAAAGTTAAATATTTAAACAATTTTGGTAATATTTCAAAACAAGGTTTCATTTGCTAAATCTAACTACATTCGTTAGCAAAATGTTCATGTTTATAATTTTAATAATTTTGTAATAATTTTAACAAATACAACTTTTTATACTAAATATGTTGAGATTAATATATAGTGATTATCAAATACTAGAAGTATTGTACTGTATAGTATTGTGCTAGTTAATGTTAACTAATGTAGATAACTAATGTAAATAAATAAAACCTTATTGTAAATTCTTACAGAATTATGTTTAAATTACGTTTTGGGGTAACACTTTACAATATGGTGTCATTTGTTAACATTGGTTAATGTATTAACTAACATGAACGAACAATGAATAATACAATTATTACACTATTTATTCATCTTTGTTAATGTTAGTTGATAAAAAACACAGTTGTTCATTGTTTGTTCATGTTAGTTCACAGTGCATTAACTAATGTTAACAAACACAACTTGTGCTTTTAATAATATGTTGGTGAATGCTAAAATTACTTTAACCAAGGTTAGTAAATGCTGTAGAAGTATTGTTCATTCTTAGTTCATGTTAACTAGTTAACTAATGTTAACTAATGAACGCTCAGTTAATAAAACGCTCATGTTCATGTTAGTTCACAGTGTATCAACTAATGTTAACTGATACAACTTATCTTAAAATCTTATAAAAATGTATTAGTAAATGTTAAAAGTAACATTAATTATAATTCAGTTATTATAATTAAATATTGTTCATTGTTAAAAATATTGTTGAAGTGTTACCAAAAAGTTATTAAAACATAATTCTGTAATGATTAACAATAAGGTTTTATTAGTTTACATTAGTTATCTAGAATAGTTAACATGAATTTACAATGAACAATACTTCTAAAGCATTTATTAATGTATTAATCTATATTAATTTATTAGCATGTATTAATCTTATTATATACTAATATTTTTTAGGATCAAAAGTTGCGTGTGTTGAGATTAGTTAATGCACTCTGAGCTTACATGTACATTTTTATTAAGTAAAAATAACAAAGGTTAATAAAAATGTACTGTTGTAAAAATATATTGCTCATCGTTAGTGTTAACTAGTTAACCACTGACAACAAATCAGACCAAAAGCTAAATATTAAAACAAATTTTGTAATATTTCACAACAAGGTTTCATTAACTACATTAGTTAACAAAAATGTTCATGTTTGTTAGTTCACGTTAACTAATGTAGTTAACTAATGTTAACTAATGTTAACAAATACAACTTTTGATGCTAAATATGTTGAGATTAATATATAGCGATTAATGAATACTGTACAAGTACTGTACTGTATACTATTGTGTTAGTTCATGTTAACTAATGTAGATAACTAATGTAAGCAAATAAAACCTTGTTGTTACAGAATTATGTATAAATTACCTTTTGGGGTAACACTTTACAATATGGTGTCATTTGTTAACATTAGCTAATGTATTAACTAACATGAATGAACAATGAACAATACATTTATTATGCTACTTATTAATCTTTGTTAATGTTAATAAAAACAGTTGTTCATTGTTGGATCATGTTAGTTCACAGTGCATTAACTAATATTAACTAACACAACTTGTGATTTTAATAATGCATTAGTAAATGTTGAAATTAACATTAACTAAAATTAGTTAACTATAATTCTGTATAACTATTGTTCATTCTTAGTTCATGTTAACTAATGTAGTTAACTAATGTTAACTAATGAACCTCATTGTAAAATTACCACAGTAATATTTAATATTTAATGCAATACAGCTTTTAAATGCTGTATTGCATTAAATATTAGTATTAAGTATTGTCCATTGTTCATGTTAACTAGTTAACTAAAACATTTGGTAACACTTTAGAATAAGGTTTGACTTGTTAACACTAGTTAATGAGTTAACTAACAAAACTAACAATAATGTTAATCTCAACATTGTTTTAGGATCTGTTAACATGAACTAACATGAACATGAACTTTTTTTACTAAGTAACAATAACAAAGGTTAATAAATTAAAACATTTTGCTCATTGTTAACATTAGTTAATGCATTAACTAGTGTTAGCAAATGAGACCAACACCGTGAAGTGTTACCAAAAAGTTATTTAAACGTAATTCTGTAACAATTTAGAATAAGGTTTTATTTGTTTACATTGATTACCTACATTAGTTAACATGAACTAGCAATCAACAATACTTTTATTGAGCATTAATTAAACATATAAAAATATATTTCTGTAAAAATATATTGCTCATTGTTAGTTAGTGTTAACTAGTTCACAAGTGCTAACAAATGAGATCTTATTATAAAATGTTACAAAAAGTTAAATTTAAATGTAATTTTGGTTACATTTCACAACAAGGTTTCATTTGCTAACATTACTGCTACATACTATTACGCCAGTTAACATAAACAATACTTCTGAACAATATTTCTACTGCATTTATGGACCTTGTTAGTGAAAAAAAAAAAATGTTTATGTTAGTTCACAGTGCATTAACTAATGTTAACAGATGCAAATTTTGATCCTAAAAATGTATTAGTATATGTTGAGATTAATAAATGATGGTTAATAAATCCTGCAGGAGTATTGTTCATTGCTATGTTAACAAGTGAAATCTTACTGTAAAGTCTTACTGCATATGTTTAAATAATTGAACATTTGTTAACACCAGTTAATGAGTTAAATAACATAAACTAACAGTGAACACTTCATTTTACAGCATTTATTAACCTGCTGTTATACTTCACAAAAATGTTCCTGTTCATGTTAGTTCACAGTGTACTAATGGTAACAGATACAACTTATGATCCTAAATATGTTGCGACTGATATATAGCAATTAGCCTAAAAATGCTGCAGAAGTATTGTTCCTTGCTAGTTAATGTTAGCTAATGTAAATAATGTAAACCCTTATAAACCCTTATACTTTATAAATATACAGTCATGGCCAAAAATATCGGCACCCTTGCAATTCTGTCAGAAAATCCAACGTTTCTCTAAGAAAACTGTTTCAGTTGCAAATGTTTTGGTATTCGTGCACTTATTGTTTTTGTTTGCACTGCAACAATACAAAAAAACAATACAACAAGTCAAACTTGCTAAAATTTCACACAGAATTCAAAAATGGACTGGACAAAATTATTGGCACTCTGTCAAAATTGTAAGCAATAATTGCTTTTCAATCATGTGATGCTCCTGTAATTTGTATTTAGACACACCTGTGGCAAGTAACAGGTGTGAACAATATAGTAATCACACTTGGAACCAATTAAAATGGAGAAAAGTTGACTTTACCTTTGTGTTGTGTGTCACACTGAGCATGGAGAAAAGAATGAAGTGTAAAGAGTTGTCTGTGGATTTGAGAGAAAAAACAGTGGAAAAACATGGACAATCTCAAGGCTACAAGTCCATCTCCAGAGATCTTAATGTTCCTGTGTCCACTGTGCGCATATCATCAAGAGGTTTACAGCCTATGGCACTGTAGCTAACTCTCCAGATGTGGACGGAAGAGCAAAATCAATGAAAAATTACAATGAAACATTCTTCGAATGGTGGATAAAGAACCCCGATTAACTTCCAAACAAATTCAAGCTGATCTGCAGACACAGGGTACAACAGTGTCAGCTCGCACTATTCGTCGAAAAGGAACGCTATGGTAGGAGAACCAGGAGTACACCACTGCTGACACAAAGGCATAAAAAGCAAGACTGGAGTTTGCCCAAACTTATGTGACAAAACCACAATCCTTCTGGGAGAACGTACTGTGGACAGATGAGACAATAGTAGAGCTTTTTAGTAAAGGACATCATGGTGCTGTTTACAGAAAAAGAAATGAGGCCTTCAAAGAAAAGAACACAGTCCCTACAGTCAAACATGGTGGAAGTTCAAAGATGTTTTTGGGTTGCTTTGCTGCTTCTGGCACTGGATGCCTTGACTGTGTGAATGGTATCATGAAATCTGATGATTTCCAAAGAATTTTGGGGCGCAACGTAGTGGTCAGTGTCAGAAAGCTACATTTCCACCAGAGGTCATGGGTCTTCCAGCAGGACAGTGACCAGAAACACACTTCAGAAAGCCCTCGGAAATGGTTACAAACAAAGTGCTGGAGAGTTCTGAAATGGCCAGCAATGAGTCCAGATCTGAATCCCAAAACAAGTTGGGAGAAGGCATCCTTCAAATCTGAATGACCTGGAGCAGTCTGCAAAAGAAGAGTGGTCAAAAATTCCAGCAGAAAGGTGTAAGAAACTCATTCATGGTTACAGAAAGCGACTGATTTCAGTTATTTTTTCCAAAGGGGGTGCTACCAAATATTAAGTTAAGGGTGCCAATAATTTTGTCCAGGTTCTGTGTGGAGTTGTATCAGAATTTGACTTTTCTTCTCAGTTTTTTTCCAATACAACTCAAAAAAATAAACATGTGAGTACCAAAACATTTGCAACTGCAGCAATTTTCTGAGAGAATTGCAAGGGTGTCGATATTTTTGGCCATGACTGTAAAACCTTATTGTAAATTGTTACAGAATTACTTCTTTTTAAAAAAAAATGATACTACTTTACAGTTGTAGTCTCATTTGCTAACACTAGTTAATGCAATGACTAAAATTAACAATAAGCCATATATTTTTACAGCATTTATCAATGCTGTTACTATTTTTGTTACTATTACTTAATAAAAAGAAGTTCATGTTCATATTAGTTCATGTTAACGGATCCTAAAACAATGCTGAGATTAACATTAGCCCAGATTAATAAACACTATAGAACTATTGTTCATTACTAGTACATTTGAACTAATGTAGTTAACTAATATTAACAAATGAAGCCTTATTGCAACTTTTTGACTCACAATATGAGTGTAATGACTCTCTGACTGGCTTTCTGACTGGAACACACACACACATACTGTCCTGTCAATCTGGGTGGGCTCAAAATGGTCTCCCCATGTATGACCTCCCTGTGTGAAACATCTATTGTCCCATGAGAGGTTCCTCTAAAGCTGATCTGAGCTGACCAAATGTCCCTCATCACCTTTCCTCCAGCAGGAGAATATCGCAGCCTTCCTGTAACCACAACATCCAGCAATGGAGAGCAAACACATGTTTTAGGGGATTAAATAAGTTTTTCTCCTCATTGATCACTCACACTAGCTGATATCAACCAGACAGGATATTTTGTGTCAGGAAGTGGCAACACGGATGTAGAAAAGGGCCGGTTATCTCACACGAGGGACTTGAAGGATATTACGGGGTGTATTTTTACGTATAAAGCAGCTTTCTGGATGCAGATGCTGTATCGTATGAGACCACTCTCAAAGGCGCTTTACTATGCTCTTGTATTCAACATGCTACTAATGAAGATTGCGTGTAATGGACACCACAAGCTTCCTCACGACCGGCCGTATTGACCTCTGTGTCTCCTTCCCCCTGAGTGTATGTGTGTG